>OZ012661.1:17394129-17994129 GCA_963942545.1 Oxycera nigricornis
TATTTTCAAAAGAAGCAGCTGATTGTATGTTACTCCTGCAATTCAGATTTGAATCTTGAAACAGTATTTTGCTTGCAGGGACTTCTAAAAAATGTATATGGATATGATGAACTTATTTAAGATAATTAATCCTATGCCAATCCTTAATACAGTCAACAAATCGTTTAAAACTAGTCGTTTCAAGTAAATTCAAATATTTTGCCATTGTAGAAGAAATTGAGTCGAGGCACAAATATATCAAATGAAAATTCACAACATTTCAGGCTATTCATAGATTTTAAAGAAGATTGAAAAGGAACTCTAACTCTGCGAGTTAAGAAGATTCCAGCACGCTTATGGAATTCTGGATGGTAATTTCGATGAAAACTTTTGAGATTCATCGATCCTACAAGCTCTTGCGCCTGCTAAGTAATTGAATATTGACTTCTCCTTAGTCAACTTTAGAGGCAGTTTTGCTTAGATCAATTATTACTTCAAAATAAAAAGTTCGAAACTGTATCTCTATTAGGTCAGTTTAGAAAAGGTTTTATTTTGCACCTGCTTGATCATCAAATTTGTTTCTGGCAGAGTCTAAATTTTAAGGGAACCTTACATAGTACTGCAAACATTCAAGACAAGAGAAAATTGTGTGTTTGGTGAATTTTTTTCAAAGGCAAAATCTCGTATGTCCCAGTTTATGAGATGCTCATTTACCTTAAAAACTTTAAGATTACAAAAGTCTTCTGTCATGCTAAAAAAAATGCAGGCTATATTTTCTTGACTAAAATTGATAAATACTATCCAAACTTATATCCTTAAAAATGATTAACTATATAAGTCGAATGAAAAATTAATTGATCTGGAATATTTGATGAATTTTCCAGAATTTCGCAAGACTAGGAGTAGATTGATGTTAATCCGTCATTATTATCTCTTTGCGTTCAGTCTCCATTAAATAATATAATATAATTTAATATAATTAATGTGCCAAAATAGTGTTAGCTAAGTTGCGAACCAAAAGCACACTAGTGGGCGGTGTTGTCGACTAGATACGGAGGTTCAAAACTCAAAATACATTTAATGGAAAGTGTGGTTTCGGCGTGTCGAATGGCATCCTCTTTAGGTGCTGTCATTTGCCATCCGTCACGAAACAGCACGACCACGACGGGCTTGTTGATGGATTAAGCTCGTTATATTTCAACTATTTTTATAATTACATCTGCGAATTATAACGACCGTCAATGGGTTTGTATATATGCTACGATTATATAGAATTGCTACGTATGCATAATATACGCTAACGTAAAATTGACAGTCGTTATACTGTGCGGATACAAATAATTTATAAAAATAGTTGAAATATAATGAGCTTATCCATCTATAAGCCTAACTGTGGTCGTGCTGTCTGGTGGCGGATGGTTGATGACAGCACCTGAAGAGGATGCCGTCCGTCACCCCGAAACCATGCTTCCCAATAATTTAATTATGCTTATTTATTTTATTTTTTACACTACTGGGTGTTTCCTGGATTGATTTTGTTGAGGTAGATACATTGGCTAGTCAGTAAACTAGACGTTTTATTGATTGTCTTGTAAGGATTGGTAATCTCTCCTTGCATGAGGAGTGTTATGTAGAGTATACTTGTGTCAGAGTTGTCTAGTGATCAACATTTATTTGCCAAACCAAAACCTCGATTTTGCTGAACACCATTCTTTATTTTTACCAAAAAATCTACCTAGGGCTCAGCTACTCACCTTTGTGCTATGTGAATGTGGAATTAATTTTATCACCGACAAAGGCACACCAGTTGAAGTCGAATATTTGGATCCTGTGTCAAAATTCGTATCAATTTAGTAATTTTAGGAAATGTTACTAGTACTTAGTTGGTATCGTTTCGGATGTATCACTTGAAGACCTTATGAGAATATAACTCCATGATCCTCTTCGTTAATGGATTCATCAAAATGTGAGTTTAACTTAACAGTACTTCTTGACATCTTGTCAAGAAATACCGTTAAGGGATCTAACTGATAAGCGTGTTGCCTACCTTGCATTTTGGGTCACGACACCCACATGTCCGTACGTAACTTCTCGTTGAGCTCTCGTGATAACACAAAGAGTCTACACCCTTGGAGTATGGCGCTGGTATAAAGTTCTCTCTAGGAGCGCTTATCCTCATAGTCTTTTTAAGCTATATATAAAGTACAGCGTAGCTACTAATGCCTCATCACCTTTGGAGAAGGTTACTCCGACTCCACAGCTTAAGAACCAGTTTTATCCTGAGTGCATTGACGAGTCATATTTTCTGGTCAGAATGAGGTCCACCTTAAATCTCCGGTGCTATTTGAAGCTCACCATCTTTGTTGATACACAACTGCCCGATGAAACCCAGAGGTGCAAAGGATATTCAAAGAGAATACATCTATCTGAAATTTTGAGATCGTAACCATGATATGGGTATTCAATCAAATCCCCACGTCACTAACCACTCATTGAAACCATCAGATGCTTTGTTTTAGGATCCTGGCTTTTATAGTACCAAAATCCACAACATGGTAAGCACTCGTGTTCCAAACGTCTACCAACTATCATCTTTAAAATAGTGTAGATATGATACTCCTTGAAAGCCAAAGCAAATGGGTCCAAAAACTACTTTGATTAGTACCCTTGAACTTTCAATGGTTCACCTTTGTTACATCAAATTCAACTTTCAATCATATTTGAAACTTTATTTACGAGTAAATTAGAAATTTAGCATAATCATCCTCCTTTACAATAGCGAATGACGTTCAAGGACTCGTCGACGAAGAACCAAATTCACTGAACTCAAAAAGCAGAAAAGTTACAATGGGATATGCTGGAATGCGAAGATTTGAAGGGCCTTCCTTGATATTACCAGTTCCCAGGTATACAGAGACAGAAGAACAAGGAGGTTTCGTTTTAGTTTCACTCTGCAGTTGCTTTCATATTAAGTAAAAATTCAAGTTTTACTTCTTACTCTTATAAATTAAAAAAAAATGACTTTCATTCCTAAATTTATATAAACATAATTTATTGCCAAAAAATATTCTATTTTAGCTGCAGAAGAAAAAAGGGTTTGCAGTTGAAAACTAATCATTTTTATCCACTAAAGACTATTAGCTTAGGATCCATTGTTACCGTGCAATTATAATAGGTGATCTTTAAGCATTTTGAGGAATAACTATCCGTATGTTTTTACTGATAAATATTTTCACCCAATGAGAACGTTAAGTTATTAACGTACGTTGCATTTATGCTGAGTTGCAAGGATCGCTATGTTATGAAATAATCGTTGTTAAATTTTCTAAAAGTTCATATGTGCTATATGGGAACTTGGTCTACGCGTATCTGAATCGAAAAAGTAGAAGTTGAAAAGAAGATTGCATAATACTAGCTTTCGCAGTTAAAAAAGTTTGACTAATACTTTTGCCGAGGTTTTTTTTAACCCGATTGAAGCCAATTCTCTACGGTAACCTCTGGACTTAGAACGTCTGTGACTATGCTCGTGTTATTAGACTTATTTTTCCACGTGCGATTTTTCTCGTACTTCTTGCAATAAACATATACATTATTCCAATAAAATTGAATCCATACTATTTACACTAATCATTACTGATTTCGTTAAAACTTTTGCTACTGTTGTGTCTGTGAATCAATTAATGGATCAACGACTTACATACTCAAGTAATCTAAACTATTCTATTTTAACACCATGTCACACTGCGCTGGACTCTCAAAACAGACGTGGCGTTTTCAAGTCTCATCTCGTTGTACATACATGTGGATCCCATGCATGTGCAAAGGAATGATGAATCGTATGAATAAGTGAATGTATACATAAATCTGCTTGCAACACACTATCTTGGATCATTGAATGTTGCTGCTGATCCTTTTTGGCTAGATAATTTTGCATTTTGATTAATTATATCCGGTAACCTTTCAATATTGAAAATGAACAAACCAACAACATAAATAGATGTTGATATATATTTTTGAAGTTTTTATCCTGCTTTTTCTGCTGCAATTGAACTTTCTTTAGAGGATAAGCAAGCACAGTCCACAACGAGCATTTTCAGATGTGAAATTCACTAAGCTTTTGTCTGATAAAAACATTAATATGAATTACATATAACCCATATTTTGATGAATTTTGAAAATTGTTGGGTAATTCTCTTCGCAAGTTGGAAGAATCATTTAAATTTTCTTAAAAATTAGTTTCGAAAATCGTCAAATCTTCTATCAGAATGATGCCATCAGAACTCGGTAATGGAAAGATGAAAATTGAGTCTCTGTACGTAACTTTTACGATCAAACATTTTTGAAAAGCGATGAGTTTATTATTTTGTAAGTTTGCTTTCGTGTTTCATCTAAGTTCAAAATTGTAATTTAGGGTAAACTTTAATCTTTTTTCAGAAAAAGTTTAAATTAACTGCTGAATTTAATTGAAACTATATTCATTATTGACTAAAACTAATATATACATATATACAATTCTCTTTCAGACATATCTTTGACAACCTTACCTGTTTTTTTGTGCCTCGTATTTCTTCTTTTCCTTCTCTTTTTCAATGGCGGCCAATGCCTGATCATTTTTAATTCTCTCCCGTCTTCTTTGTGCGTATTCTCTCCACTTCTCCTTGGACACGTTGCGCTTAGCCATGAATGGTAATAAAGGACCTGAAAAAAATAAGAAAAATTCTGTTTCGATCTTAGACAGAACAATGGATGCCAGTGGTAGGCAGTGTGATATTTGCTATAGGTGGCTGCTAAAACTTAGAATTACTACCAAAAGAACATTGGAACCATTATCTTTGAACCGCCTGTTTCCAGAAGTTGTAGGGAGAGAGGTTGTAGGGAATGAGATTTGGGAGGTTATCACTTCCTGCAGGCCTCACCATCAAGGATTTTCGAAGTAAGAAAAAACACTCAACACCATGCCATTCATTGTCGTAATTACAGCTCATTTATGTATTAATCAACACTTACCCTGAGGAGTGAGGTGGTTGTAGGTATGGAGAAAATATTAACCTACTCACACGACTTCAACACTTCACAACATCACTCAACAAGCTGGAGACTTGGGAGTGGAACAAACGACGTGGGCTTTGGAAGCCATCTTGTAGCAGTGCTGCTTTTCGTTTTTCACAACACAAAATATTCGTTTTCCTGGATTGGGCGGGCAGTTCGAAAAATTTGTAGGGAGAGAGAATGCAACCTTGTGACACACATGAAACATAGCAAAAACCTATTCAAATGAGGGACTTTATTTTTTAAAAAATGTATACATGAAATGGAGAGCAGCCTGAACTACTTCAATTTTTGAAATGTATTAAAATGTAAATACAAAGCCCTCAAAAAAATTCTGAACTTCTCAACCTACCATTTGTGACAAGTGTAGGGAGAGAGAATTGGGGTTTTTAAAGAATTGTCAATGTCTGAATTTACTAATTTTTTGAATTTATAGTAGATGGTCTACTAAACGGCAACCTGCTGTATCCCTCAGAAAAAAATACGAATTTCCAAGACAAATAGAATGCTGACAAAAGCTGTGTGACACCAAATAACCCCAAATTTTGAAATGCTCCATGTACATTGGCAGTCAAGTATTTGTTTAAGATACGTATAATTATATTGACACAAATTTAAATAATTTATATAATCTTATCTGAAATTCTGCTAAGAAAAGCTTGTTTCAAAACTCTAATTAAGAAATTTTGCAATTGCATGTTCCATATAGCTACAAATATTACTCATCAAGAAAATCGTGCGCCAACTTTCTGGTGTATGCCTATCCGCATGCCTCCATACATGTGCACATAGCAACATTGTGCACTTTCTTTGAATTATTCTCGTCTGAACCCCAAAGAAAACTGATTTGGGCCGTCAAAAAACGACGACGATAACGACACGGCACGGATGACGACACAGCAAAAATTCGTGCAAGCCTGAATTGCATGATTTGGCATTTTGACAAAATTGCAACCTCAGCCAAGACTCAGCGCTTGCGAAAGCACGCAATATGTGGAAGTATTTATGTATATGTGTTTGGCTTTTAAATTTAGATTCTAGTCCGGTTTAAGTTGCATATCACGCTGCCAGCATGAAATTAACTGATTTTCCCGAGAACTGACCGCATCAGATACTCTCCATGGATTGTTGGAATTGGTTGCGATGATTTTCTGGTTCTGAGCTTATTTTTAGATACTCGCATCTAGCACGATTACTAGAGATTCTGGTGCTGCTCGTTCTACTAATACTTGCGTTCTGGGCTAAATCAAATAAACGGTGTTCTGCAAAAAAAAAATTTGGTGGCAAGCTAGCTACCAGCCATCCATCGAATCTAGATGATCTGAATCCCGGACACGTTCATGTATTTTATCTGCTTCTAGGTAATGTTTGTCTGAGAGTTCAGTAATGTGTCTATGGCATATGAATTCGATGAATTACAAATGTTCTACATGAGCTGGAAGATTAATGAGACCAATTCAACAGTGTGCGTTATTTGGCATCAGTTATAGATACTTTTGAATACACTTGGAGTAATTTTTGGACTGAATAAAAGACCTCGTCAAAATTTGAGCATGGACTCCCTACAGAATAAATTCCAGGTTTATCTCGACAGCACTACAAATTGAATCTCATCACTTGCAAAAATGTGTATCTTTTTCTGTAAACACCAACTCTGCACTAGCTGAACAAACACATATTGACTTTTTGTTCAACGTCTCTGTTTGTCCACACCACAGTGTCGATCACAAAACATTAACATTCCTTGGAATCTCCCTGAAAGTCGTATCTAATTAAGTATTCAAATCAGACCGACTTGCCAACGGCTACGATTTTATTAGAATCGACACGCCGTGGTAGTTCTTTGAGAGCAAGACGAGCCTGTCCAACTTAGTAATAATGGATGTGACTATGATTTGGATACCTGAACATTTTCACGCAGGTAAGATAGGATCATATCACCAGCATGCCATGGTTATATGTTACGCTCGACAGTATGCGATAATATGCGAAAAAAATCGCTAGAAGGATTTATTGCGAATTTAAATTGATTGATATTTGATTGAAAATGGTCCTGATGGAATTTGATTTGGGTCTGAGCAGGATTCAGCGTGGATTTGATTAGCAGTCACTCGTTGGGGTGTGGATGTAGATAAAAATCGATTATTTTTCTTTTAATATTTTTTTTGGTCTTGCTTATTTTTTTCTTTAAAGAGATAGATTGACGGGAAACGTTTTAAAATATTTTTTTTTAAAATAGAAACTGAAAAAATATGATGTCATATTTTCTGAACAACCTGTTCACCAACCTCAGCAACTTATAGTATTCTTGTATTTAATTTGCAGGCGTGTTCGGCATCGTTTATCGTTCTTATCGTACTGCAACTATTGCGGTTTTCATTATTTTTCGTATGTCTTCAGACTCTCCCAAAAATATTCCTCAATTTATCTTACCTTCAATAATATTTAAAAAATTTATCTGATTTCGCAGGTCCTACAGACATGTCAGTTTAGAAAGTGTTTGTTTTCCCGCCAAATCTAGTTTTGAGAGTCAAATCACACTAACTTCGTAATTTTAAAAAAAATTCATGGAAAATTTTATACATTTTGAAATTTGTTGTGCTGAAAGAAAAGTCCTCTTTTCATATTAAATGAGTTTCGTATGAATATTTTAAAAACTCGTAAACACAATTATAAAAAACGATAAATAATATTGAACAAAAATTATGCTTTCAATTCCAAATCATAGAGAAACCGAATAAAGTCTCTGTCAAAAATTCAACAAAATAAAATTTTTGCCATCAAAAATTTTAATGGGTACCGATTTCCTGAAATTTTACTGGAGATTCAACTCTCCTTCACCTCTTTTATAACATTCAATCCCGTCAACCATATTTACGGCATCAATTACCTTCGACTTCATTTGAGACAGCACCCACCAAAACTGTTTGATCTAAAAAAGGAGCCACTTGACTAACACTTGTTGGTCAATTACGGTCCAAGAGTTCCGTCCAAGAAGTAGCAAGTAGGTTCAAATTGCACCGTAGAAACAGTCTGGATTAACTCGAAAAGCTCTCACATCCTAACCTAGAATGAGGTGTTGGCAGGTTGACAGCATTATGACCTGACTAACAGACATGAAAGCAATGTGGGTGCCAAGAATCAGATACTTAACAGCCATGACGCTTATACACCTCAACGATACTAAACTAATCGCCATCGCACCTTTTATGAGTTGTTAATTGGACTCAAAGCTAAATTTATTGATGGATTTGCCAGCAGTAGCTGCGGAGGCAGCAGATTGTTTTGATTAAGGTGAATAGGTGTGAAAAATACATATGAATAGGGATTGCAGTTTTCATACTAACTAAAATGGCTTAGACACGTTAAATGTATATCTAGATTAACAGTTGCTTCAAGATAGATCAACTGTTAACTCCACGTTAATATTTGATTCATTATTTTGACTAAAAAATTGATTTGAAAGACTGCAAAGAAAATTTTACTATGCCAATCGCCCACGTTGGGCGCAAAAACGATTAATGTTGAAAAATAACTTTGATGCAATGTGCAAGTAATCCAAAGCTTATTTCGTTGATATTTCAAGACTATTAGAAAGACAATTCCTTTTTTTCGTAGAATCTATTAAAATTTTCGTAACAAACGTGCGAAAACTGAAGCTCAATTACTACCGATTGCCGCCCTCTGTTGCATTCAATTGCCCACCGATAAGCATCATCTTCACAAGGTAATCACTTTATTCCCATAACAATAAAACATTCGTCGTGGTCACCTGTGCGCAAAAAGACATTGCGTACCTGATTATGATTGTGTCCATCGAGTTATGCAACAGTTGAGGTCCCGCCGACGCGTCACAATTATCATCATTTCCATGCGCCAACAATTGCTCCAAATGCGCCACGTCTTTTTGTCGGTTTGTCCATTGCGATTTGATGCTGGTTTTCTTGCTGTTGCGGAAGATGGTGCACGTACCACGAAAAATCTTTTACCTTTTCTTTCTTGCGGTGTCTTTGTTTTCTGGTTGTTGTTTTTTTTTTGGTGTGTGAAATCAGAGCTACTGCCATTTCGGGCGAACGACAACAGCGAATTAGTGCATGCCGTTGTGGCTTTCAATGGTACCGCCACCATGGTGCTACCTTGATAAAGCCGTAGCAAGTGGTAAGCATAATCGAGTGCGCCCCGAGTGCGATCGATGATGTAAGATGGAATATCTGAGGAAATGCTTGTGGTACTCATGCTGGATAGGTAGGAAGGTAGATACATATGTACGGGCACAGCTAGTGCTTTGCCCCATAATTGTGGTAAGATGACAGCGAAATGTAAGAGCAGGTGCCTGTAAAACTGTTACCTTTGTTGTTTTACATAACAATTGTTGGGAGTTCTTGCCGATGGTGGTAGCGATGAAGTTGAGGTTGACCAACAAGTGCATTTCGATGGTAAATCAAGTGTTTTGTAAGTGCACTGAAACATGATCAGTTTCGGTGGGCGATTATGTTTTAATGTAAGTGCAGAGATAAATACGAAGATATATCAATATAATCTCTTTAGACATGAATATATTATGAATTCAGTGTAATTTCGTCATACCAGACATACCTTTCGTCGATATTTAATCAGAAACTAGAAAAATGTACATTCAATTCACGAAGGAAATTCAAGAGCTAAATTTTATGCCCTATTTAGGTTTTATTTTTAAATGATTTCCTTTATTTTCTCAAAGATTAATCATGCAAATCTGACCAAATTTATTTGTTTTGTTTATTTGCAGGTACGTCAATTGAAAAATAAGTGAATTAAACAAATTCATTGGAAGCTTTGACAGTAAGTTTTATCACTAATTTGAGGTCAAGAGTGGCCGTTTTGAAATCGGCTAGGTAAACAATTTATCATAAAAATTGTGAATGGAAATATTGAACCTTGATCTTGAAGTGGGATTTTTCAACTGGGATTTTCCAAACTGAATTTTTCAACTGAGATTTTTCATCTTGACGCAAAATTATGCTTAATAGAAGTAAAGGTACTTCTTCGTCAGAACTTTCATCATTTTAAATTTAAGAGTTTCCTTTTGTGGTATCACAATGGTTATGTCGTTGCCTGAGTGAGCGATCTCTTATAACAAGAGAACTACCACTACAGCTAACTAAATTCAGAACCCCATGGATTGTTGAAGCTTATGTTTTATTTCATGATGAATTTCTATAATATAAACTACAGAAAATTGGAAAAAGTTTTGTTTTACCTTGAAATTCTCATTTTTTAAGAAGATTTTTATGTTTGAATAGAACTAATCTCTAGGAAAATATGTTGTAGAATTTAATTTTTGTAGCCGCTTGGTTTCAAATCATCATCTTTCCTGGCTTAGGAAGCTACGGTTAATTCAACATATACAAAGAAGATATTGCTTAATAGATACACTAATGATATAAGATTTATCCCAAGTTGCCGACTTATTCATTTTTAGAGGTGAAATCGAGGTCCATCCGAACTGCTGAAGAGTCTGGACAAAGGTTTTTGGGTTAATAGCAACTGCACGTTAAATTTTTAAACGTTCAATTAGCTCTCGAACAGCTGCCGAGTTTTAAACCAAATCCAAGAAAACTATTCCCGCATTTTTAGTATTAAAAAACTGCAGCTACGTTTACTTCTGATAAAAAGTGATCACGAATTTCATCGTATTTTCATAGTTTTGTCACCCGTGATATTCGATTGATTTCCGATAAAAGTTTGTGAATGAATGCAGAAGACCCCGTAGCATTCTACCGATCATTAATATCCAGTGAATGAAATGTCATCTAGAAAGGGTTTGAAGCTCTATTGTGATTGTGTTTCCAGTGTTTTTAGTGGTTCAGCAAGGATTTCACTGCTAAACTCCAGTCCATTTTTAAGGGTTGGGCTAAATCTATCTCATTAGCTGGGTTGATGCAGTCATTATGGACTGAACTATGACGGAGCAATACAGATGCGTGTTTTTTTTGTATATGTTCAGTCAAAACTATTTTCGTAGTAGATACATGATATGTTAGTTTCAATTTTTTTTAGCATGTTGGTTTAAAATGTGTACTGCGTGACAAATTTCGAATAATTTTGGCTAAAATTATCCACCAAAATTTGTTATTTGCAATGCTTTCGCGTATTGTAGCAATCAACGACGTTTTTTTAATTCTTCACGCGATGCATAATCTTGGTGACTTTTAATCGACTGTCGCTCAAAATGGTGAGGCTTTTGACCGGTGATTATCAAAGTGCGGCACGTCCGTGCAGAATATGATAGACTTGTAACAGGCCTTGTAAAGGGGCCTTGCTCACTGAAGTACTATCTTTAAAAAGATTAACGGCGTTGAAGGCAACGTTTATATGCCAGACAGAAAATGTGTTTTGAATGAAAAAAAGCTTGCAAAAAAAATTTGAAACAAAATTGCAACTATATAGTTCGTGGTATGTTTAGATTGAAATGTATTATGAGGTGAAGAGATTTTGACGCAATCTCTGTAGATTACAATCCTTCAGGAGACCAATATGTCGGAGCTTATCTAGACGATTATATTTTAGAAAACCATATACAATTTTTCCTAAATATTCAATTAATTATCTAGCGTCCGAATAGTGAAAAAATGACTGTTTCAAGGACCATCACAGTTTTCTTTCTGTTAACGACTTTAAAATGTCACTCATTGTGGTTGTGCCCATTTTTGACTCACTCTTCAATAGCTTTATCATAAAACATTTCAGGACTTACGATGGCACTCTCCATTCGCATTTTGGCAAGACATTTCTACCTACATAAAGGTGATATCATTCCCACCTGAAAACTGAAGGAAACTTTCAAACTATCCCAGGATAAAAAAAATTTCAAAGCGATTGCAGATCAGTTTGGATTCATTTGTGTTGAAGTTAAGGACCTTTTTGACTCCTGCGCCGTTATATGACATCTTCTTGCTCATCCTAAAGATTCTTCTAACTGGTGAAGATGTTTGCCATTATTTATTTGGTGTTAAGGTTCTATGTGCTAATATTTGATAGGAATTTTAAATGGAAGGGAGAAATCACCGGATAATAAGTGAAAACTATTTAAAAACCATAACATAAAAGCCTTGGCCTTCTGAAGACATTGCCTCTAGCTGTCTCAATCCAAGGACTGGGTCCTCTAATTTGTTTCTTTGCTTGAAATTGGGGAAATCTCAAGGTAACCATGGTAACCATTTTTTACAATTTTTTGTTAGCTTGTACTCCAAAGAAACGAATCGCAGCAAGGATTTATTATTTTCCTAGTATATAGGAGGTTCTTGTAATCGCCTCAAAAATCGAAATTGAAATTTTCAACATATGCTTCAATAGTGAACAGTGTTTTCATGATATTTGAAAAATTATTTATAAAATTGCTTTAAATCGAAACTCAAATAATAAATATTTGAAATTAAACAACAGTTTCCTTAAATTTTCACACTAATTTGCGCTCCACATCTTAATATGTGCCTCAAAATTTCATAAGGAATTTCTTTCTAACCAAATTTGCGAAAATCGTCATGAAAAAATCATGTCGGCATCCTAAGTAACGAGTTCAATTTCAGGCGATTCGCTCCTTATTTAGACCTTTTTCTTGTGAAGTATCTTCGTCATAATCTTTTCCAAAATTTTATTCAGTTTTACAGATTTAAATGGGTTGCTTGCTGTTTTAAACCAAAAAATGTCGTTTAAAGGATTTAAAGAAAGATCCATTAGAATCCACAATACTTGATAGTGAGAAAATTCAAAAAACCTAGTTTCATCACTGAACTCTATTCTCCTAAATAGCCAAATTTAAATTCACTTTTCCGAATTGATGCTGATAATTTTTGGCCCTTTTTAATTATTCTTCGTTTTCTCGGTGTTTTTGCGCCATTTCAATAATTTATTTTAAGTAAAACTTTTCCAAACGCAAATATTTTATATTATAATAACATATATATATTTCAAGGGTGAGAGTTCCCTCTTCTTCAGTGCTATTTTAAATTTATTTTTTAAAAAATAGCACGGAAGAAGAGGGAACTCTCACCCTTGAAATATATATATGTTATTATAATATAAAAAATTTGCATTTGGAAACCTTTTTAATTAGTTGCAAGGAATTGAAGGAGATATACATTGCGGCTTATTTTTTGATTTCTGTGTATTGAGACGATTTCAATTTCGAGATATATTTCTAAATATTTGTCGTTTTTTGTACTCGGCTTGGATTTGTTTGTTTTTAACGAACATCTTTCATATACTCATAATATGCTCTCTTGACATAGTCAGTCAACTGAAATCCAACTCTAGAAGGTTTTGAGCACGATATCTCCAGTTCTAGATACTTTTGGATTCCTCTAGCTCGAATTCTAAAAGATTTTGAATCACCTTTAGGTATGTATTGTTCCTAAATAGTTTCTTAACCAGTGAATTCCAAATAATGAATATTAGTTCAAAAATATTTCACTAAACATGTATATTTTATGCAAAAGAAAACTGACACTAAACATTACTTTGAAGCTTCAATTCGTTATTTTCACATTTATTTAAGTTCGTTTTTTAGGCCAAAAATTCTACCACCCTCGAGACTTATTTGCAGATTGATTTAATTTCCCTTTTTTCAAACTCAAGAATCACAAAAGAACTCTTCATTCCCAGAGATTTTTTCTCTCTCCTGAATACTGTCTTCACCAACTCATTACCCTTCACATTTGATCCAAACTTCGTACTTAGGACTTTTGCTTGTAAACTAACGATCATTTGAAATGCCTGAGACCACAAGTGGTCCAACGTGGCTTCAAAAATAAATTTTCTATGCAAAAAAAACACATCACATATAAGTCCTGCTCTTTGTGCTCAGGCAAGTTTTCTAGTTTAAAAACTAAATATATATACACATAAATTTTTTGCCCATCGAAAAACCATTTAATATAATCTTTCAACAAAATTCATTCCGCACATCATTTTGACCGTGAAATCGAAAGATGCATGCATGGCTGAACTATTTTTTCGGCTTCAACTTCTGCTTCTGCTAAACGTCTTTGAATGAAAGACGAAAGACGAAGAAGTTGCAAAAAAAACAAGAACAACAACCAAACTTTCAACAATGTAAACGACCGCAATCGCTAAAAGTATCTATTAAAGAACATTACATAATCCTTGAAAAATCTTATGACGAGATGAAATGAAACGAGACACGATTGACCAAACAAAGCAGATCGAAAAGATACATTCCTGCAGATGTGTATTTAACTGATGGCCAAGACTCCAAAACTATCTATAAAGAGTGTGGTGTCTACCACTCTTCAACGATCTATTGAAAATAATTTTCTCATGCGAAATTAATTTCATATTAAGGATCACAGAACACATATGCTGGATATGGTTGCAAAAAATTGTATCTATTTATTTATGTGTCTTCTTGGCCGACATGACTGTCGGTTTTTTCGGGTAAGTTTGTTGCGGTTCCCTGAAAATTGGTTTGAGTTTTAGTTGATTGGTTGAGAGGCACGCAAAAACGATACTGGCCAAGAACTTTTGATGGCTGTGGTGAGTTAGAAAAGTTGTATCCCATCAACATCAATCAATAATCGTCCAGTCAGTTCAATGTTTTATTTTGCACTATTTTAAATGCCAGTTAAGATTATTTTTGGGGTATAGATATTTATTGCGGAGACAGTTGGCTGGTAACAATAAATGGAGTTTTATAATCTCTTTGCTATGTGTTAAGCTGCAACCAACTGTTGAACAACGCAAGTGCGAACCGCATGAAACTCAACAGGTTGGATGGCTCCGATGAAACTTTTCTGCTACATTAACCAAGCCAAACCTATAACACCATCGTCAATCCATCGCATGTGTACCACCAAGCCATTATCGAATTATTGTGAATTCACTTAAGATCTCAAAAAGTAAATTGAATCGAAACATGGACGTCGACGGTCGTCATCCTCAATCCCCTAACGAGTTGTTTGAAATGGTGATGGTCACGTTCTTCGTTCCCATCATCATCATCAACATCAGCCCATAATTCACTTATTGATTTAGTCTGTTCCGAATTGATGGCTGTTATGTAGTTAAAACATGTTTGGGATACTCAAGACCAAACCATCTTCTGGTAAATGTCCCCGTTTTTTTCACTGGTCATAAACTACGTCTTTAACATATCTGGCAAGCTGTAATCCGATCGTCTCGATCACCAGTCAAGCATCAAAAAACCAACAACCACTCAAGATTGTCGGGAAATTGGTCAGACCAAGAACAATTACATATCAACAATTCCATCATTTGGGGATGACCTATGACCAACATTTGGTGGATGATGGAACAAAAGTGTTTTATGAAAAAAAAATTGTAGGGGGTTGGTTGATCGATTGGATTGGATGATGATGACTGGCATGATCGAAATTTAATTTGGTTAAATTGAAGATATGATGATGGCGGATTAACATAATGGGCTTAAAATCACCTTGAGGGTGGAGTGAATTAGAAATATAGACAGGCAGTTTTTGTTGCTGTTTTTAGGTGGGCCAAATTAGGACTATTGAGATTTTTATCAGGATTAGTTGCTGATGGAATATTGTTTAATTTGATTAATGATGTCGTTCTGGAATCGAATAGTAAGACTTATTATTTGGCCAAGCGGATTAGATGGATACACGTGAAAGGATTTAAGTGAATATGATTGAATAGTTAAATTTTTTTGCTATCTCAATTCGCACCGATTTAAAGAGACAATAGACATGATTATCAACCCTGTGTTTGTTGATATCATTTTTCATAGATGAAGGATTCTTGGAAATTTTTTTCTAAATAAATGTCTTAATTTAAATCAATTGTTCCTAAAATCCACCTATATTTTTTCCCTGTCCATGTAAAGATCAAAATTAATCTTGAAGACATATATTGATTGTGGTTGAATTGATCTTTTGATCTGAAGATTTTCGGTTATCCTTACGATGAAGGCAAATGTCCATAATTTGCAAACTTCCTATCTCTGATCAATTTTTTGTCACCTCACACAGTCCGTTCGAAAAAAGTGATGGAATTTATGGACCAAATTTTTCTGCAAAGTCATGATTAATTTAATTCAGAAATGGTAAAATGTCTCACACAAATCCTCTTTTCAATTGTAGGAAGTTGTTCATGAGCGATTTCTTCATACGACCCGAAAATCGGATGATTTATAATTAGTTAAAAATTAGAAATTTCATTAATTATTTTGTTGCGATTTCTGTATGTAAATTAATTTTAGTGAAATAGCCATTGCGGCTGGCTACGAAGTAGCTCACCCTCTTAAACCCAATTATCAGTACATTGCGAATTTTTTTCATAATATTTCAATAAATATTTTGTTTTTAGATCGTTCGTTTAAAAAAAATCCGCAAAATTTTATACAAACACGGTCGTAAGTCATCAAAATAAGGCGATGCAACGTTCCATCAAAGTTTCCGAAACCACTGAAACCATGACCACCAAAATGAATGTGCAAAAGCAATTTCACTGCTTATATTACGCGTTACGCCCTCATGATGGAACCAAAGCTTGTCTTATCCAAATCAGTCTCACAGTCAAAAGCATCAGTTAATATGTTTCCGCTCTTCATTTCATTTTACCATTAATATTGTAGAATGAATAGTCACCAATGATCCCATCATACAAAAGCCATTCCACTTAGTTACTCACACAATTCAGAATGTACCTGGCATCCAGAGTGTACCTTAGGTTTTTGTAAAGTCGGCTTCCCATTGCGTCGAAAATCACGCGCCGCGCTAATTGCACAGGTGAGCACACATCCGAGTGTGGAGTTTCTGACTTGAATAGACTGAGCATGCCTGCTCACGAGACATATTTTTCCTATGGCGTGTTGGCGTGAGCTGGCGTGCGATTTTAAGCGTCGTGGGAAGGCGCCATAGAAATTACCGATGGGCATGAGTCATATGGTAGCTGATCGTCCCCTGTTACTCTCTTCAAGAAGTCTGGAAAGGTTTCAGTGTGCTTGGATGCTCAATTAGTGAAGCGAATTACTATGCCGCCTATTCTCTACCACTTATCGCAGCTGGCTCGCCAAATGATTATTCGTGGCGAGTCCTTCCTTACACATCTTCTGATAATTACCACTCGAGGAACGACCAAATGAGAAGACGTCCTTCACGGTGCCGGATGGTTAACTATAAGTTTTCATGTGGTTTGGGCTACGCAATGGACAGCGAACGGATAGGACCATTCCAGGATAGCTTAGTCACTCGGTACTCATATTCATATCTGGTAGATTTGTTTCTGATAATTATTGAGAACCTTCATCCGCTGACACAAAAGGTTAATTTAGAAATACGTTAGGGAATATATACCCTAAATATGGATAAAAGCAAGTTCACTATGAAGAAGATAAACTAACTGGAGCACATTGTTAGCCGGGGTACCATCGCATGGACGCAGAGCAGTTGCAGGTCATATATGAGTCCTCCTTTCAGAAATTCTTCTAGAAGTTATGTCGTTCAGTAAGTTGACGGGTTATTTCACCACTTTCGCCAACTCTCCCATTGGCATATTTTTCAAATGAAGTCCCTTCCAGCAGGATGATGAAAAAAAACTGCCTTCTGGTAACTCATGAACAAACTTTGCTCAGCTTCAGTTCTGCACAGTTGCACACGCTCGTTTGCCATCCATTGCGTCACCAGTTAACATTGTATCGGAGCAGTGTTTCTGCAGAAGACTGATGAAGAAGCCACAGCTTCTGTCAATGTGTTCCAGAATCTAAATCACCAGAAATGCAGAAATGGCTTACTGCTGTCCTGGTCATCAAAATATTAGTAGATCATTTATTATACGTCGTTCCAATGGCTCATGATTTTACAGGCTTGCAGGATTAGCCCTGCCTCAGTCCTTTGAAACATCAGCCAAACCTGCATGCATTGGAATCCAGATTGGTTGCATCAACTTGTTAACTGGGAACGGCAGGATACCTGAAAAATAAAACCATAAAATGCTTTGTCGGGAACCATCAAGTACGAGTTCCCACGTCAACCACCGACGATGCCACGACAAGACCCGAAAAAATGCAGTAATAGAGCTTGCGAAATTCATTTTCCTTCTTGAGATTCGTCCATTTTGCGGTCAGTGTTTTTATGAAATCTTTTTGAAAAAAGCAAATGAGAAGCTGATATTTTTTTACTCTTGGGATGTTAGAACTAGCTGTTTTGGCACACACTGGTTTGTAGGAATATATGTTCTTGTAAATTATCATCAAGAACTGCTTGTCCTGGACTTGAACGTTTTCCTTTCCAGTAATAATTTTATCCTAAAATTTTTAGGAACGAAATGAAGGATACGCGCTATGTAAGTGTGATTTCGTAACATAACGCATAATATGTGCGGTTAGGCCCAACATTTGATGTTCAAATTCTGACTACATTTGATCAATTTTGTTCCGCTGCAACTTAAAAGTGGTCCACGAAATCGAGTTGTGATACTACCAACTGGCAATAGAGAAAAGCGCGGTTTGGGTATGACAACTGGCATTCTTTTTAAGTACTGCCGCATCAAAACTATATGGAGCAGTAATACTGTTTTGATTTCAAGCTATATATATTCAACTGTACGTGTAACCCTGACTGAAGTCGCATCGATATACCAGTGGAAACAATGGTCGTATGTTTGGACCATTTTGAATATATTAAATGGAAATAATCTCGATGAGTAGCTTGAACTAATTTTCTCGTATATGTCCAAAATTTCTAGTGAAGCAACAATCGGTAAATTTCTTCAAAGCATGAAAAAAACCGATGATCCAATCCGAAATCAAGAGACAAACAAGGACCTCTTTTTTGTCCAGAGCTTCTTCACAGTTTATAAAAGTTCTGCATTTCTTGACTGTTATAGAATACCTATGAATACCTGTGAAGCTACCCTATTTAATAGTGCTATCTCTAAGTTAAAGCAACATTTAAATTCTAGTAGAAATATTGTCTTAAACGGTTGCTAAGGATCTTTCTTGCAATCGTAAACACCAAAAAGTTGATGTATTAAGGAGCTAAGCTCACTCCGGCGAATGTACATGTAAAAGCTCTTAAAAATGGTACCAACAGATAATTTGATTTGAAAAAAATTGAGAAATAAAGTTGCAGACCTCAAATTCAAAAATATTTTTATTCCAATTTATTTAACGATTTTCATCCCAAAATTATAATAAGAAAATTATCATCAATTATAGCTTATTCACAGGTTTACTGAATTTTATGATAGTTGCAGTTATGTTGGTAACTAAAAAGGGAACTATAAAAAATCAAGGTTTATTTTGATATGTGTCTTCGTTTAGCTGCAATTAAAATGACTTATAGTTAAATATGATGCAATCAGAGCCCACTATTTGGCCCTGTTTTGCCTTCCCACCTGTAACATTAACATTTTTGCCCCATTTTCCAAGCACAATCTGATCCATTCATTCAGTTAATCTTAATTAATATTAACGTTACCATGTGGATGCCGACAAACATCAACCTTCAAAATAAATATGTAGATCCACTCTATCCTAAACGTGTCTTCTTGACCAGAGAACTAACTCTTAACGGAAAGCCCACACCTTTCTTGTTCCACTTAACCAGTAACGAATACATCATCTTGACTCTCATCTATTTCACTCACTTGGTGAATGCATGATTTAAAATTGCTATCATTATTTTAATCCAACATATGCTACCAACATATAGTGTACATGGTGTGATGATCTCAAAAACAATTTAAGAATTCAAAATCAGTTTCAAGCGAACGATCATCTCTTGGTCTTAAAAGTGTTGTTCTGGTTTTTTTGGACCCGATCTAACCGTAGATCAACACTAGAACTGTTCCCATAATTTAAATTTTTCCCTGTATAATAATTTTGTGAGTAGAACAGATCCATCTATCTTCGAGATACAGCCGAAAGATCAACAATCTATTGTCGACCAGGCAGCATAGCACCACGATTGTTCGGCATCAGAAATTCCCAATCTTTGCATTTTATGACCCCGTGCGTCATAAATCGACCAAGTGATATAATCAGCAATTACGGCCGTGGATGATGGCGGACACTTTATCACTTGAACGGAGTGCAAAGTAGTGTGGCGAAGTGCAGCAGGTTCGTGGCTAAGTCACGGAGGACTAAGGTTGGAGAATGTTCGGCTGGCCGTGGTAGAATGCGGACGGTATGGAGTTGGTAGCGTCCAGCTGGCTATGTTTCATTTGTCGCCAACACACTTGTTAATTTTGTAGATGCAGATAAGCCTGGCTTGGCTACGTCGCTAGCTAGTTTGGCTAGCTGGCGGCTGGCTTGGCTGACTTGGTCAACAAAGCGGGAAACGTATGTGACTAGTTGTTTTAGGAAAACATATGTTGCGGCATACAGTACGGTTTTGTAACATCAATAATTCAAATCAAGTGGTTCTGCAATATGAATCTAGCCCATACCTGACTTGAATTCTTTAGGCTTCCGGAGAACTAGATGTACAATTTGTGGTGAAAGTTGTTGGATGGCATATTATGTTGAGCTTTGAACGTTCTGAACTTTTGATTTGTAACATCTTAATGGATTCTTATGGTTTTGGTTTAGTACGAGGCACGTCCAGAAATTAAGAGTACTCGATTTTTCTAATTAAAAAAATGTATTTAAAACTAAGTTTCAGGGGTTAGAACCTCCTAGTCTAGTCATCAACTTCGTCTTCTAGTGTGCTTTTGGTTTAGCTACTTGCTAACACTCTTATTGCACATTAATGGAGGTTCTTGTTTCCAGGATTTTGCCCGTACCATTATTAAATGGGAAGTGTTGTTTCTAGACTAAGAGGTTCTAACCCATGATAAAAAACTGAATATAGAATAGCGACGTAGACAGTCGTTATACTTCGCAGATACAAATATTAAAATAGTTGAAATATAACGAGCTATGCCCATCAACAAGCCTAACCGTGGTCGTGCTGTCTGGTGGCGGATGGTAAATGACAGCACGTGACGCCATCCGTCATCCCGAAACCACACTTCCCATTTAAGTTACAGGATTTTGTAGGTAAATATATCAGTTATTTTTCCACGTAGTATCCTTCCCGTTCAATGCAGGTTGTGCGTCGTGGCGCAAGGTTTTTAATGCCCGCCAGAAAAAAATCTCCCGCCATCTTCTTTTTCCAGTTCAGCTCCTCTTGTTTCACCTCCTCGTCAGTTGAAATTTTTTTTCCACCCATGTGAGTCTTCAGGGAAGTGAAAAGATAGAAGTTGCCAAGCCAGGGAAATATGCACGGTGGTTCAAAATGTCCCAACCAAATGAATCCAAAAGCGCTTTGGTGCCGTTGTCAGCGTGTGGGCGGTCGTTTTCGTACAACAAGCACACTCCCTTCGTCAACATTCCCCTTCGTTTGTTTTGAATTGCTCTCTTGAGTTTTTTTAGGGTCTCACAGTATCGTGCTGCATTGATCGTCTCCCCTTGAGGCAAAAATTCGATCAAAATAATCCCTTTTTGGTCCCAAAACATAGCGGCCATGGTTTTTTGCCCGAAATTGAAGTTTTGAATTTTTTGGCAGATGGGCAACTGGTGGGCCGCCACTGTGATGACTGTCTTTTTGTCTTAATAAGTGTAATGAGCTACCCAGGTTTCATCTCCAGTTACAATCGAGCATAGAAAATCCTCACCTTCCAATTCAAATCGCTCAAGGAAGCCGCGAGCGCTAGCGACCCGATTCAGTTTGTGCTTTTCTGTCAGTTGTTTTGGGACCCATCCTGCGCATAACTTTCGGAATCCTAAAATTTTCTGTAATTGTTTCGTGTAAGAGAGATCTGGAGAGTTGTGGAAACATCGCTGAAATTTCATCCAGTGTCAATTGCCGGTCTTCACGAACAGTTTTCTCAATTTTTTGCACCAACTTACCGTTCAAAATTGAAGGTCTTCCACACCTCTGATCGGCATGAACATTCGTTCTGCCTTCATTAAACTCACGGCACCACTTGAATACGTTCGTTCTGTTCATAACACCTTCGCCATAAACAGTTTTGACACGTGAACAAATTTCGGTTGCTGTTTTACCTTCAGCGAGAAGGAATCGACTGAGCGCATCTCGCACTTGCCGGGATTTTTTATCGACATTTTTCACACAAGTAGACACTACGAAGCGAGTTTTTATACTATCAAGGTCTCGCCTGTGCTCATCTTGATCAGGAGAATCCCCACTACTATTCAGTGTTGCCAACCTTGAACAAAAAAATCTCACAGCATGAGAAGGCAACCAGTACTCGTACAAGGATATTTACCAACTATTCTAGCTAGTGACTATTCGAACTGATAGGATGTTCCTGATGATGTTCTTTCAATAAAAAAAAACATTCACTTTTATGTTTGCGAAAAGATTCTGGAAAGAACACTCACACATTCAATCCAATATCTATGAGCCTCAATCATTATTAAACACTTGTCTTAATCTGAGTAGCAAAGGGCCTGACCATAACTCTCTTAAAAAGTAACTTCTTTCAATGGTATAAGTAAATGTGTACGTCCTGATGGGATACAACCCACGTTCATTTGAAACAGTGCATTTAATTTAGTAATTCTTCTTTCTATTTGTTAAATTGGTCCTTATCTTCAAGCTCTATTCCAAAAGTTTGGAGAACTAGCTATGTATGTCATACCTGTTTTACAATCGGAGTATAAGTCCTCTGGTGTAACTATGCACTGTTCCATTCACTTTGCCAACAATTTCAAAAACCTTTGATGATCTGATTATTGACGACTTGACTCCTTTAATAAAGCCTGTGATTGTCTCTAACCAGCAAATCAACAAAATAAGAGATAAACTAGTAAATTTGATATATTTTTTGGTATTTGGTTTTTCCAAATAATTTCTGGTAAATGACAACCGTGATTGCATCTAAGGGAAGATATCCTGTCGGGTCAATTTTCCACCACTTTTCCCAGCATAGCCGACCTTATTTCGCCAATAATGGGTCGAATTTTGACTGCTTGGTCATCAATAGTTGCCAGTTTATCAGCATGTACAAGTGACGAGACGTAGTCTTACAAATCATAGTGCTATCTAGTCAAATCAAATGATTTGGGCGGCCAGTTCACAGGGTTATTGCTTGAGATGATACGTTCATCAAAGGTTCGGTCCAATAAACTAATGGTTTCACGCCACGTGTTTTTGTGCCATCTTATTGGAACCATTTGTCTCTCAGACAATTGGCATTGATGTTGAAAACCAAAAAAATACGAATCGTTGGTCGATAGCAATCGTTTCGCCTTCCGATTTGAAAGAGAAAGGACCAACTATGATGCCGGCATGCGAGCCCCACTGTTCAGTGTCTATTTTGGAATGAAATGATACTTTCAAAGTCTCTTGAGGAATATCCTTACACTAAAAATGGCTATTTTGCGCATACACGAACTGACGATTCCATTCAGCTAGAAATAAGCCTCATCGCTGAAAATTATTTGACGGTAAAAATATGGTTCAACTTTCAACTCATTCTCAACCCATTCACACCGATCGTACGACGCAAACGATGGTCCAATGGCTTCAAGTGCTGCACTAGTTGGATCTTATGGAGATTAGGCCAAGTCCAAGATCTTTCTCAAAATTGTCAGGTCAGGTTGTTTAGAACGGCGTCAAATCGATACATTTGGATGCTCAGCCACACTAACCTCTACAGCAGCGATTCCTGCCTCGGTACGCATTTTACGAGCTCGTGTTGGATGAACATTGTCGAATCGAGTATAAATGGACATAAATCTTTCCATCGTATTGCGTATGAGCTGCTTACATGGACGATTATGAGCACAATAAATTGAACAAAGTTTACTTTAAGTTTGGCGAACAGAACGCAAATTTCGTAAATAAATTTATATTTTTTTGAGACGTAGTTCGGGTTTAAATCTTTGCATGGTAATTTTCCAAAGTAAATGAAAGTGGATGTCAAAATGACATCGAAATTTCACAGCTACACTGGCAGATACCCCTATCGAAATTTCTATACATCTAAAGCACCCTATAGCACCCACTTTCATTTCTTGAAATTCAATTGTTAAATGGCAACTGGAAATTTTGAATTTTAGACGAGTTCGATGCCCACTTTTGGAAAAAAGTGTTCATACAGGATTTCCATTTTTTTTTGTTTCGTTGTTTGCGCCTTATTTCTTTAAACGAGCTGGTGCGATCCTTTTGATTCCAAATAAAGCGAACGTAAATTTTATTTTTTTGCGAACAGAGGATTGGAATAAAAAGCAAACAGTCTAAAAGATTTTTGTTTCAAAATTGCCATAAAAAATCGAAATTTTAAAGCTCAAATAATGATTTTTTGGCTTGTGGCGACAAAATTTCCCAAACCCCTCCAAAATCCATCGCGCACTACTGTTTTTCTTTAAATCAATTCCAACAATATTCTTTTGAAGATCATGTCCAAAATAAAATAAAACAAACAATACATTCTACCTTCAACATTTTTTATTGTTCATTTCGTCTCATCCCAATTACCTGTGTTGACCGATTGCCATCCATTCTGCATGCCATGTCCCGCGCTTTTACCGTAATAATTTGTCCGTGCTGTGCGAATTGTATTACACAATTGGCACATCGCTCACATGCTAAACTAAATACGAGGCACTCTTATTCACTTATTGCAATTTTATTCATGTTCGAATCGAAATGAGTCCATAAATTATCAGAACCGTTCAATGCTTCATGCTCCCTCGCGCAGATCTTCAAGATTCGCGCCTTCGATGGAATCCTCCTCCACCAACATTACCACCATCATCATCACCTTAAAAAAAGAGGAATTGCAATTTTAGGGCGCGAAACAAAAGGCACATCAATTTATCAAAATGCTGACCCGAATTCCTTAAGAATTTTCATTTATGGGTCATCCGAGTTATGCAAGGTATGGCGGCTGCGACGACGATAATAAGTGCAACATATGTGAAAACATGCATGCTTGCTTCTATCCGTGCCCGCCTCGTAAAATGCTTGTTAAGTAGCAGAAATCTTACAAAATAACAGCATTAAGCAGAAAGTATCTTTTTGTTTCGGCTAAAAAATAAGATATTTTCGTGCGAGTGCAGTTGGTATTGCAGAAGGAATGTACACATATGAAAATGTGGATTTGTTTGGGTACCTCCGCCCCAGGAATGTGGGATTGGGTGGGCAGGGAAGCCGTATCAGCAGAGAATATACCGTGATGTTCAAGGATAAATGCATTCCAGGTGGTAAGTGGAATACATGTCGCCAATCTGGCAAGCAAATTTATCAAATGCATAAGATATGCTCACATGTGGTCTGGAGACTCCCAGCTTAGGGAAATCTTATGAGTGGGAATCGTTTGATTGAAATTAATGCTCATCGAAGAGAGATTTTAGTGGAATTTCTGGGATTTGTCTGGCAGGTAATTAAGATTTGAAATGAATTCGAATTAAGACAGATTTGGGTTAACGTTATTAATTTTTTTTTGGTGTACTTTGTGTTGAAATATTTGTTTGCTTTGATGCAGTGGCACATTTGTAATTTGGCTCAAAATGTTGAAAGTTGTTGATGCTGATTTGAGGACTGGCTGTTATGTTTCTAAGAATTTAATATGTGGAGTAAAAATTAATACATGATTTTAGCTTCTTTGCAATTTGAAATCGGTATAAATGATTATGTTTGGAAGCTACCCCATTTTTTACTAACATGCCACAATTCAATAGAATTTTGGACGATTGCACGACGAATCATGAGAATTTCGGTACAAAGTGTAGATAGTAGACTCAATAACACTAACATAATTATCAATGGTGTGGGAGTGCAGGATTATTGATCCTACATAAAAATATCCGAAAGTAGAAATATTCGCACAAAAATATCCGTTTGCAAAAATATCCGATCCAATAAAAAAAATTGTCCCTGATCGAAAACTGCAAAATAAAGAAACTACATGCAAACCTTTCATCATTTTTCAAAATAAAAAAAATGTCATTTACATAATCTGATTCACCAAACTCAACTGCAAAACATATCAAACAAAAATAATACAAAAATCCTTTTTGCTCTTCAAAAAATTCTCCCAGAAATATTTCAAAAAGGGAGAGGTATTTTGGGTTACTCAATTTCAACTTATTTGACTGGGAAATCTGTAAATTTGATTCGACAACTTATTTATTTATTCGAACCGAGTATTTCTTTATTTAATTCAGAAGTTTGTTTCGAATATTTCATCATTTTATTCGGTAATTGATTTATTTTGTTATTATTTCTTCGTATGTTTAAAAAACTTATTTATTTGACCCAAAAAATAATCAATTTGATTTGGAAATTAATTTATTTATTTAATTTATATTCGTTCCATCTCATTCGGAAATTCATTTATTTGACTCGAATATTTCTTCATTTGACTCAAGATTTTATTTATTTGATCCGGAAAAAGTGAATTTTATTCGTGTATTTATTAATTAACTTAAATCAAGCAATGCTTCATTTGATTCGGGAGTTTACTTGTTTGCATCTAATGTTTATTCGTTTCATCCACAAATGGATGCATTTGATTTTAAAAATTGTGCATTTAAGCGGTTAGTCCACTGTTAAACTGCTCAAAATGAAGCTTCCAACAAAATAAACAAGACATCGATTTGAAATTTTATATACATCTTTATTGAGGCTAAAAGTTAACATTTTCATTAGAAAAAAATATTTGAAAACAAAATGGCGACTGCCCCAATGGATCGCCGCAGCACCGCTGAAAAAATCAAATTGCGCCTCGTAAATTCCTGGATGAAATAAGCATCTGTTACCAATTACCAAAAATATTTCATTAGTTTTTAGTATAAAGGACTACACGGGCTTACATTTAGAGCCCTAAAGTTATTAAAGAAAATTTGGTATACTTTTCAATATTGGTTATTCAGTTTGTTGCGTTTTTCTTCAATCAGAATTTTTTTTCCCAGATCGTTTTTTTGTTCAAAATTTGGGCCCGTACAATAGTAGTAGGGTAGGGTAGGGTATAATAAGTAGCTGCACAAAATTTGAAATAAATCGACCAAGAAGTTTTTTCGTGAATTTACGACGCGCGTCGAAAATATATGTTTTTAGTATATTTGAATATAGTGAATTTGATGTAGAAATTGATTATTTATTTGATTCATTTGATATTTCACGTGATTCGAAGATTTATTTATTTGACTGGTATTTTTTTTTTTCATCCGGATGAACCTGAATTTTATTCAGCAATTTATTTATTCAATTGGTTCGAATATTTCTTTATTTGATTCGGAAGTTTAAATATTTTACTCGAATATTTTTTTATAAGGTTGAACAATTTATTTATTTAATACGGAAATTTATTTGCTTGTGTCGAATTTGTGTTCATTTTATTCAAAAATGT
This sequence comes from Oxycera nigricornis, assembly GCA_963942545.1. Lineage (NCBI taxonomy): Eukaryota > Metazoa > Arthropoda > Insecta > Diptera > Stratiomyidae > Oxycera > Oxycera nigricornis. The sequence continues at coordinate 17,421,502 of OZ012661.1, forward strand.
CTTTATATGATCTGAAAATTAATGGATTTGATTCGCCAATCTATTGACTTATTTGACTCGAGTGTTTCATCATTTGTTTGTTGTTTGTTTTACTTCAATATGTCTTTATATGGTTCAAAAATTTATTTGATTCGAAAAATGGTGAATTCGTTTGGATATTTATTTATATGATTGGAGTATGTTTTCACTTGATTCGGATTTTTTTTATTTGCCTATAACTTTTTTTTTGGTTCGGAAATTGCTGAATTTAATTCTGAAATTTATGTATGTATTTGAATCGAGCATTTCTTTATTTGATTCGGACGTTTGTTTATTTGAAGTGAACAATTCATTTGATTCAAAAATTTATTTATTTGTAACGAATGAAAAATTTGTTGGATTCAAAAGTGTATGATCCGAAAAATAGTGAACTTGAGAGAAAAATGCTAGAATTGAAAAATGCACAAGCTTTAAAATTTAATAGTTGCTTTTCTACGCAATATTATCTAGAATAATATCAAACATAAAAATCATGGGATAAAATCTTGTTCCAGTCACAAATTCTATGGAACAAAAATATTTGTACTTCTTTGATTTCTTGAAAGTAATAATTTAGACCAAATTGTAATTTTTCGGTGCTCGACTTCAAATTGTTGCGTAAATTCCCCTGAATAATATGAATCTACAAACCATTACACACTTCTCCTGCACTTTCTTGTTTCGGCCAGATGTTTTGAAAATAACATCCGTGAAAATATTTTTTTTCCAAAATTGCCTAGCATAGTACTTTTTTGAGAATTCTAGAGGGTTATTATAATTGAAAGGGGATATACGTCTACTACGTACTTATACGTATATTCGGAAAATATAATGTTTTTTTGAATTGGGTTATGTTAAATTGGCAGTTTCTCTGCTTTTTATATTTATTTCATAGCATCTTGCAAATTTTGAGTAACCGAAATATCAAAATTGTCACAATTCAAGCAAAAAAATACCAAGTTTTAATCAATTTTGTTGCTGGATAAATTTACAGGAGTTTTGCCTTATTTTGTTTGTTGCAAAACTCTACAAGATTATTTCTTGTCAAATTATACAATACTTAAAACAGCAACATAATCATGTACTCATCACAAATAAAAGCTTAAACTTACGAAATCATAATTTATACATTGTTACTACTTCCTGTAATTAACTTGATTACATCCATCACAGCCTATCCAACAGCTTCTGAGGTCCATAGTCTTCAAAATCATCTAAACATACTCACAACTCAATGAAAATATCGAAAAGTAATTAAGTTTTTCATACGAATCCAACTTATCCAACTTTATTTACATCGAACGATTATTCAAGACAATTACATGCAAAAATCAAACATAATTAACATTAGCAATGTACTTAATCATTATGAGTTTCATCTCAACAAAAAGTACATAATATCTTCCGATTGGAATAGAAAGAAAAGTTTCAAATAAAAAAGTTAATTTCCTATTTTAATGTTCATTTATTGAAAAGACAAAAGAGTCATCAAATGTTTTGGTTAATCGAAATTCATTAAAAAATTTAAGATATCATCTATCTGACATAGTAACTTCAATAAAAGATAGGCTAATGATATTAGATGTGTAGTTGTAATACCGAATGTATGTTACGATGCCTCTGTTACTCATAAGTAAATTAGACAAATTTAGAAATATTCTGCTAAGCTATCAATTTTATAGTTAGATTAAACGTCTACAAATTGTGCTTGCTTCGTAACTCTGCTAACATTATGTGCACATGAAATGGAGATTTTTCGGTTCCAGAACTTGAAGTGTGCCATCATGAATAACGGAGAAATGTGCAGATTTAAACACTGTCTGAAACAGAAGGCTACCAAAGCACAAATTATAGAAGACAGAAATTTTTATTCTATATTTTTTCCCGTCTAAATAAAAAAGTTAACTCATGAAAATCATATAAAATTTTATAATTTTTCAGCCTACATAGAACGATCTAAAATATTGTTATGCCGTATAGCTCATTTTTGTGTGCCCTTTTTATTATAATTCTCATGATATCGCATCGCTGTAACGTTCCGCTCTCATTCGAAGCTTCCAAATTTTATTTGTATATTTTCAAACCCGCTGATGTTTTCGCACTTTTGCAACGCGAATCAATATAGGCCAACGAATCAATTGGAATCGCTCTATTTTACTTGCTCAGGACATGCGAACTTCCAGCTGATAGAGGGAGACAGTAGCCTGTACGCGTCAATCGGGATCCACTTTAAAGTCACGACCGATATGAGATGGTGAAGACATTCAGGATCCTGCAGCTGAATAGTACGGTTACTTTGTGTAGTGGCACCCTCATTACTTGATTAATATACATTATTTCATTATAGTAATCGATTTCATAAGTTTAGATTTTTGTAAAAAAAAAATTGACTCCAAAAAGTATGCCTAGTTTAATTAGATCTTAGCTGAAGCCTCAGACCGTTCGTATGCAAACATGCTCCTGAATCAAGAACACGAAGACATTGGAAAAGCACGAATGGGGTGCATCATCTCGGTGGCTGGTAGTTGGATGGCGCTCAAAATGGTGAGGCTTCCAACTGCTGGTCATCAGGATGAGCCGCCCGCAAAGAGAATGTGACAAAGTCAATGAGCGAACTTAAAATATTGAATAAATTTTATGCATATTATTATTTATTAAGTATTTAATCTTCTTGTATTGGGGTTGTGATTTTTTGACAAAGTCCATGCCAATACGAAATGTTTCCGTTCTATTTTTTCTCAACAAATTTTTTTGAATATTTTTAAACTATTGATAAATGATTGTGTACAATGTCTTGATATTCTAGAAAGCATCCCATTTGAAATAAGTCTATCAAAAAATAAAAATTTCCTTTTATGAAAACAAGCATTAAATTTTGAACCAATTTTTTTGCTATTGCACAGGTCTTCACGAATATATTTTATTTCATTTTGATCCAAAGATCTCCTTCCGAAAATGGTAAAGAAAGTATTTGGTACATCGCCATTTTCCTCGCTCCGGGGAGCAAAATATGTCATGTAACCTCGACATTTTTTAAAACATCTTTTAAAAAATATTCTCGTAAATCTTTCACCCAATCAGACATTTCTTGAACTTTTGTGAATTTATGTCCCGGCCAACGTTGAGAGTTTATGGATTTTCGCATATGACTCTTTCAGGTTTTTGAACCAGAAAAGCTCGAAATTAAATCACGTATAAATTGTATCAAACACACACGAAGGTTGGAGTGGCAGCACCTGATGAGACATCCTTCACACCAAGACCGCTAATTTCTACATTTACCATGATGATACTAGTCCAAGTTCTGAAAACGAAAAACTTTCATTTCATGTGCGAATTGTGTTAGCAAAGTTGCAAACCAATCACAAAGTAGTGAGCGTGTGATTATCATGTATATACTGTAGCGGAGGTTCAAATCATTAAAAATTGTTAATTAAATAAAGTGGAATAACACATCATTCAATAGATTTAGTGGATACTTCAAAAACAAACGAATGAAATAACTTTTCGGAAGTTTTCAGGAGATATTCTTTTAAAATCTTTATGAAATTAAACACTTGTTTGTTTTGACTCACAATTTTTTTATTAGCACGACGTGTTTCGATCCTTAGATCATCTTCAGGTTACATACAGTGTACAATATTTCTTGGTTTTATTTTTAAGTAACTAATGGTTGAAGGAGTGGTGATTGGAAGGGAATGGTAATATCATTTAGCAGGTTTTCCTTTCTCTTTGTGGTCCGCCTAATCTCAAGGCATTCCAGGTAGTCTAGCTTTTTCCCCTTGTTTATTTTATGTAGGATATTAAGATTGTTAATGCTAAAATTATGACCTGTACCTAAAATATTTTGGGCTATCCCAGAATTTGGATTTACCTTTTAAGTGGCTTTGATGTGTTCACTATATCTAATTTTAAAGCTCCTACCTGTTTGTCCTATATAAGCTACTATTCTATAACAGATATTTTTTTAGCAAAATTTCATTCTTCAACAATCATAAATGAAACAAGCCGCGAGGTGCGACCCTTGAAGGCCACACAGTCAACTTCCCAGTAATATCTACATAAACATCAACAACATTACAACAATGAGAAGTAGTCATCATCATGATGACTGTTAATAATTTTTTATTTTTTATTTGATTTTTTTCGTAGTCATGAGAAAAAATTTTGATGGCATTTTTTAAAAAACTGTTTGGAGTATATAAATTATATAAAGATTGATTACTTGGACTTGACAACGATTTTTTTCAAAATTTGACAGATTCATTTAAATGTTAATACGCGTCGATTTACCATGCAAATCGTATGTTTGGTTCGCAAGATATGTATAACGCACGACAGAAATGACCTTGAAAATCATGATGCCTGTTAATGATTTTTTATTTTTTATTTAATTTTTTACGTGATCATGAGAAAAAGTTTTGCTGTTGTTTTTACAAGCATTGCTTGAAATATATAAATTTTATAAAAATTGAATACTGTGTTTCGTAAATCAGGTTAAAAATTTATTGTTTATAAAAAACCCTAATTTTTCGCACTTTTTTTCTTAAATTAAAAAACGGCTCCAACGATTTTTTTAAAAATTTAATAGATTCACACAATTGCTAATACGCGTCGATTGACACCTTAATCATGCAAATCGTATGTTTGGTTCGCGAGATATAACGCATGACAGAAATGACCTTCAAACGGGCAAAACAGCAAACCCACCCGACCGAAGTATCCCAAAAACTAATCAGCTCTTAAGATTGCAAAGACGCTTCGATTGACAACTCAACGAAGTTGATACGACTTTGTTTACGTGAGTTATGCTCGTAGAAAAAAGTGTCCACGAACGTACAGACGTACGTACGTACGTACACACACACATACGTCTCCCTTTTTAAAAATACTTTATATATACTCTATAGACCTCAAAACGTAAAGAAATGTTGAAAATTTCAATTTCGATTTTCGAGGCGATTACAAGAACTTCCCATATACTGGGAAGTTAATAAAAATAGATTGGGGGAAGTTAGGAGGGCGCAAAGTCTGTACGGCTTCTGCTTCACTTATACCGTATATGGTCCATCATGCTCTGTATACGTGGAAACTTTCAGCTTTATTCAATAAACCATACTGATTTCTTGAACCGTCTTGAAGGATAAAAATGAATATCTTTAAGCTCTTTGTTTTGAGAATTTAAGTACGTTTCAAAATCCAAGTGTTAAAAGTGAACTCAAATGAATTCATTGTTTCTTGTAAACTCAAACCACGTAATCTGAGATATTACTCATCCCTTTGATCCTTACATTAACCATGAGGCGGTGATTGAATTTGGGCAACATAAATTGTCTGTGCATTGTTCATGAAATCCAAGCAGGATATTGTTCTGATTATTCTGCTCCTAATTTTCAATTAAGGCTGCATTCGATTACAAAATTCAACAATGTGTTTAAATCAATTTCGGGTGTGTTTCTTAGGATTTGACGGCCTGAAAGCCAAACGTGAAATAATACTTTGCACTGAGTCCAATCAGTCATGAAAAGTGTTATTCTTAAAGTTTTGGTCCTTGCCATGCATAGGTCAGTATTTAAATTGATTCGCACTTTGAAGCGTTCTCTCTCAAACAGACTTCATTCTTTTTGCTTTTTGTTTAAAAGCAAGTACCGAATGAAATACGCTTTTAAAGAAACCTTTTTGCGACTGAAAATTGATTTATTCATTAAAATAAGTCGATCAAATATCCAAAATTCTGAATTTGAATATAAAATAAGGCAAATTTTTTTCTAAATTTTAGCTTAACATGTTTTTGACGTCCTTTAGTTCAAAATAATTAATTTTGGCACGTGCCAAAGAGAAGAGGTCTGCGTTGGAACCATAAAAACCATAAATTTCAACACAAACCAATAAAATTCACCGTAAAAGTGTACTGTTCGCTGGCAATTTCATCCCAAGACACGAGTAAAAATCACCTATTGCTCCCATAAAACCCAAAACCCACCCAGCAAGAAAAGAAACCGGTCAAAATCTCAAGAAAAAGAACCACATCCGTGGACAATATGTGTCCAATGCTGCATACGCAAAAAGAATACGAAATGAAAACATTCCGGCTTGACAATCTCGACAATAATAAACATTGGCTTGTGAACTTGCTAATGGAATGTTCGTTTCTACGCGAAATAAATATACTTATTAAATATGTGGAAACTTTTATTTGTACAGAATGCCAACGACCGGTCAAAATGTATCTTTTCAACATTCAACCTTTTATTGAACGGTGCTGTATCTTTTTCTCCACAATCTTATCTTTGCATATCGGTGTACATATGTGGTCGCTTCGCTCGACAGTATCTATTTATTTGAATGTCCGTTTGTTGGTAGATATTTTTTTGGCGGCAACTTAAAATGTAAATAAAACCCCAAAAATTTGGCTAGTCATGAAAAAAAATTAGTAAAAAAAACCTAAATTTACAGCAAATAACTTTTTTTTGGATCATAAATTTTTAACAGTTTTTTAATGATCATGTCACCGAGACCAGCTTTAATGATCATGCAAAATGTACGAATATCCATCAACGTGCAAAGAAGTTGTCTGCATGTTCAATGCAAAACGGTAAAAATTTATATGTAGCCTTACCAGTTGCGTGGGTGTATGAAATTATCCACACTTAACTGAATTTATTTTATCAATAAAACTGGCATTTCTTTTCGGTCAGAATTTATTTTAATTTGATTATCTTTCTTTTAAAAATAAGAAAATATTTTTTTGTAACTGCTTACGGCTTAAATCTTGTCACTATGCGAATATGTTATGTGAAAGTTTTCTGCAAGGAATTTAATTGTTTTTTTTTGTAGAGATTATTGACGATAAAATTGCGGTTTTATTCATCGGAAATTTCAATGTGGATACGCAAAAAGAAATGGGTTGTGATAGGCTATAATGTTTGGTATTGCACATCTTGTTTCCGTGATAATACTGGAAAATGTTGTTGGAAGGAAAAGTGTTGTTAAATTTAGAATTTTATTACCAGGAAGTTATGCGGTGGTGGCAATTTTTGAGGTGTAGAAAAGTGACTTTTATAATGCATATTTAAATTAGTTAAAAATTGTTGTCTAGTTTGAGGGGTTTATGTACATATATATTTCGTGGGGTCTTTAAAAAGAAGAATATATAATATTTCATTGAAATTCAAAGAAAATAATATCGTGTAGTAACTTTTGTAAATCCGTTATGCCACATACAATTTTGAAGGTTTTTGTTCTTGTTGTATTTTTCAAGTATTTCACAATTGTAAGGTAAATATATTTGGTGCTATTTCATTTGCTTGAATATTTATCTTTATTTATTTGTAATGAACATTTCTTCGATATCTTCCCAACAGGGAATATTATCCTAAGGAAAATTGAAGCGTTGCAATCTATTTCTGTTGATTTTTTACATCAAAATTCAATATTTAATAATTGAAGAGCTCTCTCTAAAAATAATTCCATGCTTCAAAATTGCAAAGAACGATTTTTCTGTCCATTTTCATTGTCTTGAAAATACTTACTGACGCATTTTGAAATGCTTCGGACCGTTTACATTGCATTAAGGGGGGAAATACATGTAAAATTCAAAAGAAATGCTAATTCATATTGATTTAAAAAAAAATATGTTGTTTATTCAGAAGATTTTAAACATAAAATCCGTAAATTACATGTCTCAAAATACTTGAAAATATGTTTTTTTTATAATTTTTCAACAAAAAATGGCGGCGATGCGAGCGAATGAAAAAAACACCTAAAAAATGTCTCGTACAACTTTACGCCATTTCCGGAGATCCTGCCACATTCAGAAGAAGAAGAATATATAAATGAGATGTATAGTTCATAAGTTAACCAATAAAATTTATAAACAGAAATGAAATTTTTACATTAATTTTAGATTAAACAAAAAAATCGATCATTTTTCCAAAAAATCACGTTTTAAACAATAATAACCAAATTATTTCTCAAAAATTACAAAAACGTGAAAACTCAACGAAAAGATAATACTCTTTTGTAGATGTGGTATAAATTTGAGTCGGATCGGTTCAATATTTTTTGAGATATTTTGTACGTAAGTTGAAAAGGTACTACTTTGAGAAAAACGCGTTTAAAGTTTGCAGTAGATAAAAACTATTGAATACTAGTTTTTATTATAACTTACGCGCTAGTCAGATATTCCAGTTCCTTACAATTTCAGATTTATAAGAATATGGTAGGGATACACAATAAGAGCCGCGCTGCCTATAACGGACTATAACTCGAGAACTAATATGAATATCGCTTCAAAACTTCTTTGGCATATTCTTAGAGTATTTGGAACATTTTGAAGTAAGAGAAAAAAATCGATTTTTTTTGAGCAGTTACATGTATTTCTCCCCTTAAGATGATTACGTTTGTCAGATTGACATATTTAATAGTTGCGGTCTCAAAATATGGATGCTTAATTATTTTTAAAAGCTCTTATGAATGAAGATTATCTAAGGAATGCCATTAAATCCTCTTGAAAATCAAAGAAAAAATTGATGAAAATAATTTTGAAGCATTCACTTCTAGTTAATTTCGATCTATATTCCGTAAAGTGGGCACACTCTTCTTAGGAGCACTGGATTCCTTGGATATATTATTTTAAATAAAGTGGTGAAAATGAAAATTTCAGCTAGTGCCATCTATTGCTTATATTAATATCGATTACTAGCTTGTTTTGGCTAGTAATTTTGTCCAAATTACGTCCCGACGGTTGTATATATAATACTATTATGTTGTTGAAAAAATTGTTGAAGTTTTTTTGCATTTTAATCAGTAGTTTCAGAGGAAAATGTACGAATGTGATAATACTTAGTTGATATAGAAATTGGCACCTAATCCCCTTAAATGTTAATTTCTATAATGAGAAGTAAATGTTTAATGCGCTATCTCAAAATCATTTTCAATGATAAGAAACCAAGAAGTCTTGGTAGACGTTATGTTTTCAATCCAATATGTTCATAAATGTATCCACCTGATTCTGAATGTAGACACAATTTATCATCAAAAACATGTAAAATGCTATCAATCTTTGTACGACTAAGACTAGTCAAGATTCAAACCAATGCAAGTATAATTCGCTTTGCATAATACTTTGCAAGTATTTCAGAAAACCTATTCTTTTTTTTGAATTCATGTAGCTATGCAAGAATTTTGAATTATATTACAATCGTACTTATTCGACGATATTTTGCAACTGTACTCATCCGCAAATATTTTCAGACCCAGGAAATCATAAGTGCAACTCACGACAACTTTAGGACCTAGGGGCAACATTTTGCAATGTTTTTGGAATTTTTTTTGGAACGAATTCCGTAAACATTTATACCATGTACATTTTCTGAGATTGATAGAGTCAATAAAACACAATTTGAGTACATCATGATTATCCTTCGGGTCACTAAAATTTTTATCAACTAAAAAGTAGCTCCGAATATTTTTTTTAATTTGATTGCTTTTAATTATTAACAAAATCGAACTGTTTCCTCGTTCTCATCCTCGTCCCTGAATTTTTTTCAAAAACAAATACACATTTTGCTTAGGATGTGTAGACTTCATCTATATTTTAGAGCTAATTTAGGCTGGACCTTGAAATTTTAAGCGAAATGAAATAAAGATTTTTTTTAAAGTATAAACTCATGAAAAAAGGAAACAAGTCATACTTTTATAGCTGAAGCCTGAAGCAAAAACTGACAACGTTATTTTTCAGAATTTTGTGAAACGATGAACAATATATCTAATAACTCGAATATTTCATGAATGTGAACTAAAAAATTCAAATATTTCATGAATATAAACTAATTAAGTCGAATATTCTATCTTGTATGCAAAATTCTACCATGCCACGAGCAATTTTTAATTTTTATGGCAGTTTTAAACTTAACGTTCCATAAAGTAGTTTATTTGATTTTGCTTGTTTTGCTGCCTTACAACTAAATCCTGAAAAAAAACTCGCACCTTCAATCGTAAAATACCAAAATCCTCTAATAAATCCTCAAGTTCCTTGAAAAATATTACTACTTCAATCAAGTGTATCAAACAGCCATAAATCCAATCAAATAATCATAAAATTTTCCAAAAAAAACCTCCAAACCGAGCTTAATTTGAACAAAAATCAACTCCAAATATGTCCAAAAAAACTTCTTCTAAACAACCTACTTACCGTCTAATAACAACACTCATAAGAAACCATTTCTCACCGAAATAAATATCCGTATTTAGATACAATTTATCACACTTACATGTGAGTAGCAAATTGTATCTATTCAAAGTGAGCAAATAAAACTAAACCAACAACTTTCGCTAGTTTTCAGTCTTCTTTTCGACAGCATTTCGCGTATCCCAGCCAAAAAAAATGAAGATAGAAAAAAGATTTTTGTATCTTTTAGTTGTCGGATTAGTTAAATTTCAATAATTTCTTTTCAAATATGTTTTGCGACATAGTTTAACGACATTTGCATCCACTTAGTGTGTGTGTGGAAAAATATATAGGAAAGAAAAAAAATCATAGGTGAATGGTGAGTGGGACAGAATTTGAGGACGAAATAATGAATTTTGTTGGAAATTTTGAAGCAAAGTTAGTTTTGGATGTAGATTATCAGAATTTTTCAAATTTATTCAAAGGAAAAAGCTGTAATTTTCGTCTGCTGAGAGGAGCTTTCTTTAAACATTGATTATAGGATGTTACAACTTTCAGCCTACATCACTACCGACAAACACCTCCACAAATCACGATTGTCTCAACAACAATAACGTCTATGTGCTAATCACCATCACCTGAACTCGTTCCAATCTTCATTCATATCCACCTTTAACAATCCGTTCATCGGCAATCGCGGGTTTCATCAACGTCGCCACAGGAAAACGCTAATTTGAATACCGAATACATGTCAAAATTCGCACCTCTTGCATTTTGCCACACACACGATTTGCGTAAAAATGGCGGGTCGCAATGAGCACAGTATTGCAGCCCTTTTGTTTATTGCACGCGCTGGCGTGATCAATTCAACCCACATAAAAACAGTTCAACTGGAAATTTTATAGATAGTTTTTTTTGTATATCGCAAATATCTTTCCGTCATAGCAGATACAAAAGATACTTGCATTGAACAAGGAACGAGTGCAAAGCAACAAGAAATGTTTGTTCAATATATTTTTGGTTGTTACGGCTTGAAATGTTTTGGCTTTTGTGGATAAAAATTGGCTTTTTTATCTGAAATATAATAGCGGAATTTGGTTGCAAAGTTGGTAAAGATGGATTACAATATTTTTAAACATGGTTCGATTTAAGTTTGATTGAAATTGGGAAATAATTTTTAATATTGTTTCACTTAGAGACGATTTTCATCCAATTGATAAAATTATATTATCAAGGACATTTTTATTTTGAAAGATACATTACGGATTTCATGCACATCAGTGTCGCATTTTACAACATCAAAAATAAACTTTGAACGTAAACATGCATAACGCAACATCTTAATTACCAACTAATCATATTACGGAACAACACGTATCTTTTATTAAGTACCGTAGAAGGCAATCTTGATTCTCAACAACAATCTGAATTGACGTGTATCTTTTGTGTTCACGCGGTTGTTACTTGAAGCCATGCCATGCCATGCTTCTTAGTTTGCCTATCGAATTTCAAAATGCAGAACTAGACAAATGTGCGTCGCTAACTAACAAACTAACTAAGTAACTAGCGAACAAACAAACAGCTAAACAAACATGATTGTATCGACATAAGACCAGGATCTAATGTGGCAACTTCAGCTGCAGACAATCTGAAGAAGAAAGTCTAGAATCAATGCTAAGTAGTTCGTCTTGAGTTTGTGATGATTATTATATATACATACACACAATTTTTTCTTGTAATCTCTAAAGACCGTAATACCACAAGAATGGTAACTACTTTTCCATACATCACACATGCCAGCACAGCAGTTACAAAGAACAGATGCTAGTCATTTCTGTGGTGCCGTAATACACTTCGTTTGCAAGCTTAGTTAGATGGAATTAGATACACAAAACGTGGATACACAGATAAGTAATGGTAGTAAGTCGTCTTTCATCATTACCACACAACACTGAGAATGTTTAGCCTCGTAAAATTTGCTTCTGGTGTCTAGAATTGTCGTCACATATACTCGTACGTATCTAAAAACCTATCAAATTACGGACATCCAAGAAGTATTTACTCTAGACCACATTTCTGAGGTTGGTTTTCTACAGTTTTATTTTTAAATTCTTTTTATGATTTCTTCTAAGCCACAAAGTCTGCAGCGTTTGTCGTAATTGAAGGCAAGGCAAAAAGAATTGACAAATGCAATATGGATTATGTGTGTTTGTGCACTATGAAAATGTTAGTAATTGGATACGGTTCTGATGAAGTGATGGCATATTATTTGCAAATGCTTATGTAAAAGTTCATTTACGACTTTAGATGCGGCAATCAAATGGAAATAATTGTGCATTTATATGAAAAACGGCCGCAATACTATGTCAGTTTAATTGTTCGTAATTATTTCAATTGAAGAACAAATTATTCTCGTTTGAGAAGATTTGATTGAACTAATTAACGGCTATTAAAGATATTCATCAAGAGGTTGGCAGGCCAGCAATTTAACCTGAATGATCCTATCAAGACTAAATCCATACTTATCTTCTAAATTTAAAAAAAACTTAGTCTCTCAGATAGATATAACCAAGACATAATAATTTTCCTGATGTAACTGCACACATACATATATTGCTATTTATTTCTTATTGATCTTAAACCTTCCAAGAATAAAGTCCTCACAAGAACGCGGAAGGAATCTTTAAATACTCAAATTTTGCACCAAATAAATGAAATATTTGCCTGCTCGCAATTTTTTTATTATACGAAACATATTATCAACAAGCGTAAGTAGTTTAACAATTTTAAAAATAAAAATAGCTAGAATCTTCGTTGCAAAATTGAAACAGAGGCTGCAGCAGAGAGCGTTAAGCGCTTACAAAATTTTATAAAATTTGGACCGAAAAAAATTGTTTTTCATGAAATGTCTTTTTTTCTTATATTTAAATTTCAGCAAAATTTCCTGGGAAACTTTTGAGTTTCTAGAAATCATGCTTTGAACATTTAATGAATTCAATTTTATTTTAAGGCATGTTGCCTGCTCCATTTCGAATTACACTATTTCCATCTTCCAAAAAATCAAATAGATTCTTTGCCTTGAAGTCCATATCAAAAAATAATATTTTTTGGTTCTTGATTGCCTTTACTTGATTAAAGGTTTATTTTTACTTTCGTGATGTATCGTTTTCCTATTCTCATTTGTGTAGCGAAAATTATATTAACTGATATCCAGTAAATCATAAAAAGGGCATAACCGCGCTCTTTATGCGGACTCGCACGTCATGAGATATACAAAAGTGAAATATCGCAGCTATATCAACGTCAATCGGAGACAAATTACCGCATTTCTGCCAAATTTTGATAATCACTTCTCCGATCTTTAAAGTTTGACTAAATTCGCTGGTACGACAGTAAATGGTAGTTTCTGTATTTCTCTATTGTATGTCTTCCAAGTGAGAGAGACTTGAAAGTCGCAACGACTTTTAAAACGCAGCCTTTTATAACAAATGACTGACCGGAAGGCGATGAACGTTGTGAAGACTTCAAATGCAATTAAATTTCTTTACAATGAAATGAAGAAATGGGGGTATTCTGATTTCTATTTAAACTAGAAGTGAAGAAAAACTAACTTCAGTAACTTCAATGGGTCCTATCCTGACGCTGACCATCGTATGTTCGGTGGATTGTAAAGAATTCCCAGGATTCCAATTCTCCCTTCTGTTTTTCCTACCAATAATTGAATAAAAGAACTCGTGAAAGATAGCTTTTATCGTCCTTTATTGAGGATTCTATAGGTGCAATGCAGAAGCAGTGATTTTACACCCACATCGCTAGTAGCGAGTTCTCTGTCTACTCTTGATATCTAATTGTATTGATTATGGCGAACCTCTTCGAGTTTCAAGTTCTGAACGCGTTGTGGTTGTGTTGTGGATAGAATTTGCATCTACCAATAAATGTGCATGAACCAAATATTACAAATAAATTCAACCACCTAAAACAGAAGATCGCCTTTCTTTTTTAGGTGGTTGTAGAACAGCAGCCGCCTGTGTCCCAAAAAGGACGTGGAACCAAACTTAGTTAGGTTTTCATGGTCAACTCATACACTTTACGTTTAAGCTGTTTTTTAGGCTTTGAAATTTTCAAACATATGCAACACAGATAAGTTATTGATATGACCAATTTTCGGACTTTATTAGTTTGCAAATTTTATGGCATTTATTGTTTTAAAATATATTCTGGCATATGATCCCTGGAGTGCGTCTTAGAAAGACCATCCTGTCGGTCCAATTTTGCGCCACTTTTCCTAGCAAAGCTAGTCTTTCGCCAATAACACGTCAAATGTTGGCTTCCAAGTCATCAACAGTTGCTGGTTTATCAGCATATATAAGTGACTAGACATACTCCTGCAAAAGTAGTACAATAAAGTCAAGCGACATTTCTTGAGATGATTCGTTCACCGAAAATTTGGCCGAATTAAGTCATGGTTTCACGCGCTTTATGGCATATTGCGCCATCTTGATGGAACCATATGTCCTTCAGACGATTGGTATTGATGTTGGGAACCAAAAAGTTCTGAATGATTTGTTGGTAGCGATCGCCATTATCGGTAACGCTGGTTCCGTCAAAAAAGCAACTGTGTCGCCGGCATGCAAACCGCACCGTTCAATGACTATTTTGGGATGTAGTGAAGCTTGCAAAGTCTCTTGAGAAATATCCTTTCACTCAAAACGGCTATTTTTCTCAATCTCGAACTGATAAACAAATTCAGCCAGAAATGAGCCTCATCGGTGAGAATTATTTGACGGCAAAATTGCGATTCAACTTCCAGTTCATTCTCAGCCCATTCACCGAACGTGCGACGCAATCGATCGTGGGATGGCTTCAATTTCTTCAATATTTGCATCATTCAAGATCATTCCTTAAAATTTTCCATGTTGTGGACGGAGAGGTGAAATTGTTAAGAACGGCATCGAATGGATTAATTCGGATGCTATCGCACTACCCTGTCCATCTGCGCTGGCTGCTTCGGCACGCACTGTACAAGCTCGTGTTGGATGAACACTGTCCAATCGATTATTCGTGGACATAAATCTTTCTATCGTATTGTGTATGAGCTGTTCAGATGGACGATTATTAACACCATGAATTTGACCAAGTGTATATAAGTTTGACGACACAAATTTCGTAAATAAATGTCCAATGTTTTAAGACGTTGTTCGGGTGTTAGTCTTTGCATAATGATTTGCCAATGTAAATTAAACATAATGTCAAAATATCAACGAAATTTGACTGTTACAACGACAGGTATTACTTTCAGAACTTCTATACCTTAAAAAAACAACCTTTTCTCGTAGAAGACGACTCATCGGTACTGAAATAGCGAAATAATTTTTCTGAAAATGCATTGACTTCTAAGACTAAAATTGTGTGATTTAAAAATGAGTGTAACTAATTTTTTTAACGCAGCTGTTATTCTTAAAAAATAATGTTTATATACCATTTATTTTGAAGGATAGTATATATTTTCCAGTAAAAACTTTAAGCCAAAAAATTCCACGACAAATATGAGTCGTGAAGTAAAATTGTTTTTCAAAAAAAAATTTCATATAGTGGAGTTTCTTTCTCCGCCAGACATTGCTGGAACTTCAAAAAATTGCTTTTATTTCTTTTTAAAGAATTATCGGCACGAATGTAACACTAGAATAGCAGTTTTATTTTATTTTGTAAGAGGTTATTTGGAAAAAAACTAAGGGTAAAACAAACATCACAAAAACACTATAAATAATCAAAAATATATTAATTATTACTAATTTCTAATTTAAAAATAATGATTTTTCTTAGGATAACTAACAGAAAAAATTTTACTATTGGCAAGGATAGGGACCTATTTGGTCATTAGTCTAGATTTAAAATTGAAATAAAAATTATTCTATGAATTTAACGTCGGTGTCAAAAAATTTTTGTAAATTTTCCTATCCATTTTTCACATTCGACAATGTTTTTTGGGATAATTATTTAGAATTTCAAGAAGTTTGATGCATTCAGAATTGAATTAAAACCAAATTGGTGAAAGATTTAGCATTCATTCCTTTGATTCACCCATAATTTAAGGATTTAGAGAGTTGGATGGGTTCAGAATTAAATTAAAAGCATTCAAATTATGAAAGTCTCATGCGCCACCATAAAATTGATAGTACAAACGATATATGACTCTTAATCTTTCAACTATAATTGAAAAGATTAGATTCAAGATGGAGATTGAAACAATCATAATGCACTACAGAGTAGAATTAGTTTAATTTTCTTCATTATATTTTCCAATGCTATTTATTGTTTAAACCTGACAGTCACCACCTGTCCATATATCGCAAACATTTAACTACTTTCTGAGCAACTTTAAATCTAGTTCACCTAGTTTGCTTAGATTCTTGAAAATAAATTGCCTCAACCATATCAATATCAAGGTCGCCAAATACTTTCAGTCAAACAGGTGGCATCCCACCATCAAACAAATTTGAATAATTTAACAAAAACCACACCTTGTCAACAGTTTTCATCAACACACATTTTCATTTGACCATCGTCGTCATTCAAACACGAAGAATGAGCTCACACCAAAGATGGTTTCACCCAAAAGAATTAATTCTGTGTCAATCGACTTGTCCTATATTTCATTGCCAAGTTAAGCAGTGGAAAATGTTCCACTGATCATTAACAGAATCTCAAAGAATGTGAAAGTTCTATAATCAATCTCTGATTTATTAACAATCAATATTCGTTTACGCGAAATTCCACAAAAGAAACCAAACTTTTTTTGGTATTTCATTAATATGTTTTCCATCTTCCACAGCAACACTCTGTACTTATTTGAAACCTCTTACTTTTGCTTGTTTCAAACCGAGAAAACAGTTGAATTTTTATTGGTATGAAAGTAAGTTACTTTGTATCTTTGTATCTTTTCAAGCAACGACGCAGAAAAATTGATTTCAACTACAAAAACACTTTCGACTTACTTCAAAACAGATTCGATTGGGCATGATTGATTGCTTTAGAACATTTTCACTTCAAACTATGAAAATCGGTGAAAACCATTAAAAAATTCCGGAAAAAAATAATTAATTTTGCTTTTAACAAGCCAACATTTGGTGGATGACGGTTATCGCCGTTTGCCGCGATTAAACATTTATGTTAATTTATTTCGATTTTTGTTTTGAAGTGAAATGAAATTGTTGCTAACAAAAAGTGTATCTGAGATGTTAGCGCCAAATTCTTTGATGAATAGGAAGCTGGTCAGGTCGTGGTCCAGATTCCAAAAATTGAAAGATTGAACGATTGCAACATGAAACGAGCACGGAAACACACATTCAGGCACACAATTAAATGTATCTGAAATAATTATCAGCATTTTTGATATCTGTTTGTATCGTATTTACAAAAGGAAAATCGATGAAGGTCATCGTGAAAAAACAAATCTGAAATAAAGCCTTACACGTTCGCGTAATAATATCTAATAATGTGTATATTTATTTTATCGTACTTTATATCTTGAAGGCAAGCTGTTGTCGAAGTATCTTTTTCAAGTACTTAGTATCTTAAAGATGATTAACAGATAGATGTTGGCGGAAAAAAACTGATTGTCTGTTGAAGCAGAAATGGTCTTCAACCTCGTTCGCTACAGAAGAGAATGAATGGAAATATTGCCGACAAAAAAACATTATAACGAGAGTGCTATGTAGTAATTTTACTTTTCTTAATGTATGTAATTGTTGCGACAGTTTATCTTGAAGTGATTATTATCTATCTTTTTTTTCGTTGTTGTTATACGCCGCAACCTTTTTAACGTAAGTGCAGTGTGTGTAGTTTTTTTTCCACGTATGCGTACTAGTTGACTAGAATGTGCTACTTTTCCATAGTTTGGACCTTGAATAGAAGAGTTTTCGTTCGTAATTGAAATAAAATGGAAAGGTGATGTTTTTTTTCTGGTGGTAATAATTATGTAGGAAAAATTGAAAATAAAAGTAAAATGTTTTGGTGCAGTTGAAATGAGAATTTGTGTCATGGTTGCAAGTTTTAATCAACGGTTGTAAACTTTAAAGACAGATGAATGGAAGTGATATTATCTTACATTTAAGATGCATCATCTGATGGCAAGATATTTTATGGTGCACATTAAAAAATGTGGTCTAAGTGCGACCCTTGACACCCACACGACTAACTTCCCAGTGGGGTGAATAAAATGCTATAATTTGCTTTTATTATTAATTACTATTATTAATAATTACTATTATTAATAATTACTATTCTTAAACATTATTATTCTAAATTAATATAATTACTTTTATTATTTTTATCAATTGTTTATTTAACTATAAAAGCTTTGGTAGAGGAAGACGTCTCCACGTCATCCTCTCACAAAGCCTCGGCAACCTCGTCCTCTTCGTCCTCGTCATCCTTCTTGTCCTCCACTTCGTCCTCAACTTCGTTCTTCATCTCGGCCTCGGAATCCACAACTATTATTGAGGGTATTTAATTATTATTTACAATAATCATTCATTATTAAGAATGTTTGACCGTTACTGAATAATTATAATTGACTTTATATATACAGTATCAGATTATAACTAATATTATTTGATTGTTACTAACAGTATTAAATTATTTATAACAATATCCAATTATTAACTGCATTAGCGTCTCTAATCACATTCACCCAAACCTGATAATATAAGTTTGGAATTTTATAAATTAATCTTTTTTTTAAATAACATTTTTTACAAATTTGATCACAATTTTGCTAAAACGCACAATAATAACAACATTACTATGAAGGTATTTGGTATCTGCACGAATTAATAGTGCGTATCAACAGTTTAAAACTAAGCAATTTTTAGTCGTTTTTTCAGTTTTTTCATCCTAAATAAAAAACGGCCCAACCGATTTTGCTAAAAAGTCATTCAGTTTTAAGTTACGTAATTACACATCAAATGAAACCGGTTCCAGGTCAATCCGATCTTTGATTCTTGAGATAATCGAGACGAAAAATTATTCCGAAGGCACATACGTACATACGCACATCCGCACATACGTACATACACACTCACAGACATCTCTCTAAAAACGATGGATTTGGATTCTAGAGACCTTAAAATGTGGAGATATGTCACAATTTGGGATTCGCAAAATCGACCCCATTAAAATAACTTCCCATAGGGAACTGGGAAGTTAAAAAAACATGTGTTTCATACAAAATAGTATTTATGATTTTCAAATTAGATTTTGCATTTTATATTCTTCACTTCAAGCCAAAAGCTTTATTCTTACTTAGTATTTCGATTCGATATCTTCATTGAAAAAGAGGTTGTGTTCGGTATTTGAGGACAAATTGACATCAAAGCTAATTTGCTCAAATTTTATTAAAATTATTAAAATTCAATGAAGTTTTTAAATGAATTTAATGAGCTCCTAAAATATTAAACTATGTATTCAAAAAAAATCCATTAGCAGCAATAATGGACTCAGTATGGAGCCGAAAGCGAGTGCAGGCCCGAATCAAAGATTCATTTGTCGTATTTATCTGAGTCGTTATTAGCATCCTTCAAGGATGAAATAGTGTTATGAGGATGTTATAATTCAGGAGATAAAGATCCGGGAAGCTAGCTGGCCATAAGTTTGGGGTGATGAAAATTCTCGGCCTTCTAATGTTGCGTCGTCATGGATTTGTGTGAAGGAGCAGGACTTTACTGGAAAATGTGTGGGCTATTCCTACGTACAATATCAATCCAGTGTTTTACAACTTTTTCTAAAACGTCTATGTAGGCTGCGGTCCTACGATGGCCCGCAATCACTTTGAAAGACTTTCGTCTGCGATTATATGCACTTGTTGAACAAATTTTATATTTCTTGTAATGTTCCTGTTTTTGCATTTTGCAACACTTTCCACATCGTCATCAGATGCTTCCAACTCACGTCGAATCTTTTGTAGGAATGATCGGACGCAATCGAGAAAATTGGAGATTTCTGAATCGGTACGTTTCGTGCATATAACGACGATAACTGCATATCTTTTCATTTCTTGCATTATGTTATAGTCCTCCATTGATGCTCTTAAAAAAAGAAAAAGAAATGTTTTTGAGAAATTACAGCCGCACTCTGTAGATGCATTGTTTTTTATTTAACCCGGAAAATAAATTTGTATACAATGAAATTGGAAACCGTAACATTTTAAAAAAAAAAACTGGTCAACTAATTTTGGTTCTGAAAAGGTTTTGTGTCTGAAAGCGTTTGGAGGATATTACCAGATATATTTTTCGGAGGCTACCTTTTTGACACTCTAAAATGCTCCTAATAAATAGGTGATCTATCTGCCCCTGAGATTATATTCATAAACCCCAAAAAAAAATTCAAAATATGATTGACTTACTTGATTCCAACGTAAAATATGGTTCTGACGGACTTCCCAACGTCTTCATAAAGTTCTCAATTTTGTCATTACATTAAGGGGGTACATGGGTTTCAAAATATGAAGAAAAAAAATTTGTATCATTTTAAAGTATATCATAACGAGAGTATTTTCTCAAAGTTTCAAATCGATCGGAGCAAAACTCTAAGAAAGCGAGCAATTTCCCCCACTAAGCTCTACCACCTGCTCGAACTGAATTTTAAACTTTAAACGCGTTTTTCTCGAAAACACATTTCGGTAGTCGGTAGTAACGATTACTTAAAAACTATTCCACCAATCATCCTAATATTTTGCATACTTCTTCTACATAGTATTCTCTAGGGGGTGAACGTAGAATTTTCTTTTTGGTGCATTACAACTTTACTTATGTGGCAAAATATATTGATTTTTTATACTGAAAAATGATTTTTTAGCGCGCAACGCCGCCAAAAATTCAAATTTTGATTTTTTAACAAATCCTTCGTATACCTTCGAGCTATGGACGTATACTACAAGGGAAAAAAAATTTGTTTGTTTCAGATAAATCTAAATTAAGATATCACGCCTACCGCATTTTCACCAAGTTTTCGAAAAATAGCAACTAGAGGATCAATTTTCAAAATTTTCCAACAAAAATTTCACAAAATATTGTTCAAATGTTGCTTTTTTTCAATAAACAATAGTTTAAATATAATTGTATTTCTTGCACCATTAAAAAATGTGTCCAAAGTTTAGTCATTTAAAACCCATGTACTCCCTTAAGCTTTCCAATTTCGTATAACGAATTTCGATTATCTTGTTGCATTTTCCCAATTTACGGAAGTTTGCTTCATTTTTCCGTTTATTTAGTCTGGCTCGTTGTTCAGTGTTCCTGCACTTTTTTTTTATAAATTTGGATCCCCTGATTGAGAGTTAATTAGGAGACAAACAGACAAAGTAGAAGTGAAATCCCTAACGATTCTACCAAGAACTCTGCGCTGTAGAAGTAAATTTTGGCTGTTGACTACTTCATCACTTCATCAACAAAGCAGGTGGGATTAACAACCAAGACAGAGCTTGTTATAGTTTAATGAAGGAGCAACATTCATTAAAAGAAAGTACTACGAAACACATATTTTTTCAATTTTCTCAAAGATTCTAAAAAATCTTTGTTGGTATATGAATCAAAAGGGAGAATCTTTATAAACCCGCGAACATACGACAATCAATTTCGAAAAAGTATGAATCGATTCGTCTGAAAATCGCCGGGTTCAATTTTCATTGAAAATATGTAATTTGAATTTGCAAATCTTGCTTGTTTAGGTAAAGCGTGAATATTATTTGACAGGATATTTAGTGAAGGATGAATAAATTGAAAATATGTTGTTACATGGATGGTAAATGTAATATACGCATAAAACTGTGCTGTACTTTTTTTGAATTTGTGTTTTGTCTGTCAAGTTCAAATTGTACCTCAAAGTGGCTTTTAGAGAGTGCTTTATAGTTCCTTTTTAAATGGAAACAAAACATAATCTGAGAGACTGGAATGACTCAAAAAATCGTGACATCTCCGGATTCATTGGTAGATACGATCAAAGAACATTCTAAATCAAGGAAAGTGAGTGTTCCATAATGGCATATAGATCCTAACTAGATGCTTTAATTTCGCCAGTGGTGTAATCAACAATTTGTCATTGAATTCAGTTCGCTTTGAATCTGAAAACCAGTTTCAGGTATAACATCATCCTTATTTCCTTGTCTATAGAAAGTTTTTTTTTTAATTTTTTAAGACAAATAAAGATTTGCTTCAATTATTTTCGTTCCTCTTTATTTTTTTTTGTCATTGGTCTTACACTTTTCTCATACTTTAGAAGGACACTTCTAAAAACCTTTTACTAATTTTGAAAAACAAATAAGGTTTTCTCAGAAAATTTCTATAGTAAGTATGTGGGCAGTAAAATTTGGAGCCATATTTAAAGACTGTAGCTTACCAACTTCTGTGCTATTTTAAGATTTTTCGGCCTTAAATCAATGTGAAATCTTTCTTGCATTCAATTTTTTTAAAAAAATATTAGTGAAGATCTAAATAAGTGTAGGAAACATATCCAAAAAATTGGCGGAAATTATTTAAATTCACAAAAATTTATATGAATTTCCAGTTGCTTCCATTCCATCCATAAAATAATGAATAATTTTTTTTTGAAAGACAGCTAGTTTTTACGAATTTGAAATGATCTTTGAAATTTTTTTCGAAGAAGCCTTACGTTTTTTGGAGGGAAAGTGTATTTGGGGGGAATTTGGGGTGAAATAATTGTTTTATTTTGTTCAAACAATTTGAAGCGTATAGATCCCATGCATATTTCTGTGGCTGTCTTTTTTTCATTTATTTATTTTTGCTTTAAACACCACCTAAAAGCAATTTAAACGATTGCATTCAAAACGGTAGCTTCAATTATAAATTTTTTACACTAAGTTCATTTTTTGACGAAGATTCTTTGTGTTCCTTGCCACAAACAATTTCAATGAATACCTTATTCTGTCAAAAAGAAATAATCAACAATCCTCCCCCCTTTCCACCTCCCTGTTTTCTTGGAAATTATTGATTCTTCCTTTTTGACAGAATAAGATAGCACTTAACATAGACTGTAACTAAAATTTAAACTTGGAAAAGCGACTGGTAATTTTTCAGATTTTAAGTTTGTTTATTATTTTTTGCTTTTAATTTTTGTAAGCAAAATTTGGTAGGGATGCAAAGTTCATCCCATTTTTTGATCGTATTTGAGTAAAACTTTTGTGCGATATTTTTTGAGTCATTTTCAGATTTTTATTTTTAAAGAAAACACAGTTAATTGACGCACTCCATGATTTGCTTTTTGTTCCTATTTGAACTTCTGCTCATGAAAAGAACTTAAAAAATATTTAATGATTTATATTCTAATTTCCAAAATTCAGTAGTTATTATTTTAATTTCCAATTGTGAATAGAAATGAAATAAAAAAATTAATTTAAAAATAATCAGTCATAAATATTGTAAAATCAATTTTTTAATGAAAATTGTTATCATTTGACCTCAAAAATAAGTTTAATATATTTTAAAGAATTTTTTAATAAAGAAATTATTCTCATTTATTTACAGCGATGGCAACGAAGGTGGTTTGTACTATACGATGACGGTGAACTGACATATTCAGTGGATGAACATGTAAGTATTTCTTTTAAATAAAATCACATAAATCAAGCAAGTGCTACTAGGCCTTTAAGTCTTATGTAAATGTCTTGAATATTGAGAGATGTGAATAAAAAAAATATATGCAAAAGCAAGTGTAAGAGCTCTGAAGTCATCTTAATAAGTGGTTTATTCCATTTTAAGACCATATGTCATGGAATTGAGGTTCACGAGACAAGTAGAAGAACAATCGATCGCAACCTACATGGCTGCATTAACCTTCCACATAATTGCAGACCATCATGCACACAGAAATTAACCGAAAGGCTTCTGAATTCGCAACGACAGCAACTCCTCCCTAGTCTTGACGAGGGCTAACTACTTTTTACCACCGAATCTATCCTTCGCTGAATCGAAAAGCATTTCTAGAAAATCCAACCTGAACCGATTATTTATTCCGCTCAACTGTCTAGACAGCCTTCCTCCGAACAAACAACATCCATACGCGCATATTACATGCAGGGCGCGCACTCACATGAACTCCCTTTTGAACCACTCTCGTCTTCTAGGACTTGATACCATTCCGCGGTATTTCAAGCATCAAAAATTATGAACAAGATAATTATGGAAACGATGATGATGAAGATGGTGTAGAAGCCGAGTGGAAAAAAAACATTAAAAATCCAACAAAAATTACAATCGCCATCATCAACATCGTGGAGCCTTTGTAGAATTATAGCCGAAGGTCAACTTATTCTGGTCGATGTTGCTTCTTGTATCGCCGCTACCATCGACTCTTCCAATTCCACTCCATTGCTCGGCTAGTGGTAGCTGGCTGGCTACTACTTCTTTTAAGTGTCTGGGAATCGATAAATTTGATTATCATAGCCATTTATAATACATTTTTTATGCAAACAAAAAAAAATCGTGTTTTAAAACCTCTTGGCCTCTTCGTCGAATGTTATCAATATTCTGATTCAATAATTTATCACCTTTACGGATCTTCATTTTTTCTCCACCAACAAAAAGTCAAAACGGTTATATTTCAGTAGAATTTTCTCAGAAAGTCATTTATTTTAAGCAATTTTTCATGGGATCGTTTTGGATATTCTAAAGAAGTCTGAAAGAATAATGTTGAAGATGAGAATACCGCGAAAGGTATCAAGAGGGAGCTATCAACAAAGTTTAAACCAATTATGCATAACAAGTTGGTGAATTAATGTGATTCGATGATGTTCAGTTAATTTGGTTTGGAAGCTTTCATAATTCCAATACAAAATTTTTCCTGAAAAGATGAGATTCAAAGGTTTTTTTAAATTTAATTTCTATTCTAAACTTTCTCTTTGGATGTCTACTTAATTTGTACGAATTTATATAAAGCGGATAATAAATTAATAGAGGTTTTCGGATCCGGTTAAGATGATTGTAAAAATTTATTGATTGGAATTGATTGCTAATTCTAAATTATATTCTTATGGACAGTTTGTTAAGAATTTAGAATCTAATTAAAAAAATTATGAGTGAATGGATTTTATATTATTAACAGGTATTTGAGGGTACGTGAATGGTTTTTTATATATGCATCGTCTTCCAAAAGTTTTTGAGGACAGAACAAATGCATATAGACCGTTCTTCGAATGAAAGCATTAAGGCGCTAAATCAGCATTCTACATATACATTCTAATTCTATGCATTTTATGTTTTGGGTTCAAATTCAGCGTTTCTTATTTGTGTCTTTTTGATGTTTACTTGTACTCTTCGCACTAAGAACCTAAGTCCAAATCCAGACTGGAATTGTAAGCATTTGTAGAGAAATTTTGTATTTTTTTATTGTTTAAACGACGTTTTATAGAAAGAACTGCATCAACTAGGCTGATCCAAATTCTTTGGAAATCTTATGTTCTAATATCTGAACAACGTATTATCATAAGCTAACTTGCGCTTGATGTGCCGAGAAAATTTCTTCACGTTACTTAACCCGAAGGTTGTTTACCAATATGAGTTTCACTATAAGATATTCGTTGGACATCAGTTTATTAGAACTTAGCAATCAAAACTAAAACAAATTGTAGTTGAAAGAACGAGGCTTGGTCACAGAACAAAACAATTAAGATTTCGTTCGAACTCTCGATACTTATTTCGATACAGTCACATGTTTTCCCAAGAAGTAAATCTTCTATGCAGGCATTTTAAGGCATTAGTTATTCGTCTATTATTTCTGCCTACAACCACCGAACGTTCACTTACATGGTACCAAATTATACATAAACATAATATGGCGCATCATTAATTCTCAATCATATCCTGAATCGTTTTTCCTTCACCCATGCTTTAACTTACAGAGTTCGTTACTAATTTGGATTTGGTATCAATACAGAAAGCAATCCATCGAGAATTAATGTCTTCGAACGAAAATCACGAACGATATCCCAAGTCAAATTAAACTGGTGTCCACAATTTAGTAACTACTCAAAATGTCTTGAAAAACGCATGGAGACCCAAAATGAAATGCAAAACTAGAACAAAACTTGTGACTACGAAATTGTGTTGATGCACCTCCAGTTATACCAAGAAGAGAGCTTTTGCGCATCCTTTCAGGTTTTCTGACAGTATGGAACTATAAGAGTGGTGCGAGTTCTATAAACCAAATCGAATTGTTTAAGATATTTACGACGATGAAACTTTTCGAATCGGAATCCCGCTTGCATTCAAAAAATAAAAACATTTAACTTCAATTTCTAGAACAAATTGTCTTCAAGAACGTCACAAAGTCAATCACTTCTCATTTTCCAGCAAGGAAAATTCGGGCTATCATCATAGGTTTTCGGAGCTGCCGACCTTCAAAAACCAACAAACATAACTTCTTCTTAGACCGTCCGAAAAGTTCCACCTTCTCGTTATCCCTTATTTTTTGACTCGTTTTCCTCTGTATGGTACCGAGTGATAAAGCGTTTGACTACTAAACCTGTGGTTCTGGTTTATCATTGGTTAGAACCTCCTAGTCTAGTCAACAACATTGTTTACTAGTTTTTGTGCTTTATGGTTAGCAACTTACTAACACTATTGATGCACATTAATGGGAGTTCTTAGCTTCCAGGTTATGCTGGTACATCGTTAATTTAATGGAAAGTGTGGTTTCGGCGTGTCAGATGGCATCCTCATCAGGTGCTGTCATAAGCCATCCGCCACGAAACAGCACTACCACGGTTAGCTTGTTGGTGGATCAAGCGAGCCCATTGACGGTCGTTATAATTCGCAGATGTAAATTATAAAAATGGTTGAAATATAACGAAGCTTAATCCACCAACAAGCTAACCGTGGTAGTGCTGTTTCGTGGCGGATGGCTTATGACAGCACCTGATGAGGATGCCATCTGACACGCCGAAACCACACTTTCCATTAAACTGTGGTTCTGGGTTTGACTCCCAGCTCTGGCAAATATGAATGAGTGAGTTTGATAAAAAAGCTCGGACTATAAGGTACGTACCAGCCTAGACATATGTGAATGAGCAAAATAATAATCCCTTATTCTTCACCTTGTTGCTTTCCTTCCTCCTAGATTGTGTTCTATATCATAAGATTGTCCCATAAGTCATAGAAATATCATAAATAATAGATTCCTCTTTGCATTTACCTCGTTGCTGGGTTTTCTCTGTTGTCGAGTGCAAAAATACCGCTTTTATTGACACTGAAAACTGATTTGCATTCTAAGCCGTTAAGAAGAATATGCGATGTCTGCAGGCCGTGTTATAAGATCGAGATGTCACCACAACACTGGTTTCCAGATTCCAAACTATACTTACATTTTCGATATGTGAATTAACACTTCTTTCACAAGAATCTTTCGTGGTTTAGTTAGAAGTCTCCTTGCTCGAGAGTAAATCATGGAAGCTCCACCCACACGCAAGAACAAACCAAAATTACTACCAAAAATAGAGGTCTTACTAACTTGCGAGGAGTAGGACATCTCTGAACCCTAGCATCCATGATGTCAGATAAGCCTTTGATACCCGGTTGGCCACTGATACTAAATTGACCCCTGGCATCAGCTTGACCTCTGGTATCAGATTGACCCTTGGTACCAAATTGACTCTTTGGACCAGATTGACTCCTGGTATCAGATTGACCCCTGGTATCAGATTGACCCCTGGTACCACATTGACCCCTTGGACCAGATTGCATCCTGGTATTAGAAAGTTTTGTGATACCAAGTCCCATTTTATTGACGCCCGATGGTAAACATTGGACAAATCACTATATCCAAGTATACTCAACTTCCATCCTCCATTCAGCATACGGCTGATGACACCCAGAATCATGATTGAAAAAGGACGCGTAAATTCCTCTACTGTATGTTAAATTTTAAATTTTTCATTTACACGTCGAATAAATTATGTACAGTCCTGCAAAATGTTGATTGAGGTCTCGTCGGAAAACCAAACCTAAGCCAATAGGCAAAGTTTTTTGTATAGTCATGCTTTCCAAGCTGACTAAAATGCCTTTTTCCAGTTGTTCTAGATCGAATGGTATACTTGCTTGGGACAGCCAAACGTTTTGGCTCTTCAATTGTCAACAATAAAAAAAATTCACAACTTTCCAATCACACGTAAACGCCTGTTTCTACAAGGATAGTTTTCAATTTTTTCCGTAACTTGCGGATATCTTCGAACTAATTTTTAAAGTTTTTTCTTCTTCTTCTTCTTCTTCTTCTTCTGCCGGTTTTTTAAAATAAAATCTTACCATTTATTGCAAAATTCCTACCTATTCCGCAATTTTTCTATAAGAATGATTCGAGGAACTCACTAGAAGTCTTAGTATGAAAGATTTTCAGTGGAAAATGCCTAGAAATAATTATTTTTTTGGAAGTCCAAATATTTCAGGTTTTTTTAAGAAACCAGACAGAATGCCTGTTATGTTTACTTCTACAAATTATCTTTAAAACCGTTTAATAATGAAACTTACTTTGATTTTACCGCAAACCACTTCTTTGAAAAATTTATTTCGAACATTTGACTTTTATGAGGTCAACTTAGTCCAGTCATTATTTATAATGTCAATAATAGTCAACGTTTAAAAGTTCTAAGAAAACTACATTTTATAACATATAGCATTTTTCCATCGATTTAAACCTTCCCCCAAATGATTTAGACTTTTTCTCAATTGTTTTAGATGTTTTTTTCAAAATATTTGGACTTTTTGGCAAAAAGTTTGTATTTCTTTCATAAAACTTATAAATTTTTCCGCAACAAATTTAAGATTACAAATCGTTAACATATTGATGGTTAGCCATAAACTTGAATTAAATTTTGGGAAAAGTGACAAACCATTTAGTAAAAGGTCCTAACGTTTTTGGTAAAGTTTAAATCAATTGGGAAAAGTTCAAACCATTTGAGACAAGTTCTAAAAATTTCTTAGCCTATACAATTTAAATATGTGGTTTTAATGAAGATGTGATCTTTGCGTTACTAGAAAATGCTCCAATAGACGCTTTTGCGTGAATACTTCACAAATAATAATTTTTATAGAAAAAATAGTTTTTTATTAATTTTTTAGCTTAGAAAATTTCCTAGAAAAAATATTTGATAACATTTTTTATAGAAACTATCATTTTGATAACATTTCGAGGTACATTACTATAGAAATAGTCACTGCAGAGCAGAGGAAGCAATATTATGCTCCAATAAGTTATCTTTCGTTAATACGA
The DNA here is from genome assembly GCA_963942545.1 of Oxycera nigricornis. Taxonomy (NCBI): domain Eukaryota; kingdom Metazoa; phylum Arthropoda; class Insecta; order Diptera; family Stratiomyidae; genus Oxycera; species Oxycera nigricornis. Next base: position 17,450,960 of record OZ012661.1, read on the forward strand.
GTAGAACAATATTAAAAGAATCTGATGGAAGAATGTATGTCATTGTAAGTGAAAACGGAGCCCTACTGGTAATATTGATTGCAAGAGCTCGTCTTGATAAAATTATGTAACTTTTGAAATCTAGAAAAAGAAAAAATCCCAACAAAAATATATTCTTCCTAAAATGAAGAAAAAAGGATTCCATATAAATGCTGTGCCAAAATCTTTGCTTTCTGGAAATTTTTCCGAAGTTCTGTCTTTTTTATTCCTACAATTTGTTATTGAACTACACATTGGTAATGAATTTTAGATACTAGAAGCCTTCAAAACCTTTTTCTAGGTGTAACACACATCTAAAAACAAACAAAAGGCGATTTTCAGATACAGCAATAAACTAATAAAAAAAGTCGCATCTGCGGAGGAGAAACAACTCGTTAAGTGAATAAGTGATGTGAATTCTTGATGATTCCTTAATTATTCTCCATTTTTAGAAAGTGTTTTTAGGAAAACTCACTTTTCACTACCATCAAAGATACTCCACATCAAATCAGGACGCTTGAAAGTCTATCAATAGATTTCAGATCAGATTTACCATAATTATAACATAGGCATTATTGCCTACAATTTGAAAATTTAAAAAAAAACGGATAGTAAACACAAATGTCTGCGTCCAGGATCAACACAACAGTTGTCCAAGCTTAAATTTTTAAAAACACCAAATGTTTGACCACTTTGTCTTTCATGTTTTTAAACTTTATTTCGAACTGAAGGTATTTTTTATGACTAGAGTATTTTCGAAACGATTTTTCGGAAAATAGATTACTAACCATTGACAAATTTCCCTATAAACCCTAGGGTTTTCCAAAGAGAACTGTATGAACAAAGTAAAGAATTAACCAGAACAAACCTTGAGCAAATCAATCTAATTTGCCAAAAAAAAAAATTGTCAGAAGAAGCTAAAGAATTTTTTTGAAATACTAATTCAATTTGAAAATCTTTTAGAAAATATCTTGTTAGGATTGAACCGAATTATCTCTTGAATGGTCTCAAAAATTTTATTTATTTCAAATTATTGTTTGAATTCCGGAGATTTTTTGACAAAATAGATACTAAAAACACAGCACGTTTTATTTTCAAAAATCAATTCCTCATTGATAAGTAGACAAAATCTTCATTACTTGCGAGATATCATTGTGCGTTGGTACAAAATTTAACAAGGTACTGACCACAAGTTCAAATAATATTCAATATTTCATTCCATTTTTTCAATCAATTCTCTGAAATGATTTGAGTCCTCAACAACTTTTAATTAATCAGAAGTAATTTCGCTTTTATCACCCTTTCGATCTTAAAATAAACTTTATTTTCCATACTTGTACCGTAGTGATTCAAAATAATCCAATCCAAAATATAGAGACAACAAAACAAGACAAATAGATCTGAAGAGAAGAGTCAACGTTCTCTATAAATTACAAAACATAAATTTTCACTTTGTCAAAAAATTGTCCTGGACAGTTTTATTGTCGATTCGCCAATAAACCTTTCGCCCAGCATGATTTTATATAAACTAGATTAATATTCATTTTTGAAAATGGAAATTTGATTGAAATCAATCCATAGACGAACATGCTTAATGTTTTAATTAATGCAAATTTTTATGGTTAGCAATTTATGAAGAGATATATTCCGATCATATGGAAATACATTTTTTTTGGTGCTGATTGAAGATTTTTAACAAACAATCTATTTGCGTGGATAGCTTAATCAACGTTAAATATTGTTTGTCTTATGATTCTGGTTATTTTGGTTACGATTTTGTTATTTGATACGTGAAAATAGAGAAATTTAAATATGATTTCCCTTTTGAAGTTTTTTGGGAATGATAAATTCTGTTCTGATTAAGTTGTGATAAACGAGAACCTGCTGCTGTCATAAGCTTATCGCATTGCCATTTTTAATTTTAATCAATTAAACAATCTAGAGCTGTGTATATCTTGACATGCGCGAATGAACCAAGTTAAGATGACCGTGCATTCACCCTACAAGACATGAACTCGTTTGAACTTCCCAGACATAAATGTTGCTGCCTAGGCTATATTGCCATGGACTATCATGCGCGAGACCGTATGATGTGCGCGGCTATGCTCCTCGTTTCTTAGCTGATATCGACACCTTTACGATCTGTAAAAAGGACGTGAAAAGACCACAAAGAATCTTTTTAACTTTCCCACCGATTTTTTTTATATTTTGGTTCTTAAAAATGCACAGTTTACTGCAAAGTTGCTGAATTTTAATTGCTCAAAACATTATCGTGTGAGAATTTTCGCCTTGATTGTGAGTTTTGACGGAAAATGACTCCTATGATTCTTTTTTCCTCTCGTAATAGTAAGAGCTATTATGATCTCGTTTAAATTTAGCCTCGAAATGAAAAACGCACTTCAACTATAAATTTCTTTCAATTATAGAGATTCAAACCACGTATATACATTTATATTATCCGAGGATTTTTCATGCAACTGATACATTACTATTTAGAAAAAAAAAGAAACAAATTAAACACTAGCGAAACAATACCAAGAATTCAATTTCAATTTGAATTATTAAATAATCGACACAGAAAATTCAAACAATAGTCATTTATTTTCTTATTAATTTTTTTGTTTAATTCAAATTAAACTATATATTAATAAAATAATCATTAAAAATGGGTACACAGTTCAAATAAAGAGGCATCAACGCTTCCCTACAACCAAGATATTTTCTGCAAGATATTTAGATCGTAGTTATGAACCCTTTTGGTTTTTGATAAAAATGTTTCGATTATTTTTCTTACCACGAAAAAAATAACTGGGACTGTCCAAGATTTTTGAAAAACGCATAAAACACAAAAAGAAAACACTGAAATAGTTGCAAATATTGGAGACATAAAACATCTGGAAAACCCACAGCCAATTTTAAGGGTTATAAACATCTGAAGCTTCTCCAATTGTATAATATCTCGCAACAATCACTCCAAACTAATTAATTAATAAATATAACTGAAAACAAATCCGCCCTAGTCTAATTTGCATGGCGTATATGATCGGTATCAATAATACGAGTCTTGATTCAAGCGCTCGCCCCATATACGATGCCTATGGAAAATTCATTTATTAAATAATGATGTTTTTAGGGTCTTAGTGAAACTAGAAGATCACATGGAAAATGCGAAACAGAAATGTTCAACACTGTATTAAATAAAATCTAAGTGTGTAAAAGATGTGTTATTTTATTTGAAAATAAGTGATATTTTTTGTAGTGGGAGAAAATTTCTTTGATTAAAACTCAAATCTTTCATTAATTGTTTCACTCAGCTTGAATAAAATGAAAATGAATACATCCTAAATAAAGTTCATTCTTTAAAAACTCGTCCAAATCAAGAATCTCCCGGGGAAAAACTAAATTCTTTCTGGACAACTAGTGATGAGAGCGTTCCAAAATAGATCACAATAGAAAGGATACAATGTTTGCTAGCTGTTTACAGTTAAATCGCTTGCTGAAAAAATCGAATTCTTTGCGAAAAATCATTCGAAAGAAACTGAAAACAGAAATTCTCCGGCAGATCAAGAATCCCCCGGGAAAAAGTGAATTTTGTTCAACAATTAGCAAAGAGATTTTTCCAACAAGAGTCTCAAAAAAATGTTTTCTAATTTTTTACAGTCAATTTGAGGGCTGCAAAAAATCGAAGTTTTTGCGAAAAATCATTCGAAAGATACAGAAATTAGAAATCCCCCAGCAACAAATCGAGAATCCCCCGGGAAAAATGTGAATATACTCGTACAACGTGCGCAAAATGTTTTTTTTTGGACAAGCTATAAGATAGTTCTAAATAGGATATCAAAAGAAAGAAATTATGCACGTAGTACATAGAATAAAATAGAATAGAATAGTAGTGTATAGAACCAATCAAAAAGATTTTTACCTCTTAAAATATGTCAATGCAAGCAAACCTAAGAGATAAGGTGTGGAATCCGCAGCAGATAATAAAATAAAATTTAAAAAAAATTTAAGTTTCAACTGATTTCATCTTCTGTTTATTGACCCATTTTTTCGGTTCTTATGGTCTGAAAACAGTTTTTTAGGCATGTTTGGACGGTGAAGGGCTTGAGAAAACAAAACGTGATTTATTTCTTGATTTTTTGTGTGAAATTTCTAAATATCTAAAGGATAACTTTTTTTCTAAAAATCAAGCCAATTGATTAAATATTTTACTGACTCACTGAACTAGTTTCTTCATCTTTCGATCAACCTCTAAATCTTACCACAAGCCAGTGAAGAAAGTTACAAATATTTTCTATTTGTTTATTTCCTAAATTTTTTCCAAAACTATTTCACGATTTGTAGATAAATTCTATGGCATGGATAGTATGACCATAAATTGTCGCCATAGTACACAAACATCTATCACTTCAATATCTGAATGAGGTCACCATCATAAACTTAATTCACTTCATTCTTCTTTGCCCAATTTCAGCAAGCAACGACACACATACCATTCTTGTCGTTTTACCACAAAACGACAAAGCCAAAAACCATTGATTTAGTGACACCCGAAAAAAACTATTCAAATTTAGATTTAGTGCCAACCGACAGAAGAAAACAATCTGTAGCTAAAAGTAATTAAAAGCTTGTAAGTTTCCAAGATACATTCAGTTCGGGACCATTAAACAGAAGCCTCGTAAATACTGCAATTTCATTAAGATCGGCCGATCAAAATGAAAAGTATCTTTCGTCGTTGTGTTGCTTTCGGTGCTCGCCGAAGATTTGTATCTTGTTGTTGAAATTTTTATGAGGTGCCGCGATAAAAAGCAGAGATTTCCAAAAATCGTTATGTTCATACGTGACATTGATAAAATTCTTTTCACTGTTGACATTGTTTTTCCAACTGTGGAATTGTAGCGGATAGGATCTTTGAGGAATTTCACTTGATATTGAGAGGCAATAAATCAAGTTGAAATTATGAAATGGAACACGAAAATTAGATAAGAACTACTGTTGAATTGTAATCTATTGGCTTTGATATGATGGAAATTGCCCGTCAAAAATTATCTAAAAATAAAGTACATACATAGCTAACATTGAATTTATTTTCTTCAGTTAAAAAAAAGGAAAACAAATAACATTCGCTCCTTACAGCAATCTTGTATGTTAACAGATCGGCTACCAAAGTGGTACTGAAGACTGTTCATTACATAACATTTCTGCATTGCATGCATTAATTTATAATAACGAAAAGCCCTTTCAACTTTGATTTTACAATATTCTTCTATTGCACTTTGAGTTTGACCCTATTTAGAAATATCGACCCTTTAAATGGATTGACTATCATTTCAACACACTGTTTTCTCTAATTTACAAATATTTGATATGCACTCTTTCAATTTTGCCAGCCAACTATCAATCCGGCAAGCACAAAGATAAAGGATTTAAGTTTTCCTTATAGATTACAATAAAATTTTGCTTGGAAGTCATTTTTTAAACTGTTTTCTGTACATATTTGATTTCTTTTAATTTAATGACTTCAAAGCGGAGCGCATCCTGCAGAAATTACAACAGGTTTCAGCATTTCGCTTCTGATTATTTTTGCAACTTGTCTTACAGCGAAAATAGACTCTCTAAATTCCAATTTTTTCTTCATTGCGCTTGCATGGGACAAAATCCGTACCTTTGATAAAGGTGTTGTGAAGATAATGATGAATTGTTGGAAGAAGATGGTGGTAAATTTAAAAAAAGTGAGTTCACAAATAGCTTTTTCTCTACAGTCTTGTTTTTTCCTTAAAATCAGTATATATACATAGGTGAGGTTAGGTATATAGGTAAGGTTAGATAATGAGGGGGTTTAACCTAAACGGCTTCCGCTTTTTTTAGATCGTCTATGATCTATTGGGCCCTGTGGGCGTTAAAACCTTCGGTTGTATTAAATGAACTATTCTGATTTCTTAAAGAAATCCCTCTTCTCAAACATTAAAAACATCAAGGTTGTTAGGCTTTCCATATGGCCATTTGCGACCGCTTGAAATCTTGAAATCAATCTCTACTCTTATCCTTACAAGATAGTCGTGGTTCATGAATCCAAACAAAAGAACCGAATTAACCCAGATATCTCAATAGTTGTTACGATACCATATTTTATTAGCCATGAAATGCATTCCCAATTTACTGGTTGGATGAAACATACACCTGTGGAGCGACCCTCAAGAGAGATTCATTATAAAATCCTCCCGTCATAGTAGGGTATACTATTCAGTGACTTAGGATCCTTATTTTTTAGAAGAAAAAAAAACAATCCCACTATTACCGTGAGTTTTCTACGTTATATCTTGGATTTTTTTGTCTCGGCTCTTCAGAAATTTAATGGTAGACTTGCTTAGTTGCAGAAAAACAGAATCATGGCATATACAGCTAAAATCCGCATTTTTGGATTTGAGCTGTATTGGGCGTGATCTCCTTCTACTGGAACCGGGCAGATAGAGATTTATGCTTCAACCCCTTCAAGTTTTTTTTGAAGGATCTAAATAGTGAAGATCATAAACAACAACGGAGTCCGAACAGACCTAAAGATGCAATCCTTGGCAAAGCAGTTAGTATATTGCAACATTCGCTTGAAAAAGTCATTTAGAACTTCAGGATCCATCTGCAACACTAGATTGACAATAATGTCAACGACTATGAAGATATTATTTTCATAGTCATAAGGAGTGAAACTTTTCATATGTCAAAATGTTTTAAAAAGGTAGATTAAATAGTTTATTTCATTTTCCTATGCAATACATACGCTATGCTTAATTTAAGAGCTACGGATGATATTCACCTAACCCCTTTACTTCTACGATTGTTTATATTTACATTTTTTTAATGGGAAGTGTGGTTTCGGCGTGACGGATGGCATCCTCTTCAGAATGGAGGAGGTTCTAACCCATGATAAAACTTACTAATTTTTTTAATGTTTTTATATATCAGGTTTGTAGCCATTCATTTCAGAGCTGATGGCTGCTTAATAATACATAAGACAAATGATACTACTGCCTCTTCCATGGAACTTAATGGTGGACAATCTCCTATCAAATATAAACACAACTGGCTGCAAAGTCGTGCAAATTTATCAATAGACTACCTGAAAGACTAAACTCCACTCTCGGTATCCTCTTCAAATGGGGCGACAATTTTGATTTAAAAATAAATCCGTAGGAAAGAAAATTTATGCTTTTACAAGAAGGTACTAAATTCCGCGATTTACCCCACCTAAGCTTGATGATGTCTCAACCCAACTTATCATGTCAAATACCTAGGTCTAATTCTGGACTCCAAACTCGCGTGGAAAGTAACAAAGTCAGAAGAATTGCAGCTATTGCTATCACTGAGGGTCTACAAATTACCCTGACAAAGGCTACTTAATTGGCTCCTGTTCAAGCTCTTTACGAGACATCAAGTCAAATATGATTAGATATAAAGCTCTACAACGATGACATGAGGGAAATATCGGTCACTTCACCATACCACGGAGGGATGGACCAATGCCAGAAGAATATATGTACTTTGGTTTTACGATTCCATGCCATCCCGAGCAGGAATAATTGGACCACACACCACAGAAATCTGGATGGATGAATCAAAAATGGAGGGAAAGATTGGCTGTTTTCTTGGAAAAGTTAGGACTAAAACTAATCTACTGGCTCTCGGACCACTGCTGCGTTTTCCAAGTAGAGACTATTATGATATACTAAGCAGTAGATTGGATAGAAAACATGAAAACTTCTGCTAAATTTTTTAGCAATTTCTCTAACAGTCATGCTACTATCCAATCAATATTAGAAGTGAAGCTCTCACCTAAACTTCTAATCGAATTTTGTACACAACTGATATGTCACTTCTTTATGAAATGATCCTACACTGAATACCGGAACCTAGGCACCCAGCTCCAATTCTTTAGCTTCTATAAAGCTAGGATTCAAGCAGCATTTTAAAGAGCCTGACTATTGAAAGACACGCAGAACGGTTGGTCGCTCCCTTCAACGACTTCTTCCGGGGCTGCAGATCGGGAAAAGAGGAAAAAAAACGGTCCAAAATCCTCTGTGCGAATGCCCAGAAACAAACCCTAGGCTTATCCTTTCTGGATAACCTCACGAAAGTAGCTAGTTTAAATATTAGCCGTATAGCGAGCATCCAAATGATTCTCATCATGTTTTACCTAAGTTCTAGCGCCCTCTCAATTATCTTTTTATATCACAGTTGGCCAAGCTTTTTAAAATTTGAACATGAAGAGGAAGAAGATCCTCTATGAATTGTCTTGAAAATCTCTGCCCATTATTTTATCGCCTTTGACTATTGTTATGGTAAACTAATCCTTCCTTGTCTTTTTGATGGCCTTATTAAGCAAAAAAATAAGAATTTCTACTAAAGCTTCTTCGATCCGAAAGGATTTACTATTCAGGGTTAATATTCTTCCTTTGATTTCATTATTTAGTTTTTCATCCAAATGTTCATATAAACTATAATAAAAATGTTTACTAATTCTACTATTTCTCTGGTTTCCCTGTTTATCCTTGCTTTGAAAATGTCTGAGGTCACAAATTTATGAAGACTAAATGATGGAAAAGATGGCCCTTCAAATTTTCAGTCATTTCATTTGCGATATTTTCATCATATTCTACAGCTTGACTTAAAATGTAGAGATCTTCAGGCAAAACTTTATAGTCGATATGATCCTATAATTTATCGACTAAACGGTGTATCCTTTGAACATTCATTCTATTCTCATTTCATCTTAAAATTCACATACAAGACCAACATATTCAATCGATAGAAATAATAAACGAGTCTAGAAACTATTGTTGTGACTTTCTTTAACTTACATCAAATTACCCGTTCCACTAAAAGAGAGGACTATAAATTTTACACAGAAAAATAGTAAAAGCAGGACACATCTGATCATTTGCTTTAAAAATATTCGATGCATGGAATATCCTCAAAACAAAATAATGGCCATTCTCGATACAAGATGTAATGTATCCAAAAAAACATTTTGGAAAATTAAAGTGATGTATTTATCACCAAATAAATACATCGCTTCATGAATGGGCAAATATTGCTTATCACCTCGTAAATTTTCCTCGCGACATCATAAACAAATCATTGCGCAACGTTTGTTTTTAATACATTAATGTGTAGTTCGGCACACGTTCGTTACCCGACACAGCAGCGAGTTGTTGCAACGAGCAATGCCCTGCTAGCATTAATATAGATATTGTCTTTTTTTGGTTGCTTGAGCCATGTGGGAAATTTACGAGTAGTGATTACTTATTGCATCCATTAGTGTGTAGTGGAAAACATATTTTTGTATCATTAATTAGGTCATTAGTGTTTGACCACCTACGGGTGTTAGCATTAAGAATTTGTATAAATAGCGGGTAAGAATTAAGAGAAAATACAGTCTTTTTAGAACTATTGAACGTGATTCACTTAGTGCCTACTCATTTCGGCATTTTAAAAGGGTTCCCTGGATTGTACCTATCTAGCGGCACTTCAGGTAATGCCTATAATCGCCACACTTAGTTCTTGGCCAGTGGCATCAAAATTGTGCCGCCCATTTTTTCTTTAAATATACTGCACTTATATTAATCTTAGTCTATCCCCACATCATGGGGCCTTATAGATACAATTACTCGCTCAATTATGGAGAGGACTAATCTAACAGTATCTGAGGACAAACCTGTAATGCGGTTTGTATGTGTTTGGCGATGGAACGACATTTCAAAGGAACAACGAAAGGTTACAAGGGATCTGGTAATAAAGAGTATATTCTCGATCGAAGGAGCAGCGAAGGACTATATAGAATCAGGCAAAAAGAGTACAAGCCTGAATGCAATAAACGTTGTGTAGTCCATATCAACTGTATTGAAGACTCCTTCTTTATTAGGACTTAAAAAATCTAAAAGTGTAGAGTAGATTTTTGCATAAAAAGTCTTATTCAAGTCTCACAAAGAAAACTATGCTTGATTGATCCCCAATTTACATTTTTCCGATGAAACATTCAACAGAAGAAATGCTACCGAATTACACAAATCCCTTTTCACAAAAAATAAGACTTTACCACCAAAAATAACGATCCAGCAAAAATTGAAGGCATAAAAAATTTTCTATCAAATTAATCTGCTGTAACTAATATTCAACTGAATCCAACAATGCAAAGAAAACTCTTCTTAACCGCACTTATTAAGAAAAAAAGATGAAAAAAATATCACGATGGAAAACTAAGTAACAACCCGTCTTACATTTCCCCCACACTAAATATATATGTATACGATTACATATCATAATATAGTCAGGCTTCAAACCATGTTGTAATTTAATATAAATTTCGCGGTTTTGCGCGATATTTATGTATGTAATCACACATTTTGTACACAAAATACACACACACATACTGTATTTAAATAATCGCGTGGATAGAAAGATATATTTCATATCAAAAGTGTAAAAGATGATGTGATTTATAGTGATGTAAGACAAGATTGTGGCGATCTAAACCCAAGACGTAGATAGTTTGTAGTTGGGACAAGAAAAATTGTTAGTGTTATAAAAGAAATTGAGTATGTAACATATGACTAATTGTTTTGGTAGAACGCTTTAATTAGCAGTAACTCATGTGAGTGTGAAGATAAAAGAAAAATAGAAAATATCAAATGTCTAATGGCATTTGTAGGAAGTGCTCAAAGAGCTGTTGTAATGTTTAAATATTTCAAGGCAGTTTACGGCTTAGTACGTGCCTTTAAGTCTATGTTCACATTAAGCGTAACAATTATGTAATCATGTTGTATAACATTTCTGAAAGAAGACATACATCAATTCTTATATTTTATTCAGTTTTTGATGGCAGAAAAGCTTCTAAATAAAAAAATTCCAGTTTTAAAACCCCATTTCGTAAAATGAACCTTTACAACTCCATTCACTAATATGACTATCACATTTTTCTTATTACAGCCTGAAACTGTGCCGCAAGCATGCATCGATATGACCAAAGTTCTTGAGGTATCGCCTGCCGAAATGGTGACAGGACATTCAAATTCGATTGCTATCACCGCGCCGGATCGTGTGACCTTTGTTAAGGGTACATGTCCTGAGGAGGCCAAATGGTGGCATAACATTTTATCGGCGTTTCCAAAGTCAAAAGGTCGTCACAAGCGAAATGCAACGTTCCCGGGTGGTCAAGCGACAACAATATTGCAGTCAAGTAAGTATCAACTTGTTTTTTTATTATTATTATTGTTATTGTCATTCAACAGATAACATCAAATTTAAGATGGAAAAAAGCAGCAAAGTTAATATGTGTGATTTCGCTTGTGGTTTATTGTTATTGCTGAAGTAATACCGCGAAATTTGAGTGGGTTGCATAAAGTATTGGGCTTTGTTGCGACGGCATTTATATTGACTGCTGCTGCTGTGGTTGTGGATGAAAAGGAATAAAAGATACATACCTGTTGTAACTGGTTATTCGATATTTTTGTTGAAATATTTCATGGAAGCTTTGATTGTACGGATGTGCATTTTGCAACGATATCGATTAAGTATAACCATTCATCTGTTTTTAAACGTTAGTCTCAATCAAATCCGTCTTTAAATTTATAGACTCTAGTAAGTTTTCAAGTTTGGCATCCATCTAACACTAAAGGGTTTAAAAATTTTGCCACGACAAAGGGATTGTACATATAACATCTTTGTATCTATCTTAGAAAACTATTAACATTTCAAGAACAATGAATAATAAATTAGACGGTTAAAATTTTTAAATATGACTCCAAACTTGAGGAACGCCTACAGCAGCTACTCTAAACTTCTGTTTTCATTTTCAAAAATTTGCAAGCGATCTATTACCAAAATTGTTTTTCCTGGCTTCTTCCGAAATTTTGATTAAGAATTATTGTGTCCAGACTTTGAAACGATTCAAATGTTTCCTTCCTTTAAATTTTTTGCCTAAAAATAAGGTCTGTACTTAATTAAATAAATTGCGGAAATTTACAAAACTTCGGAAATTCAAAAAAAAACTTTTTTTACGCTAATTATCTCCGTGTCCAATTTTGTTTCTGAAAAAAATAATTATTGAATTTTAAAAGTCAGTCACCATTTCTGAATGTTTTTTCCTATAGACAAAAATTCTACTAAGCGGAACTCACTAGTTCAGACATCTTTTAAATCTGGAATGGGATACAAAATTAATTTTAATCAAAATGGTTTACTTTGGTAATCCTGCAGGAGTTAGTAGGTTTAAAATTTACGTTCCTAGTTTTGCTTCAAATTTTTAAAGCAACTTTTTTTAAGCTGTCTAGAAATTTACTGTGGATATTCTTTGATTATCAATTGTTCGTTTAATTTTCATCCAAACTCTTACTGTAAGTTTGCCATAGATAAATTTTTGGCGTGATTGACAAAAAATTCATAATTTTTCTATGTTAATATTGAAGAAATCATCATCAAAATGTGAATGCAAAAAGATTTCATATATATTTTTTTATGTAGATACCATTGAAATCTTTGAGAAACTTTTATGAAAATTTTCCATGACACGTTTCAACGCTAATTATTTCAGTGTCCGAACTTATTTCTGAAACGGTTATTAAAAACAAGTTCTGACAATTTTTAAATACTGATTTGGATTATTTCCGAGCAATATTTATTATTTGTTGTTTTGACGAAAGCTGCCAATTGTTATTCGAAGTTCATTATAAACTAATTTTCAATTTTCCAGCAAAATATTTAAATAACTTTTTTCATCAGCTTGGAAATTTATTGTGAATATTCTTTTGTTTTTTTTTGTTCGTAAAATATATTTTTATTCAACAAATTTCTGTAATTTTGTCCAAATAGATCCTTGTGATTTTTTTGTTTTATAGCATTTTTGACGAAATAATTCTTGCATAAATGTGAATCCAAAAAGATTTCACAGAGGCTATTTATGCAAATACAATTGAGAAAATTTGAAATAAATCTTCCATCAAGCTTTTGAAGATAAAAAATTGTTATTCGCATTTTTTTTTACTCTTTCCAAAAATATTGTACGAATAATATTCGTAAGTTTTTCATGTCAAAATGTTTGCATAAACGCTCCTTGAAATCAAGCTTTTGAGGAATTCACCCTAAATATACCAGTTTTCGGAAATCTATATATTTTCGAAGATGTTAAGACTACATTTTGTACGAATGTATTCAAAAAAATATCGAAGAATGTTCTCTATTTTTATTTGAAACAAGTAAAAAATTAACGAAAAACTGCTAACAAATTTCCAAAAAAAAATTATCAACTATGGAAAAACATTGCCAAAAAAATTCTAAACATTTTCCAATATTTGCTTGAAAATGGTTTACAAATTTCTGAAAATCTTCTAAACAGTTTTCAAAATATTGCCGAAAAATTGCTTCAAATTTGATAAAATATTGTTAAAATATTTTTCAAGATCTGTTACGAAAATTGCTAAAAACATCACTAAAATATTCAATAAAAAAATGTAAAATTATGTTACCGGCATTTTTCTTGATACCAACTCACTCGTTAAGTGATATCGTGTGTTCCGCAAAAGAATAAGATCGGATTCAGATCCGGCATAACATTGTTTTAATAATTATCTTTTTTAAAAAAATTATATGTTTTCCATTTATATAGGAATTTTTAAAATTTAATAACCCATTTTTAAAAAATATAAATATGCCATAGAAAGTTGTAATAAAATAATATTATCAGGGTTGAATATAATCAAACGGTTTGGAAAGGGGTGTCAGAATTTCCGTAAATTTTTCAGAAAATTTTCTCACAGTAAAAAAATTCCAAGTATTTGTTGCAAACAAATTAAATTATTTTAATTTTCAAATATTTGTATAGTTTTTCAATACAATTTTTCGCAGATAGCTTAGTAAAAATTTTAATGGCTTTTATTTTTCAAAAAACAGCACCAATAAAATCAAGAAAATAATGATAGGATCAAACAGTTGTGTTGAGCAACTATACAAATATTTGGAAATCAAATTAATTCAATTTGTTTGCAAAAAATACTTGGAATTTTTTTTTTACTATGAAAAGATTTTCTGAATAATTTATGTAAATTCCAACACTCTTTTGCAAATCGTTTGATTACATTCAATCCTGAACATATTATTTTACGCAATCAACTTTCTGGGAAATATTTACATTTTCAAAAAGTGGTTATTATATTTTAAAAATTTCTATGTAAAAAAAATAAAAAATACTAAATATCTAACATAAACTGATACTAACTTGTTTAAAAACACTTTTTTTTATAATTAAACTCACCGAAAGAAGCCGAAAAACCTTTCACAATATATATTCGTATTTTTTGGCCCAAAAAGATAAAGAAAAACACAAGTAAAACTTGTCCAAAAATTTCTAAAAAGAAACTGAGAATTCATTCGAAACCGCATGTGCAGACAACAACAACCTAATTTTCTAAAATATGTGTTAATGTAAATTTCACAACAATTTTTCATCAAAATTGTATGCAATCCTTTCCTACTATTTTGCTTCAAAAAATATTGTGAAATCTGTAACACAGATTTTAGAAAACTTTCTGGATTTGTTTTGTTCATCCTTCATTTTCACGTTCATATTGGATTAGCTTAAAGTTTTTGGGGATAAGTTTGCAAGTTTTAAAGAAAGTATAAACTATTTGGCTCAGTCCTTTGGAAAAATCTGGAGGCAAGCAATATATAGATTGAAAAATTAACGTTTATTGTTAGCAACTACTACTAGATAATTACTCAAAATTTTATGAATTATTTTCCTATTTCGTATCTTGATGTCTTTAATTCAGACTAAAGTTGATTGTTTTTGAAATGTCTTCCAATAAAAATAACGTTTGCTTTAAAGGAAAACGATACCATTAACAGAAAATAGTGTACGAAAATGATAACTCTTTTATTAGCGCCAAAATGGATACCACAGTGCCTCATCCAGATTTGTTTAGTAAGACAGCTGCTTGATCTAGATGCCTTAAAAATATGAAGACTTTATCAAACATAAACAATATCAGTAAAAAGCTTGAATGGCACCCAAAATCTTTAAGGGAGGAAAAAAACCAAGTCATACCCTTTTTCAATCATTTTCCTTCATACATTGATTCGAAATCATATTGTAGGCATACAAAGCAAGGAAGCTTACTTCAATTTTCGTTGTTAAGGAATTTTTCTCTTCACTTTAATGTTTATGGGGCTTTACAGTAGGGTACCTGGTTCCGACCCAAAAGACGGCCATTCACAGAGTACCTAATTTTCGCTAGCTCCAGAAAATCAAAATTTTTGAATGGGAATTTTCGATAAATGAACCTTAATTCCATATATTCCAAAACTCGATGAAGAAGTTAGCAGATTTTCTTTCTATACCCAAGATAAGTGTATTAACAATTTCTCTATTTTTTTCCTCATGCAAGTATGTGCTTTTTCTTAGGGTCAACAATATGGTGTCCCTCCGACAGCATGGTTTTTTTCGAATCTGTGTTTTTCCTGTAAAACATTTTCTGTTTTAGAACACCAATATGACACGAAAACTATATGTTTAATTGAGGTGGTTAAAAAGCTTTCAACTATAGAATCTTGATAATATCGCCTTTATAAGATTCATGCTTAACTGTTGCCGTCTTACTAAATGAATACCATCTTCACTGTTTTCCAGGCACTCCACCAAATGGTCGCAATCGCCACAATTCATATCACAAGGATACATTAACGTCCCCGATTGGCACAGGAGGAGGTGGCGTTGGTGTTGGTCTGGACGTAATCGGGCCAGCATCTTGGGATGAGGAAACATCCACCACCAATATACCGCCAGCGACACAGGACGAAAACAATAAAAATGCCGGCAACGAAATTACTAATCGAGGTAGGTCATGGTATTTCATCGTAGCTATTGATCTCTCTTTGATCTTTACCTCCAGCTTGAATGAATGTCTAGAGCTAGTAAAAGTATGTTGGTTACAGTTGGTGCTATGAAAATTGAGCCAATTGTAAGTTGAAACTGTAGTTCGTTTTCTGAACGGCATTCAGGATTCACTTTTAAAGGTTGGGCGTTTCTTGAAGACATTTTTAACCAAAACTAAGATGGCCTTATTTTTTGGGTCCGTTCTTTTGGGAAGAGATTATTGTTTAAAATTTATGTATATAGTCAAAATAACCGTCAAAAGATTCCGCTCGTTTACTACACCAAATCGAAGTATCTAAAATCCAACTCCTGATCGACTGAACACCACGACCTTAGATGGCATTCAGTTGCATGCCGAGAGGCTGGCGAAACACTAAATTTCCCATGAATGCCCGTAGACGACAAGAAAACGGCAGCAATAAGATATCTTTTTGTTGCGATCGTTTATTGTCAGCAACTAGCGAACCAGCTGGAGGAAACTTTCATTTTCCAAAGCAGTTTTCCATTTCAACATAACTGAAAACCGATCGTCGTACAACGAGCGGTCGGCGTCGTCGGTGTATTGGATCTCTGCCTGGCAAAGGAGACGATATACTGTGCCAGTGGATGACTTGGGTGCTGCTTGGTTAGTCCATCGACTTCTTTGACTTCTGCAATTTCTTCAGTCGAGTTTTCCTTCCTTGGCATGAATGCGCTCCTTTCTTCGTGGTGTAGGTACGGTTATTGGTGCTGATTTCGTCTTCGCCCGCACTTACCACGACTATGCTTTTGAAGACTGTAGAATCTTCGTAGTCAGATTTTCTTGCGTGGAGGCTGTTTCGTTCATGAGTTGATTGTACGGTAACTGTTGAAGATCGTTTATCAATTATTTGTTCCGAAAGACCCGTAAGACAATAATTTTCAAATTGATCCTAAATTGTTGATAAGTCATAACTGTCTGTCCGTTTTAGAATCGCAAAATCCTCAGGCTTAGTAATGGTGAGGCCAAAGTGTTGGTACTAAGAAACTGAGAGGTAACATTTTGTTGCCAAGATAAATGTGTATGGTTCGAGAATTTGCTTCTTGATGGAAATTGGACTTTTCTCAATTTTTAAGGGTCAGAACATTTAATTTTCACTGGATTGCATGTATTGAAAATATTTCGGACTAAAACTCTACGTTCTTCTCTTTAAAAATGTAAAATTTTATTGATTTTTTTTAATAACTCTTGAATCCTTTTTGGGATATAGTTAAAAACCATTCAATGTTGGCATGCTTTGTAGTTTTAAAATTTGGAACAATATTTCAACAGATTTAACTGAATGCTTTTATGAAAATGTCGTTTGCACAATTTATTGAAAGATTTCTCTATAAATTCAGTTTTTGATCGTTTAGAGTATCATGAGGAATTATCCTTTTAATCAATGAAAAATATCATTTCCATGAATTCATGTTGTTGACCTGCTTAAATTCATGTACGAATTCATTGAAAGTACCGTAGAAACCTTAGTACAGTAAATTATTTAAATTAATTTGCGAAGCGTGACTATAAACATTTCATTCAATTTAAGGGGATTCACCCGGAAATCTTGATCACATAGACGTTTTGGGTTTTTCAGTTGGCATAGCTTTTAAAATTACAATTTAATCGCTTCTAAAGTTTCATCATGTGTTCTTCATATTCTAGCCAACAAGTTGTGAGAATTTCCAGGACTTTAGATTGTTGCAAAAAATTTACGAAAGCGTCAAAGTCAGATTTTCTTATTAGAAAAGTGACGATTTCGTAGGAGATTTTTCTCAAGAACTATTGAAGATATCTTCATAATCTTTTTTCAAGATGATGAACACGTATCCCGTGTGTAATCATATACGACGATTCGAAAACATAAGTTTCGGCTGATGCTAATCATCAACATCAAATTACACCATTATTGATGGGACTGTTGATCACAGGCCAAAACTTCGAAAAACCATCCAATATAATTACACACGGAACGTCAACCTCTCGATTGAAAAAATCATGAATATATATGTGAAAGTTCCTTAGAAAAATTGGCTCGAGTGATGGAAAGTCCACAACCTTATAAATCTGATGAAAGTAGTTTTTTTTCTACTAAAAATCAACAAAAAATGAGCCAAAATTCTAGTGACTTCCATAACCGATACTAATAACAAAATGAATCCAAAATATGCATTATATCGTTAAACCTTCAACAGACAAGTCACTTATGGACTTTCAATCTTATTTCCCCACCAAAAGACATTTTAGGTCTCAATTTGAATCAAAATTTTGAGAGACTTATATCAACTACAAATTTCATATACAATGCAACTTACTTGAAAAAAATTACATCTTTTTTGATCGATATTCTCCATTTTCTGCATAAAATCCAGTTGAATGACCTTCCCAAAAAGCATTTTTCAACAATCAAAGCCAAAATTGTCGTATTTTTTTCTCTCTTTTTGAAATTATTGGTCAAACATGTTTTTTAAGGCTTTTACTATTAAAGATTTTATGCCTAAGATTATAAATTTGAAGAATGAATTAATAAAACCACTTACAATTGATAAAACTAAGAGAATCTAAAAGTAAAATATAAGTACTTCAATTTCTAGTAATTTTCAACCAAATCGAAAAGTATTTGCTGAAAATTTCAAACCAAAAACTCGAAAATTGCTAATCTTTAAACAAACTTTATAAAAACATTTCTGCCATCAGCCTTTACATTAGTTTTGCCTTTTTTCAAGAATTTAATATTGTGTTAAATTTTTACAAATATTATTTACATTTAAAACCATTTCAAATATTTTTTGCTCATCTTTGTAGAATTTTTTGAACTAACCATTAATTTTGTTGGCAACCTCTTTTGCATAATGCGTTTTAACTCTTTAAACTATTAATTTAGGGTAAATTATTTGTGTTTACAACTTCGCAACTTTTTTGCATTTGAAAATTTCAAAAGCTGTTCAGAAAAATTAACGTCATCAATAATTTGAGTTTTAATTGCTTTCAATTTTATTTTTTATGATTTTGGTCATATTTTTCCAATGCAAATGTTCACTTCTGTTCTATTTTCGATGGTTTGATAGAAAAAGCAGCAAGAAATATCCAATTTAAGATCTTCTTTGAATCATAGAAATAACCATTATAAAATTGGATAGAAAATATAAATTTGCAGTTTTGAAACCTCATGCGATTTCACTATATTTGATCGAAACCTCATGGTTTTTGAGGAATTTGGATTCCACACATCGTTTAATTTTTTTCCGGAAAACTTTATAACAAGAGCATTTTTTTTGGAGTAATTTAGGGTGATTTTTTTTACGAAAAAAATTCTTCAATTTGTGTTGCACCTTCCATATTTTTAGTTTAAAAATGTCGTAGGAACTAATACATATTTTAAAAGCTTCCCTGCGCTCATCACTCTGGTTGTTTATAAGTTTACTTGTCTATAACTAATCAAGATTGTCTGTCCAAAAATATATGTATTTGGGTGGACTTTCTATAGAAAAACACCAAAACTGTTTTGTTTATGCATATTTTCAAGATTTTTTCTAGATAACTCAAAGTGTTATAATGATATATCGTTATCAAATGATGTCATCTTATGTTAAATAGGTGATGAAGTATATGTATTGTTTGTATGTTTTCTACCTAAGCACTAGCCTCTGTCATAAAAACCCAGCCGCAGCCCTTACCCATTTGAGTTCTCTTGAACTAAAATTAAATATGAAATATCGCCATCGAATGATGTTAAATAAATATCCTCATCACGTAATTAAATCTCTGTAAAAGATGTTATGTTGCTCGCTTAAACTCTGGTCTCTGTCGTGAAAACCCAACCGAAGGCCTTATCCATTTGAGTGCTCTCCAGCTAGACACCTGTAGGGTGATCATTCGGTCATGTTCATCCTCAGGCCTCACTAATTTTAGCGCACTGAAAGAGACTTTTATTGGTTCGCGGATGACTGATGTGGGGTAACTATCACAGCGAAGAAGAAAATCATCGTTATTCGTTAGTATAGTAAATCGTTAATACTAGAAAAATGCCCTTCATAATCTCTCGGTTGACAATTTTCATGCACATTGATTTGGTTGGATTCGCCTGAGGTAGATGTGTTTGCCAAGGCTGATCCTTTCATGGCGTACTTTGTATTATATCGCTTAATATGTGCGGCTAGTAACTGCATGTGCTCCAACTGCTAAAGTGCCTCGCACCTCCTGTAAAGAAGAAAATGAAATTCTACATTTTCATTCACAAACAGAGCTCAACTTCTTGAATTGCTTACTCAAGCTCCTCAACTTCCATTTGTGGGACCTTTTTTGAGACCTGCCACCAGTTGCAACTTTTGTAGACTGCAATCCGTCCGGAAAGGCCTTCCAGCAAAAATGATGGTCGAAATTTAGTGCTTGCAGCAGGTTCATTACTAGCAGGACTTTGTATTGTTGGCCCTCACAGCTATAAGCATTCATTTTAAAGTGGGAGGTATCCAATAAGTTGTTTTTTATTACTTGAAACAAGTGTTAGACTTGCTCCTTATTGCTAATATAACAAGCCGTGAGGTGCGACCCATGAGGTCCACACGGTCAACTTCCCAGTAATATCTACATAGATATTAAAAATATTAAACACAATAAAAGTTATGGAAATAATACTACTTCAAATAATAAAAATGTACCTCTCATAAAAATTATTGGAATGATTTAATATTAATCGTAACATCTACGCGAGCGTCAATTGATTACGTAAGGATTTTGGTGCATTGGTTTGATTGATTATTCACGCGGATCAATCGGAGGGGGGACAGGTTACAAAGCAGATTTTTCATTAAAGTTAAACATGGTGCTGTGAAGACTATTGAAAATCTGCTCAAATTTTGCAAATATTAATAAACTTTGATTGACTATACAGCAATGTCTTTAGAATAAGAGATTTTAGGTATAATGATTCGAATAAACCCTTTTTACATGGTGACTTTGAATGATTTTTTATTTTTAATTTAATTTAGTTGTAATCATGAGAAAAGTTTTTGCTGGTTTCTCTACAAAAATTTATAAAAGTTTATAAATTCTATAAACATTTATTATTACGATGTGCAAATCAGGTTAAAAATGGAATTTTTTATGAAAAAAACACTACTTTTCTAAAAAAAAAATTTAATAAATCGTAAAAAACGCTTTAACAATTTTTTTAAAATATAAAAACATCATAAAAATGTTGATACGCGTCGATTGACACCTTAATGATGGCAAGATTATATTTGGTTCTCGAGATATAATGAATGACGTAAATGACCTTGACTGTTTAATGATTTTTTATTTTTTATTTAATTTTTTTTGTAAACATGAAAAAAAATTTGCTGATTTTTTCACAAGAACTATTTGGAGTATATAAATAATAAAATTTGGAGTATATAAATAATATAATAATATAATATTACTTAGGTTTGAAAATCAGGTGAAAAATTTTGTGTTTTTGAAAAAAAACCGAATTTTTTGCACTTTTTTTAAAAAAATTAAAAAACCGATCCAACGATTTTTTTAAAAATTTGATAGATTCATAAAAATATTAATACCCGTCGATTGACACCTTAATGATGAAAATCGCATGTTTGGTTCGTGATATATAGCGCATAACATGGTTGACCTTCAAGGGGTGAAAACAGCAAACCCCCCCGACCGAAGTGTCCCAAAAACTAATCAGCTCTTAAGATTGCAAAGACGCTTCGATTGACATCTCAACGAAGTCGATACGACTTTTTTACGTGAGTTATGCTCGTAGAAAAACTGCCCGCGAACGCACGTACGTACGTACGTACGTACATACACACATACACACACACATATACATACTTCTTTCTAAAAAACACTTTAGATATACTCTATAGACCTCAAAACGTAAAGAAAAGTTGAAAATTTCAATTTCGATTTTCGAGGCGATTACAAGAACTTCCCATATACTGGGAAGTTAAAAACGTATCTCTAGCAATGATTGTATGATATACTTTCAGAAAAGATCTACGATGATGAGATAGATTTTCATAAAAATCATGATTTTCTAGTTTTTTTTCTAGTATAATCATCTTCTTCTTTGGTGGCCCTGTAATTGCTTTACTTATCCAAACACACGCAGGGAATCTTCAAATCAGGCGACATCATGTGATTCCAAAAATTAAATCCATCCTCTATTTACCCTTCTTTTTTCGTATGGTTGATCCTCCAACCCAACCACCTAAATTCACCTTGAACGATCCATTACCGCAGCATGAGCTTCTACTAATGCAATTAAACTAAGTCTACCTTCTTTGGTATCTTCAGCACTGAAACCCAATTTATCCTGAATTGAGGCTGCCATTTCGATAAATCAGTTCAGTGTGTTACAGAAGTGATCGTTAAGAATATAGGCATTGCTGCTGACACAAATTTGTAAGGAGTCAGCCGTATCGTCGTTTTGGACGTCTTCTTCGTCGTCGTCCCAACATTCATTTTGGCTTCCGATGAAGTTAATTTGGACCACCATCGTGTACATTCTTCGGTGGCTTTGCAATCCGCGAATTACGGTAGAACGGTGGCGTGTCGTGCTCACCAGCTGGTAATGAAAAGCGAAAACGACCAAGACATGATCTTGCCCGTGTTTCATGCCGTGAATTTCTCAACTATCTACTGTAGTCGAGCAAAAGACATTCATATCTATAGATACTTCCGCGGCGAAGCAGGTAGTACAGATGCTTGTGTTTGTAGCAAAGCAACACCACAAATGGCCAAGTCACGCTCGCCCACGAGACTATAGACATTTTTCGTAATATAATTTGCCGATTGATCGATTATTATGACATTAACAATATTTCCCAATCGATGACCAACAAATTGCTCGCCGATTTTTTTCCCCCGGCTTGACTAGCAACCGCTGCGTCTTTTGCCCTGTATTGAATCGCACCGTGCAATTTCAGATACAAGAAGTATCTATTGGGTGCTATCGATTGTGCGCATTGTTAAAGAGTGGTCATTAGTGTGGTCTATTGCCAAGTGTAGGAGGTAATCGCGTTTATCTTTATTGCGAATGATTGGATAGTAACTTGGATCTCATGCTCTACGCGAGAAACCATATAAGCCATCGGGAACCATGCTTGGGCAGCTAAATCTGCAAAGTGCGATCGGCAAGAGGACAGTACAGTCGCTGATTGATATCAGTTTCGTTTTCAATCTCCAGCCAGTTTTTGTACGATGGACTTTAATTGCAGTGACCTAGAGTGGCTTCGATTTGTGCCCCATTCGCTTGTAACATTTATGGATCCCTTTGAACGGCATTCCCGCACCTGACCGACCCACTTTTTAGACCGTTCGTTCCACGTATCGCGAACATACCGATTTAGGTGATCAATTAAAATCACTCATGCCAAGTCATTCTTAGATAGTCTCTCTCACTTTTTTCGTATTCATGCCGGGTCATATTTTTTTTAGTTCTCAACCAAATTTGCTCGTGGACGTATCTTTTATCTGAATGAATGAAAAAGCCACCTTTTCAACTTCTCTCCCAAACAAAATAGGCGCGTAGCAAGCATGCCGCGAAAAAGATAAAAAGTACTAACTGGATGCAGAAAAAAACAATCTGAATAATTTTAATGTTAACCTTCAATAAAAATGTGTTTGCAAAGTAAACGCAATTGAGTTCACTTGACTTCGTTATTTACCACTCTGCGCCACGGATTGCGCATGCACCCTCAACTTTGCGAATAGTTAAGCAAATAAATAGATAGATACATTTGTAACTGGCCCGCAAAAAATTATGTTGAGTATGGTTGGAATCGTGTTATGCGTGAAGTAGAAATTGTTGCCATTGTTATATGGCATTTCGAAGACGAAGACGAGAAAAAAATCAAAGAAATATCTTTTTATTCGGCCGTGTTGGTTGGTAGTCTCTTGAGCATTAATGAATTTGCATAAAAGTTTGAATGTATGTGCGGTAAATGTGTTTTTTTGGGGAGGAAAAGTTGGACATCGTGACTTTGGCACTCTTTAGTTTGCCGGTGATTTCATCATTTCTTCTTCAATGTTGCCTTGAATTTGTGGATTACTTGCGTACACACACTTATTGCGGGTCGTGGTGATTGCTAAACTTTTGCACATGGAGTTCCGTAAGGATCGCAATTGGGGCCTTGCTTGTTTACATTTGAAATAGTTTTCGAATTTGGATCAACAATTGCTGTTTCTACCCATGCATGGGTAAATGGGTGGACATCAAGGCCGTGAGGTTGCAACTGTGATGTATATTGAATGTTAAGTCGAATGGAAAAGGTCGATTTTTAATGCGGAAATACAAACATTGCTTGAATTATGATATTTGACTAGATATCTGAATTGTTTGATTAAATGATGAACAACTTATTATTAGATTTTTTTAAGAGGCATAGAACTTTCAAACAAATAAAACATAGATAAATTATTCTAATGGTAAATTTTTAAGCTTTATTGTCTTGCAAATGCTGTGGCATTTAGTGTTTCAAGATAATTTCTGGCATGTGACCACCCGCACTGCGTCTTAGTAAGGCCCTCTTGTTGGTCCGATTTCGTATCACTTTTTCCAGCATAGCCGACTTAATTTCGCGAAAAACGCGTCAAATGATGGATTCTAAGTCATCAATGCTTGCTAGTAGAACTGCATACGCAAGTGACTAAATGTACTTTCCCAACAAATAGTCCAATGGAGTCAAATCGCATGATCTGGGTAGCCAGTTTATCGGTCCATTTCTTGAGATGATATCACCATGAGCTTGGCCCAATAAAGAAATGGTTTCATGGCATGTTGCGCCATCCTGTTGTAACCATTTGTCCCTCAGACGATTACCATTATTACGAATCAAAAAGTTACGAATCATTTGTCGACCACCATTAACGGCAAAGTTGGTTTCGCCTTCAGATTTGGAGAAGAAAGAACCAATTTTGCCGCCGGCATGCAATGTGTTTGGCTTTTTAAAATGCAATGTGGATTTCAAAGTCTCCTGAGGATTATTCTCGGAATGAAAACGGCAACTTTGCTTATTTGCGTACCTATTAAGAACCCAAGAAATGTGCTTTTTCTTAGCCCATCCACCGAACGTACGACGCAAACGATGGTACACTGACTTCAATTGCTTCTCTAGTTGGATTCTGTAGAGATTAGGCCAAGTCCAAGATCTATCTCAAATTGTCCATTTAGTGGACGGACAGAGACCAAGTTGTTTAGAACGGCGTCGAATCGATAAATTTGGATCCTCAGTTACACTAGTCTCTACAGCAGTGATAGCTTCCACGGTACGCACTGTACGAGCTCGTGTTGGATGAACATTGTCCAACAAAGTATACGTGGACATAAATCTTTCCAACGTTTTGCGTATGAGCCGCTTAGGTGGACGATTACGAGCACCACAAATTGGACAAAGTCTTGCACACAGAACGCTTTTTCGAAACGTTTTTCGGGTGTAAACCTTTGCATATATTAAATGTAACATAATGTCAAAATGACAGCGAAACTTCACAGCTGCAACGACAGGTATCCTTATTGAAATTCCCATACTTTTCAAAAACACCTTCGACAAACCTTATTGTGTCTGGTAGAAGGTCTTTCTCTTATGCGACTAATTTTCTTTCTGTACTTATATCACGGGCGTCTAAAGAATGTCTTCATCCGTGTATCATCATGTCCAAATTAATTGACCAAACCCCGAGCGCTTTCATATCCACTCAGAAATTATGTCAGGTGGTAGTTCACCGTGACATGTCTTCATTTGATCCACTCTTTAAGGATTCTACCCTCTTTTAACAGTGTAAAAATGGGTTATTTTTAATATTTTTAGATAGGTTTAAATTATAAATATTGATAAAAGAGAGGTTACACTCAATAAATACTCTCTCGAAATACGCAAAAAACACTTTTTTTATTCATTTCTGTGCGTTTTTATTAATGAAAATTCTGGTTGAACAAATGTCGAAAAAACGAGAGGAGTTTGCACCGTTGATGGAATTTTTGAATTGTTGCTCTGAAACAAAAAAAAAATCAATTAGTTTTAGGTTCAATATGTTAATAGCTGTAGCGTGAATAGGGCGAATTTTAATTTTTGCAAAATT
Organism: Oxycera nigricornis; assembly: GCA_963942545.1. NCBI lineage: Eukaryota > Metazoa > Arthropoda > Insecta > Diptera > Stratiomyidae > Oxycera > Oxycera nigricornis. Next base: position 17,476,981 of record OZ012661.1, read on the forward strand.
GACAAAATGGCGGACATTTGGTGAGAGTCGGTTCAGTATTTCCCGAGATTTCATCAACGCGGCGTCGAAAAACGTTGTTTCGAGAAAAACGCGGTTAAAGTTTATTTTAATGAATAATTGCGCTTTGATGACGAAGTGCAAGTTGCCCAAAAATACAGTTAGACTACTTCGATCTGTATAAAATTTTAATATGATATTTCTATATATACATATGTACTTTCCAAAAATGCAATAAAAATCGATTTTTTGAAAATTATATAGAGGATAGACCCCTTAACAATTGGTACGCCCAAAGACTCTTTCACTCTGAATTGTTGTACTCTAAAATTATGACTGCTGCTTTTTCACGAAAATATCGAAATAAAAATGGCTTTTCAGCTTCTAACCCAGCAAAAGTATAAAAATAGGCGGTAAACGGAAAATACCAACGTGCAAACAATGTGCTAATTTATAATTTGTCCTCATGACCTTATCATCAGTATTTTATCCGTAGTAGTGACGATGGTTGGCAGTTTTAATCCAAAGTGGGTCATCACCGCCCTAAATGCTGTTTCTTGTATGGTTTTGAAAAAATATATCTGCCCACGATCTATCTCAAAAGTCAACGCTCAAGCCATTGTAGTTTTAGTTTGATTTTGTAGCAAGGTCAAAAATTTGAAGGAATTAAGTCAAATGTAATGCTCAAATAAGTTTAGTGGCTAGAGCGCTTGCCACTTATTCATCGAGTACCGAGTTCTAAGCTGGTTGGCAACGAGTATCAGTCCATAAGTTCCCGTGTATTTTCCCTAAGTCTTTTAGATGAGTCATATTTGTTCGAAAAGGGGTAAATTACCTTATTATCATTCCTCTCTGAAATGATACACAGTTAGTATTTTGATCACTTTTTTAGAAGATCGGATGTAAAATGATACGTTAAAAATTGAAACAAACAAATGAGTACAGATAACACATTTTAACCTTTTTTAAGTGGTAAAAATGCTACAGCAGCTGCAGCAAGGATAAATACGATTCTTAGTGAAAATATTATTAAACTTAAACCCGCAAAGGAGTGGTTTAGAAAATTCCGGGATGAATGCACTACAGCAAAAGATGCACCTCGCTCAGGACGTTGCAATGAATTTGAATTTGATTTGTTAAAAAACCTGATGGAGGCAGAACCATCTTTAACTGTGGATATGATTGCAGAGAGGTTGAAATATGGAACCATTCATCGGTATTTGGTGCAGATACGAAAAGTATCCAAGCTTGCAAAATGGGTCCTACATCAGTTATCAACATCAAATCTCCCGCTAAGAGTGAACAATTGTTCCTATCTGTTACATCACAATGAAACGGAACCTCTTCTCAATCGTATTGTAACAAGGGACAAAAAGTGGATAGTCTATAACAAAAGTCTGCAGAATTGACAATCTGTGGATGCAAACCAGACACCAGAACCAACTGCCGACTGCACCCACAGAAGATTCTTTTATCTGTTTTGTGTAATGTGTCTGGGGTTATATATTTTGAATTGCTGGATCCTAATAAAACTATCACAGCGGATCTGTATAGTCGTCACCTCAGTAACTTACTGTAGAACTGATTAAAAACGTTCTTCTTTGGTGAACAGAAGGAAGGTTTCTTTTCACCATGATAACGCCCGATCGCCTACTGCAAAAGTCAACCTAGAAAAATTGAAGGGATTGGATCCCTGAGATTGGTCCAAGCGATTTTCATTTGTTTATGAGCTTGCAATCGTTTTTAGGTGGAAAAGTGCTTCAAATCAAAGATGATGTCCAAATCGACCGAATTACATTTTTCAATTCAAAAAACTAGAAATTTTATTCCGATGAAATTTAACCCTACGTTTTTTCGGCACCTTCGGTCTGCCTACATGGGTCGTTTTCGTCTTGCCGCTTTTTCAAGCTGTTAAAGTGCTGCAAAAATTCTGAAAAAAATCATGGAGGTTAAAGTATCAAGCAGAAAATTATCAACAATTAGATTTTTTAATATATTTTTTATCAAAAAAATGAAAGAAAACTGAGTGCATTTGCATTTGTTCACTAAAAAAATCATTACTTTAGGACGAATAAAGATATCGAGACGAGAAAAAAAGGAAACAAGCCGCGAGGTGCGACCCTTGAGGTCCACACGGTCAACTTTCCAGTAATATCTACATAAACATCAACAACATTAAACACAATAATAATTTTGAAAATAATACTACTTTAATTAATAACAATGAGAGGTATTTATAGCAGTAACAGGAATGAGTTAATATGAATCATATCGTCCACGGGAGGGTCCATTGATTACGTAAGGTTTTTGGTCGATGAGGACAGTTCGAATATTCACGCGGATCAATCGGTGGGGACCTTTTCCGTCTTGAAAATTTTGTATATGCAGTCAAAAATAGGTTCAATTGCATGTAAAAAGTAAAATGTATTACAAATGTTGATGGTTATTGAAATCTTACGATTACTAAAGAATGAATGTACTAAAAACTACAATTTTTTATTCGATGAAAGCTTTTCAAAGCATATGATCTTGCAAAGTATTGACTACAAAACATTTTACCATTCAAAACGTTGATACAAATTTAAGCATATTTTTTAATTAAAAGACTAAATCTGCTCAAATTATGCAAATATTTTAAAACTTTGCATGAATTTAGAAACAATTTTGTTAGAATAAAAGATATAAAGTAATATCATTCGTATGAACCCTTTTTACAAGGTAACTGAATGATTTTTAATTTTTTATTTAGTTTTTCTTCATTATCATGGAAAAAAGTTTTGCCGGTTTCTCTTCAAAAACTGATAAGAATGTAAAAATTTTATAAACTGGTATCACTGTGCTGTGCAAATCAAGTTAAAAAAATATTTTTTATGAAAAAAAACCATAATTTTTTCGCATTTTCTTCTATGAAATTAAAAAAAGGCTGAAACGAATTTTTGTCACGCTAAAAACTTCACAAAGATGTTAATATACGTCAACTGACACCATAATGATGCAAATATTATGTCTGGTTCGTGAGATATAGTAAATGATAAAAATGACCTTGAAAATCATGATGACTTTTAATGATTTTTTATTTTTAATTTAATTTTTTACCTCATCATGAGAAAAAAATTTGATGTTGTTTTTACAAAAATTGTTTGGAGTATATAAATTTTATAAACATTGATTGCTATACTTCGCAAATCAGGTTAAAAATTTATTGTTTATTAAAAAAACTAATTTTTTGCACTTTTTTTTCTTACATTAAAAAACGGCTACAACGATTTTTTTCAAATTTCGACAGATTCACAAAAGTATTTATACGCGTCGATTGACATCTGAATTATGCAAATCATATGTTTATTTCGCGAGATATAATGCATGATAGAAATGACCTTGAAGATCATGATGAGTGTTAATGATTTTTTATTTAATTTTTTACGTAATCATGAGAAAAAGTTTTAATGTTGTTTTTACAAACATTGTTTGGAGTATATAAATTATAAAAACATTGGTTACTTCAACTTGAAAATAAGGTTAAAAATTTATTGTTTTTGAAAAAAAAAACAATTTTTTGCACTTTTTTTTTCAAATTTAAAAACAGCCGCAGGAAATTTTTTAAAAACTTGATAAAATCACATAAACGTCAATACGCGTCGATTGACACCTTGCTCAAGGAAATCGTACGTTGGGTTCGCGAGATATAACGCATGACAGAAATGACCTTCAAACGGGCAAAACAGCAACCCCCCCCCCCCCCCCCCGACCAAAGTTTCCCAAAAACTAATCAGCTCTTAATATTGCAAAGACGCTTCGATTGACATATTAACGAAGTCGATAGGACTTTGTTTACGTGAGTTATGCTCGTAGAAAAAAGGGTCCACGAACGTACAGACGTACGTACGTACACACACACACACATACATCTCCCTTTCTAAAAACACTTCATATATACTCTATAGACTCTATAGAAATGTTGAAAATTTTAATTTCGATTTTCGAGGCGATTACAAGAACTTCCCATATATGTACTGGGAAGTTATTTAAAGGGGAAGAGTGTAGCTTTCAACAAAAAATATACCGCATTCAATTATTGTCAAAAAACTCTTAAGTATGCAACCAAAAAATGGTCAATAATTTGGTTCTAAATTTCGTAGTAAAAACGGTAATAAAAATATATTAATTCAAAAATTAGTAATAAAATTAATACAAAGTCAATATTTACGAGCCTGAACATGTTTTTAATCTTGAATAGAAAAATACAATTAGAACGTGCTTATTTTTACACTGTTTTTATTGATTCCACTGCGAAAAAACGCCCCGGTTTTTTGCATTTGGAAAAACAATCATTAGTTTTTTTGTTTTGTTTTTTGGGACAAAAATATATAAAAAATTATAAAACAATAAAAAAATTCGAAAAACTAAAGAAAAAAAATTTAATAAATTTTTTTTTCGCGGTCCGAATTTTGTACGGCACTCTTACAGCCACAATTAACAGTTTTAAACGAATAAACGGAAAAAATACTTACCGTCGAGATCAACCACATCTGCCTACGTGGATGATTTTCCGGATCGATTTTGATATTGTCTTCACGTTGGCTAGAACGGGACTGGGACAGCGAAAGTTGGTAGACAGGTACTAGAGGGGCGTACCTCTTTTTTACAGAGGCACAGCATCGCCGTTCCTAGCGGTGTACAAAAGTTACAACAACTTTCAATTTTCGCTTGGACGAAAACGACCCAGGTAGGCAGTCGAAGGGTTAAAAATTACTATAAAAGTGGGAAGAGATTATAGGTAATAAAAGAAGGTATATAATCGATTTTTTCATAAATGTAAAATTACCCTAAAGGGAAGACTTATGGACCTCAGAGTTTTCGGAAATGGGATATGGTGCGGGAATATCAGCTCATTCCGCTTTAAAAAAGGATAATAATCATGGTCCGGCCACATCCCCTCCTCATGTTTCATTAGTCTCGTTAATTAGGTGACTCTAGAATTACGTCAAGACCTTGTCTCAACTTGGGTTGTTTTGCAACCAATTACTATTATTAATGCTTGCAAAATTGTGTTTTTTTTTTGTTAAAACGTGTTACACTTGGACCAACAAAATATTTAAAAACATTTTTAAACTTTAAAGTTAACTCATTGAATTTCGCAAAATAATATGATTGATCCCATAAAAACTATAATAATAATTAGTTTTTTTTTGTCTTGTTGTGTGGGACAAAAACATATTAAAAAAACAATAAAAAAATTCGAAAAATTAAAGAAAAAAAATTAAATACCACCAAAAAAATTTATTAAATTTTTTTTCGTGGTCAGAATTGTGCGTGGCACTTTTACAGGCACAGTTAACACTTTTAAACGAATAAACGGGGAAAAAATTACGTACCGGCTTCAGTTGTTGGTCTCACTGGCAATGCTACGAATTTTGTGCGAAAAAATGGTTTTGTGTGAAGTATTTTATAGGATAAGATCTTGGCTTACACAGATATCATCAATCTGAAAACTACTCTCGAACTAGAAATACCTTTACGTATTTGAAAACACCTTTGCCAAGGACTATGCTTGACATTTTTGACACCATCGGCAACTTGAAAATGTTCACTTGATTTTCGACTCATCAGAGTCCTCTTAGTCAAGTGAGTAATAATTTATCAATTATGCTTGGATACCACAACCTTCAAAATATGTAAGTCACACTTTTCATCTGAAGATACAGGTATAAGGTCAATATAAAAAATATCTCCTCAGGGCCAATAATCAATCTGAATTTGAGTTTTGATCGATTTCACATATCAATCGAAATCTAATACAAATTCTGACATCATTTGATTCCTCTTATTGAATGTTGTACATACTGAAATTGCGGGTGTTGCAATCATCATGTCTAAATCAATATTGCATCTAGATCAACACTTCAAGATACATAATAGTCCGGCATAATGGTCATAGTAAACATGCCGCCATGGTACAATTTATTGTCCATGCTAAGTTGCCGAAAATTCGCAACCGATTCAGGTCAAGAGATGCAATCAAAGTTCTTGCTGTTCGGTCGGTGATTAATCTGAAATTTTCTAGTTTAGATTGTTTGATTGCATTTTAATAGATTGTGAGTGAATTGAATGTTTCGTTGGGAAAATTTTGAAAATTTCGCTATTGTCAGAGAATGACGCAAATGTTTACTTAAGCGAAATGTTGGACTTATGACCTATTTGATATTTAGTTCAGGTTGTTAGTTTTGATTGATTTGCAGAGAGTACTGGATGGATTACTGCTGGTGTTGAACAGTTTTGTTTACCCCCTGGTGAAATTTATGTGATTTTGAGATATTACGTTCTAAAGATACATTTTGAAGTAATGTGCCAAATACCTTTGAAATTGGCTTTCATTTCGCACAAATAAAATGATGTGAAGTATCTTTGGTGTTACTTTCGTTGACTTTTCACTCTGGAATCAGTTTTTAAATGGTGACACACAAAAAATGATGAACTTTGTCCCTTTTGGCTGCCAAAGATTTTTAAACTCATCATAAATTTTAACCCTTATCACTCCAAGAATTTTTCAGATTCTAGAGAATTTTTGTTTGTTTCGAAGTGATTTAAAAAGACGTTCGATACGTTTTATGAAGTATTTTATGAGTAATAATATTTATAAATGTTGAATAAACATAAAGAGTACAAAAAATTTTGATTGTTACTGTTATTTTGACATGTTTTTTTCACAAATGTTAGTTTAAGAAGGAGGAGTGGAGTGAACCTTCAATATTTTGAACACATTTAAGGTTTATTTTTGAAATTATGGTAAACATACATTTATTTATAAGTTAAGGACATCATAGTGCAACATTTGCAGAGTCTTCTAGTACATTTCCGTGTGAATTAAGGAGGAACATTTCTATAGAATTTTCAAAAAATCAAATTGTTTTGTTGCTCTAAAGTATACCTTATTATCATAGAAATCATGTAGCAAAGTTTCATATAGTGGAAAAATCTGTAAGTGTTCGAAATTTAAAATTAGCGCGGCGCCTCTCACTGCTCTTTCGGAGCGCTATCGCCGCGTTTCCCCGCGCGCCGTTGGTATTGAAATTTAGAACAATTTTAAATATAAATTTCTCAAAACTGTACACGTGCTCTGCTAGTTGCACGTTAGCAGAAAACGCTGAATTACGTATTTTGCAGATTACAAATTTATTAATCATTTTTCTATAACTTAAACTTTAAACGCGTTCTATAACTTAAACTTTAAACACTAATATAATTAAGTGGGGAAATGTGGTTTCGGGGTGACGGATGGCATCCTATTCAGGTGCTGTCATTGACCATCCGCCACCAGACAGCACGACCAGGATTAGGCTTATTGATGGATTAAGCTCATCATACTTCAACTAATTTTTATAATTATTTGTGACTGTCAATTTTTTAGTTCGTAAGTGCCTACGTCGCTATTGTATACATTAGTAAGGATTTGAACCTCCTAACTCCTCCAAACTTCGCGGATACAAATAATTATAAAAATTAGTTGAAGTATAATCCATCAATCGACGCGTCTTAGCATTTTTGGCGTTTCTAAAAAACCGTTGGAGCCGTTTTTTAATTTAATAGAAAATTGCAAAAAATAAGGATTTTTTCATAAAAATTTATTTTTTAACCAGATTTGCATAACACAGTATTAATTGTTTATAAAATTTTTAAACTCATCAGTTTTTCCATGACTTAAAAAAAACTAAATAAAAAATAAACAAGAAAAAAAACTAAATAAAAATTAAAACACGGTACTGTAAAAACTTCTAAAAATTTGTTTAAACTATGCAAATATTAATAAACTTTGATTGGCTTAACAACAATGTCTTTAGAATGAGAGTAGTCAGATAAAATCATTCATATGAACACTTATTACATGGCGACTTTGAATGATTTTATTTATTTTTAATTAAATTTTTTATACATCATGCAAAAAGGTTTTGCTGGTTTGTCTCCAAAAATTGATTGTTTTGTAAAATTTTATAAACATTTATTACCGTGTTGTGCAGATCTGATTTAAAAAAAAAAATATGAAAAAATCCTAATTTTTTGCATTTTCTTCTATTTAATTAAAAAAACCGCTGAAACGGATATAGTGAATGATAAAAATGACCTTGAAATCATAATGACTTTTAATGATTTTTTATTTTTTATTTCATTTTTTTGTAATCATGAGAGAAAGTTTTGTTGGTTTTTGCTCAAAAACTGTTTTGGAGTATATAAATTTTATAAACATTGATTACTGTGTCTCGCAAATCAGGTTAAAAATTTATTGTTTATGAAAAAAACCTAGTGTTTTGCACTTTTTCTCCTTAAATTAAAAAACGGCTGCAACGATTGTTTTCAAAATTTGACAGATTCACAAAAATGTTAATACGTGTCGATTGACACCTTAACAATGCAAATCGTATGTTTGGTTCGCGAGATATAGTGCATGACAGAAATGACCTTCAAAGGGGCAAAATCACAAACCCCCCGACCGAAATGTTGCAAAAACTAATCAGCTCTTAAGATTGCAAAGACGCTTCGATTTACACCTCAACGAAGTCAATACGACTTTCTTTACGTGAGTTACATACGTACGTACGGACATACGTACGTACATACACACACACATACATACTTCTTTCTAAAAACACTTAAAATATACTCTATAGACCTCAAAACGTAAAGAAATGTTGAAAATTTCAATATCGATTTTCGAGGCGATAACCGGACGAAAAGACTGGCACCATGAGTGTCCGCTTATGAGAGGATTCACTGTATCTATTAAAACTTGCATGTTTGTTCATTTTCAAACTGTTTCTCCAAATCAGATACATCTCTTCATTTGCATTTCCTAAAACAATCACCATTTTCATTTCGACCAATTCTAAACATCCTTCTTGGAACAATAAATAAATAAATAACCGTTGAATTACTCACCCGAAAGATACTTGAGTAGATACACACCCACCTCGGCTCACATTGAAAGTATCTTTCTTTAATTTTAAACTACAATCTCAATCTTTGGCTTGTAAACAATTTAATTAAACTTCATTGGGCATCGAACATTCAAGTGCGTATATGTAATACGTGTAAATACGTTTGTAATTTTTCATAATTACCAAACGAAAGCAAAACATTTTCACAATAGTTCAAGGGAAAGTAAATACTCCTTGTTTTTTTTTGTATTGGAGACTCACCAAAACGATCTTTTTTGATTAACATTGGAATTATTGGCGCCAATCAAAACAGGTGGGTGGTCTTTTATTGTTTAATTTAAAAGGCATTTGTTTCGATTAATTCCCGTTTAATTGGATATGGTCGCATGTGAGGTTGATGCCGGATGATGACCTTAACAGTTTTGTCTGTCTATTTCTATGGACTTGTTATGATACGTACACTATCGATCAGTAGTATTTGTTCACTGCAGATTTATTTATATTGGGTGGATTTCTTAAAAATTCTACAATTATTGGTTCATGACTTAAATTAGGTAAACAAAGATTGTGTCATATTGATAAAACAAAATCTGTAAACAAATTCGCTATGAAATAACATGTTTGTACAATTTATGTAGTTCCTTATATACATAATTTGCATAGTAGAAATACCCAACGGTTCATAGCATTCATCAGTTTTTTCACAAGTGCATAGGCAGCATATTTCTGTTTAAGTTTCGAGACATAAATGTGCCAGTAAGACCTCATAGGCACCGATCATAGCGTGTCACTATATACAAATAATTGTAATTATTTAGGAAATTTGATTAGATTATCACAAGAGGAGCACACTTATAAATTTGTGAGCTCAGTAGTCAGTAACAAGCAAATGAACATTTGATGAATCTAGTAAATAGAAATGAGTTAATGATTAGTATGAATGAATTAAAGCCTAGTTAAATTATGCATAAGATTTTGAACGTTTATAAATAAGTAGAACAACCGAAAATCAATGTTTGTCACTTAAGTATCAAACGCTCGGTTAAGTCCTGAGTGCGTGAAGCATCTTACGTATGTCTTCAAGTGCGTGAAACATTTGACTGACTGAAAGTGTCACATGAAGTTGACGTAGCCAGTGTATCTAATCGTCAAATCTATTCATGCGTGAATAGACCCACATCACTCCATCTCCCGCCCTCGCATCGCCAAGCCTGTTTATGCTTGTGTGACAAAAAATAGAATTCGTCATTCGTGCGCTTCGCACCGTGTTTGATGTATATGTTTGCATATTTGCTAAAAACAGCTAAATTAAATATTTCGTTTCGGCTTAAAAATATTGACAGAAATATTAGCTTAGGTTTCACCATCTTCATATCTGTATTTACATTTTGACTGTTTAAATCCTATATCCTATCCTAGCTATAATCTTAGTACAGCTGGTAAACCGCATGAGGACACTACGAGTATATCGTAACATGACGACCCAGTTCTTTACATGGTGACCCTGCCAACTCAACTGTTTTGATTAGTAGTTCTGCCCATCTTGCTGCTTAAACTTTGTTCCAACCTTGTTTATTTGAAAATTTCTTTCCTCTTAACCTTCATGGACCGCAAAAAGACTAAATCAATTTTTGAATTGTCTCTCCTGAAGCCAATTTTCTTGGCTCCGAATAAAGTCATAGTCTGTGATAGGTGCCAATTGAACCTAATCTCAAATGTCTTACTTAAAAGTTGCCTTACTCTTATCTTTCATGGACTTCAAGGGGACTAAGACAATTTTTAAATCATCTCTTCTAAAGGCGACTTTGTTGACTCCGAAGAAGATTTTGGTTTCTGAAAGGTGGATAGAGGTTCGGCGAGCATAGTGGATAAGGCAGGACTTTCTGATCCAATCAATTGAAGATTCAGACAACCAAGTATTGTCATGCAACAAGATAGGACCATGTCGACCTATTTTTCAATGACTAGTTTTCATGTATTATTTTAATTCGGCAAAAGCTATCACTTTTGCATCAGACAAAGATCGAACTTCGCGCAACTATTGGACAAGTACTTCATAATATCATCCTGCTTTTTTTCTAGGCAGAAAGGCTGGAGGTTGGTCAGCATCCAACCACTTTTCAATTCATTGAAAGTTCCTACAGAGTATCCATTTTCGTAAGATGCCATTTTTCATCGTTGAAAAGGATGTACTGCATTTTATTGAATGAACTATGTTTTGACTTCCAAGCATTGAATGGGTACCCATTATCAAACTTCCTTTTACTGTCGATTGCGTCTGTTTAAGGTAATTCATGGCATTTGACGATATAAAGTGTACTTTTAAGTCCTTCCTATAGTTGAGTGAGTTTAAAATGATCATCTGTTCAGTACTAATGCACTGATTAAAAACAATAGTTTATTCAGTTTTTTATCATGGGTTAGAACCTCCTAGTCTAGTCGACAACTTCGTCTTCTAGCGTGCTTTTGGTTTAGCTACTTGCTAACACTCTTATTGCACATTAATGGAGGTTCTTGTTTCCAGGCTTTTTGGCCAGTACCATTATTAAATGGCAAGTGTGGTTTTGGGATGACAGATGGCGTCCTCTTCAAGGGCCAAAAAGCCTGGAAACAAGAACCTCCATTAATGTGCAATAAGAGTGTTAGGAAGTAGCTAAACCAAAAGCACGCTAGAAGACGAAGTTGTCAACTAGACTAGGAGATTCTAACCCATGATAAAAAACTGAATATAGACTAGCGACGTAGGCATATATACGAACCAATTGACAGTCTTTATACTTCGCAGATACATATATTAAAATAGTTGAAATATAACGAACTTAATCCATCAACAAGCCCAACCGTGGTCGTGCTGTCTGGTGGCGGATGGTAAATGACAGCACCTGAAGAGTATGTCATCCGTCATCCCGAAACCACACTTCCCATTTAACAATAGTTTATTTAGAATGCAACATTTTAGGGCACATTCTTTGGCTTACGAAAGATGACCTAGACTGCCTGATTTGTGGCAACCACTTTTTGCCGAGCCAATAATGTTGATCTTGTGCAAGCTTCGATGGACTTACAATGCGACAAGAGAAAATACATCCCTCCTGCTAGAACTCAGTCACTGGAGAGGAGGTGGAATATTGCTCTTTAAATTTACCAATTGCAACCATGCGATTGTAACCGAGATACCTAGATATAAAAGTTATTCATATCCAAGGCTTGATTTGATAACTTTTTGAGATCCCTCTCGTCTTCTTCATCTCGAAGATCTTTTTAAAATTGACATGTATCTTGCGACCCCTTAAACTGTTATCGGTACTCAACACGAATGCTTTATAAATTTTTGTTGTGTTTGATACAGTTCTTGATTGTGGTCTTTTTAAGCCTCTTTTATAGCATATTTTGTAACAATACGAATATATGCTTTCAGGGTAACTAAAAAATATATGAAAAGCCATACATTTTCCACTCTATTTTGTTCGAGTGAGAATAACAAATTTCCACTAAACTTTATGATGTCATCACTGGGAGAGTAAAGGATTGTCTGTCTTTAACGTTTAGGAGGAGTTAGGAGTTTATCCTTGTCCTTAAACATGGATTTGTCGCAATTCGACAACAATACGCCTTTCAACTGAAGGTGAAACTATTATTCTATTCTGAGAACAATGCAGAGTGTTTACTGATGAAAGCAACGTCCATCTGACTCTTTTACAAATCTTTGGGTCACGGTACTCAGTTGGTACGTTACTTAACACCGAGCACAACATTAGCGTCAGAAGCCTTTTTACTCAAAAGCATGACAACATCAAGGCGTAACCATGAGGAGGATTTGCTTAGATGGGATGGGAATCAAAACCACCAATTTTCACCCCAAACAGTTTTCTAATTGTAGCTGGAGATAGTTCGGATTTTCTTGCGTCCCTGGAACTGTGATACCACATTAATTTCTAATAAGGCTTCAAGGAGGAGGATTCAAGATTTGAACTCCTCTTAAAATCACTTCAGTCGTATGCATAGGTAAACACTGAACTAATCGCATTTTTCAAATACACAACGATGGAACTCCCTAAAATACATATTGACATCGTCCAAAGACATTCAGCAGGGATGGAAAGACAAATTAAAAATGATTGGAATTTTTTTTAAATCGTTAACATATCTCTAAATGATAGCCTTTCTTTATAATGCTTTCCGTCATTCTTACTTTCTCCAGCCAATTCTGAACTATTTAACTCTAGTTTTAAAACTGATTCTCCCATACTTTTTTGGACTTCGTTTTAAAAACTTTTCTAGAGATCATTCAAATATTTTTGTAAGAGTTTTTGGTCTTTATTATTGAGCGCATAACGCAAAAAGCAAAATAATCCTGCCAAATTCAAATTTGAAACTAGGAGTGAAGGTTTTTTGATCAGTTGCTCATTCCCAGCTAAGTGAGCTGAAAGCGAGCATCAATGATCATCACTGAAGAACTCAAAAGGATATGTTTTAGGAAATTGTTACTGCCAAATTATAATTTTATTTGAAAGGTTTTTTCTGGTTACTGTCTTCTTGAAAATGGATTTTATTACCAAGAATCCAAAAAATCCTAAACATAGACGAATCCGTTCAATCATAGAGGTTTAGTGACGATGAATCTTATAAAGTTTTTTCATGATCTTGAAATTAAAGAAATAATGTTCCCCGAAATTCCATAATATTAAAGAGTATTTTCCAATTGTATGTCAGCAACCAGACGATTCTTTCTAGGAAGAAATCCTTTTTCTTAGACCAGAAACTTTGAGGCCTAACAAAACATTCGAAAGCACCTATATACAGTGATTTTACCAAGTTCAATTGCTATGTTTGCTGAGTCAAGTCATAATGCTTCTTTGATTTTTTAGTGAAGACAGTATAAACTTCAGCTTCCAGGATTCATCAGTTGCCATTAGATACATAATTACACTACCTATCTCCAGGCCTCATTCCTTTCACTTTCCCCTACTTATAATTTCCATAAAGCCGACTACATTTCATTGTCCCTTGAGTTATCCTCGTTAGACTGGACTGAACTTCTTTCTGGTCTCAATTGTGACGATGCTGTAGCCAATTTCTATAAAATCCTGTCGAATCTTATCTCTCACTTTTCTCCACTTTACCGTCCCTCCAAGAAAACGGATCCTCCTTGGCTCACCAAATCGGTTCTAGATGATATCAAGCTGAAAGATAGAGGCCGTAAACAGATGAAAGTGTGTAATACTCTTGAAACGCTATCAACATTTCGAAAGCATCGGTCTACTGCTAAGCAAAAGATACAGCAAGGTATTCGCTCTTACCACGGTTTCATTGAGAGCTCATTGCTCTCCAATCATCCTAAACCGTTCTGGTCGTACATCAGATCCCTTAGATCCTCTTCATCTATTCCTAGTTCCATGCATTGGGACAATAGATATGCCTCTTCTCCTGTTGATATCAACAACCTTTTCCTAATTTTTTCATTAAATCCTTATCCTCTTCCCTGTGTACTCCTCTCGCCTTCATCTTTAATTTGAACTTATCCTCTGGAGTTTTTCCACAGTGTTGGGGGGCAGCCAACATTCTTCCGATTCTCAAATCTGGTGATCCTTCTTCCGTGGCGAACTATCGCCCTATTTCTCTTTTATCTGCCTTTCCTAAAATTCTTGAGCGTTTAGTTCACACACATCTCAATACGGCCTTAGGGCATGTTATTGTTCCTGAGCAACATGGTTTCCTCCCTAACCGTTCCACAACTGCAAACCTACTCGTCTTTTCTACCGCTGTTGCTTCATCGCTCGATAATCAGTTACAGGTTAATAGCATTTATACTGATTTTTCTAAGGCTTTCGACACTATTGATCACCTAATTCTATGTCGCAAGCTGCAGCACTTAGGCATTTCTGATTCCCTTCTATTGTGGCTGCCTTCCTATTTGTCTTCAAGAATTTCCCAAGTTTCAGTTTTAGGTACGCGTTCTAATCCCTTTTATCCTCAATCGGGTGTACCACAAAGTTCCATTCTGGGTCCTCTTCTTTTTAGTCTTTACATAAATGATCTTCCTCCTTTATTTAAATCTTCCTGCCTTCTTTATGGAGATGATCTAAAGATTTTTAGAGTGATTCCTAATCTTGACGACTGTGAAGCTCTTCAAGATGATCTAAACTCACTGAGTACCTGGTGCCAAGCTAATTCTCTCACCCTTAACAT
This sequence comes from Oxycera nigricornis, assembly GCA_963942545.1. Taxonomy (NCBI): domain Eukaryota; kingdom Metazoa; phylum Arthropoda; class Insecta; order Diptera; family Stratiomyidae; genus Oxycera; species Oxycera nigricornis. The sequence goes on from OZ012661.1 coordinate 17,492,097, forward strand.
TCCCAAGTGCCACACTTTGACCTTCTCCCTTAAAACCTCTCCAATCTCCTTTGCGTATATTATCGACTCTGTTCCTTTAAAAAAGGTTGATCAAGCAAAAGACCTTGGTGTCATCTTCGATCCAAAACTAAAGTTTGACGCTCACATTCGTGATATTGTCTCCAAATCTTCAAAACTGTCGGGGTTTGTCTTAAGACATTCTCTTATTTTTTCCAATCCACACTCGGCAGTCCATTTGTTTGTAAGTATTGTTCGTTCTATACTGGAATACGCATCCCAAATTTGGTCTCCTTATTTTGAATCTCATATTAACCTTATTGAATCTGTCCAGCGTAAATTTACCCGCCTCCTACTTTTTAAATTTAACATACCTTATCCACCCTACAAAGAACGCCTTTCACTTTTCAACACACCCTCCTTATCATCGCGCAGGACATATCTTGATCTATGCTTTCTTTACAAGCTGTATAATAATTATATGGTTGTGTACATTGATAATCTTCCTTCACAACGGCAATCTACTAGACCCTCTCGGTCAACAGATGTTTTTGTATTGACTTTTTCTAGAACGGATGTCTATTATCACTCTCCGCTTCTCCGTTTACCCAGGACTCACGATAGACTCCAGCTTGGATCTTTTCCCTCTAACCTCGTAGTTTATAAAAGACTTTTGCAAAATGTTCTATTCAATTAAGGTCTAATTTATCTTTTAAGTCTCTATTCTGTATCTATGTTTTCCCACATTTTATAATTGGAATGTTCTGTTAAATGTGTTGAATAAATAAATAAATAAATAAAATAAGTCCTGGGTACACTCCCATGCAAATTTGACTAACATCTGTGAGTGCTGATTAATGGTTTAGGTAAAGTCATTGGCATATGAATCTTCCTGTTAGTCTTTTGTGATACATCAAAGTGACCAAATTTTTGCCTGACCTCCAACTTCGACTACGTTCACACTGACGACGTTGAGGTAGGAGAATGTAGTCTAAGCCAGCAGCTATTACTGATGTTGAAAAGCGTCTTTTCAACTTTAAGGTACCATCAAACAAACCTAGTGCATTTGCTGTAACGTCCAGCTTTACATATGTTTCCAAACCAATGAAGTCGATATTTTTTGTAATATAAAATTAATAAGCACTTTCACTTATTTAACATTTTTAGTAAAAAACAAAGGAAGATTGATGAAAAATTGATCGATGAAATGAAAGATGCTAAAATCGTAATATTTTTGATAGGAGGTATCGTTTTTTCTCAAAAAGATTTCGACGATTGAATAACTAGACGCTTTTCAAAAGGAAGCCTTTTAGTAAAGGTGGTAGTAAAAGCATGGTTGTTAATTATGGTGCTAAATAAAATTCTCAAAACAACTTGGAAATCATAAATTCGCTACCTTGTCAATTAATTGTGCGCAGCACTGTACAATCGATAGCTATAATTACTATTGGTGAAGGCGTTTGTTTGACCATTACAAGAGATGGTTAGGCCAGAAGTGATTATTCACTCAATTCCGTTTCGATTGTAGATTTTTTTCGGGGGATCATTAAAACAAATATGCAATGTTGTTGGCCCAACGATATTTCTGACCTTGCGATTCAGGCGTGTAAACGCAATCGCAAGAGTTCAGATTGAAAGTGAAGAACAACACGCGATTGAAGGTGAAGTGTGGCCATGTGTTTTCTTACATACACACACACACATATATATATGTACGGGACCGTACTTACAAATCAGGTATTTATTGGTTTGATGAAATCCAAACAAATCGGTAGCACTTTTACACGAAGGTGGTACGTTCAGTTTACATTCATTCTCGACGCACTTGAACACAGGCTTATTTGCTTGAATTGCAAAATTTCCTTTTTGTATATTTAGCGCCCAGTTTTCAGGTTGTACATGTGTAAGTGATTTGGGGTTGTATGCTGAAACTGAAAATTAGGCTTTCTTGAAAACATGAATTAACATTTTGATTGCATACTTAATTCAATAAAATATCAAGTGTGGCCTGGAGATAGAATTGTGTAAAATTTTATTTGAAAAATTGAGCAGATTTGATGGAAGTTGGATGGAAAATGGTGTAAATGTTTTCTATTCTTTATACTGATCAGAGATTCTTACTATTCTACTTTATAAACACAGCAAAATCAATGTCTAGCCTTTTCCAAAAAATTAAATTTAAATTGAATTTTCAAAAATTGATTCCGTTTTCATTACTGAAAAAAGTTATGTTTAAACACAATTCTTTCAAAATAGTGCAAAGGTTTTTTCTCGAAACCTGATGCAGAAATTTGTAATTTTTTAATACAAAACTTATTTTACTATTATTTAAACGACAAATTTCGAAACTCATCTCCAGTTTTCTGGACAAAACCAAATATGCGGCATTAAAAATCCATAAAATTCTTATAAGATTATTTCAACATATTGTAGGTTTGGGTTAAATATTTGATAACTTCAATGTCAAAGTCTTATTTAAAACTATTTGAAGTTAAACTTAATTTATTAAATCGCGTTGAAAAAAACTTTAAACGTGTTTTCCCGAAACTTTGTTTTTCCGTGCGGTAGGCACGATTTCTCGAGAACGAATCGACCGATTTTGCTGAAACTTCGCACAGTTCCACTTTATAGTATTTACTCGTGCTTGAACGAAGGGATTTTCATTCGGTCGATTGGTTTTTGTTTTATACGAAAAAAGTATTTTAACAAGCCGTGAGGTGCAACCCATGAGGTCCACACGGTCAACTTCCCAGTAATATTTAAAAAGATATTAAAAATATTAAACACAATAAAAGTTATGGAAATAATACTACTTCAAATAATAAAAATGTACCTCTCATAAAAATTATTGGAATGATTTAATATTAATCGTAACATCTACGGGAGCGTCAATTGATTACGAAAGGATTTTGGTGCATTGGTTTGATTGATTATTCACGCGGATCAATCGGAGGGGCGACAGGATACAAAGCAATTTTTTCATTAAAGTTAAACATGGTGCTGTGAAGACTATTGAAAATCTGCTCAAACTTTGCAAATATTAATAAACTTTGATTGACTTTACAACAATGTCTTTAGAATAAGAGATTTAAGGTATTATGATTCGAATGTACCCTATTTACATGGTGACTTTTAATGATTTTTTATTTTTAATTTAATTTTTTTTTGTTATCATGAGAAAAGTTTGTGCTGGTTTCTTTTCAAAAATTGATAAAATTTTATAAATTCTACAAACATTTATTATTACGATGTGCAAATCAGGACAAAAATGAATTTTTTTTATGAAAAAAACACTACTTTTCCAATTTTTTTTAATAAAATAGAAAAAAACGCTTTCACGATTTGTTTAAAATATAAAAACATCACCAACATGATAATACGCGTCGATTGACACCTTAATGATGGAAATATTATATTTAGTTCTCGAGATATAATGAATGACGTTATGACCTTGAACGTTTAATATTTTTTTTATTTTTCATTTAATTTTTTTTGTTATCATGAAAAAAACTTTTGCTGGTTTTTTCACAAGAACTGTTTGGAGTATGTAAATTATATAAACATTGATTACTTAGCTTTGAAAATCAGGTTAAAAATTTTGTGTTTTTGAAAAAAACCTAATTTTTTGCACTTATTTTTAAAAAATTAAAAAAACGGCTCCAAGAATTTTTTTAAAAACTTGATAGATTCACGAAAATGTCAATACGCGTCGATTGACACCTTGTTCAAAAAAATCGTACGTTTTTTTCGCGAGATATAACGCATGACAGAAATGACCTTCAAACAGGCAAAACAGCAAACCCCCCCGACCGAAGTTTCCCAAAAACTAATCAGCTCTTAAGCTTGCAAAGACGCTTCGATTGTCATCTCAACAAAGTTGATACGACTTTGTTTACGTGAGTTATGCTCGTAGAAAAAAGTGTCCACACACACACATACATCTCCCTTTCTAAAAACACTTTATATATACTCTATAGACCTCAAAACGTAAAGAAATGTTGAAAATTTCAATTTCGATTTTCGAGGCGATTACAAGAACTTCCCATATACTGGGAAGTTAAAAACGATGAGAATCAGAAAAATGCTAAAAAAAATATGGAACGAAAATTCATTCAAATCCATTTCAAAACTTTAAATTTCATTTTTTTTTTCAATTTCTTCGTTCAAGCACAAGCCAAAGGCATAAACTATGAGAAAATTTTTGAATTTTTGATTTGACATGTAGCTGCACCGAAATATTTTGCCTACCGCAAAAAAAAGGTTGGACGAGGAAAATTGCACGAAAAATTGGCAATTTTCAATGTTTTTAGCTGAAAATTATTTTACAACTTCTTGAAATGCCAAACTTTTATGTGTATAAATTTTAAATAAAATAAATTTTTGGTTTTTAAAATACAATTTTTTGAAAAAGTTTTTTTTTCCTTCAAGACCTATGTAACCTCTTAAATACAGCCACTCAACTGTCTTTTGTCAAAGGTAACAGTTTAAAATTTAACCATGAAACGTACAGCAGTAAATTTCAATAGGTCTTCTACGAGCATTTACAAATAATTATGAACCAATCAATTTGCGAAAACATCAAACGGAACATTAAAATAAATTTATTGGTGCGTTTCGAGAATGTAGTTTTTATTCTGGAAATTAAAATAATGACCGAAAATCTTTTAAGGAGAGTGAATAAAAAAACGTTATTTAGGAGCGGGTTCAATCGACACAGATTCGCCCGGTGACAACAACAAAAACTATATTTCCTAAGAAGAAATTTCTTTCCCCGACTTCTAAACATTTTTGTTCTCTTATCAAAAGACGGAATGTTGCAATGTTTCGTAAAAAAGAAACCAATCAAATGCAGAGTTCATCACACACAAACAAGAAACAAATTTTTTTAAAGAAGACTAACTAATGAACATGTGAAGTTATGTCGTTCAAAAGGCCAAAAAGAGACACAAAATCGTCGTTTTGTACTTTTCCGAAATAACATAAAATTATTTTAATGAATCAAAGGGGAGATTTAAATTTGGAAACCCATTTAACGCTATTTTCGTGATTGTTTTTTGGAGGGAAACAAATGATTAGAACTAATTGAAATTGATAGATTTTTTTACTCATATGGTAATGAATAAAGAATTTTCTGTGAATTTTTTTTCCGAAATTCAAGAAAATTTACATATTGTTTTCAATTTTTTAATTTAAAATGCTAAAATGAGTTAAAAAGTACCTAGAAATAGTCCAGCTTTGCTGATATAATAAATCAAGTTTTAACACATGTCATTAAATTGAACTAAAAATTTTCATACAAAAAATATTTTGATGAAAATTTGAGAAAAAACTGGGATTATTTATAACGATACCAAAGAAAGTTTTTCAAAAATTCATTAAACTAAAAAAACTTCCTAAGAAATCGCTCAAAATTCAATAAAAAACTGCCATAAAGTCTCGAAAATTTCCAAAACGTGTTACGAATTGACAACTTCCAACGAATTAGAAATTGTTTAGGTACGTAAATCCAACCAAAAGTTACTGCAGAAGAAATCAGCTTGATGAAAAATTTCAAAAGCTTCAAAACAACTATTGAAATTTTGTAAATACAATCATAAAAACATGTTTTCTTCATTTTCATAAATAAATTGTCCATACTTCAATATATTTCGTACAGATAGCTTAATTTTTTCTCTAGTTTGACTATTGATTTTTCTGTAACATACTCAGTATAATTATGATAAGTTTTTTTGTTGAAAATTTTGCCGATAATTGTTAAAAAGTGAAGACAAAAATTGGGCCGAGAACTGTCAAAACTTTTGAAAATTTATGGACGCAGCATATAATAAATATTCAAAACACCAAACTCAAAAATTTTGCATAAGAAATCACGTAAATATTTATGAAACCTGCCAAAAAGTGTTGAAAAACCCCGAAAGTTGTATCGACACCAACTGCAAACAAATAAAGTGAAATCAAAAACTGTTGAAAAACAACTGATTTCATATGAAAAAAATGTGGTCTAAGTGCGACCCTTGAGACCCACACGACTAACTTCCCAGTGGGGCAAATAAAATACTATAATTTGCTTTTATTATTAATTACTATTATTAATAATTACTATTATTAATAATTACTATTATTAAACATTATTATTCTAAATTAATATAATTACTTTTATTATTTTTATCAACTTTTTATGTAACCATAAAAGCTTTGGTAGAGGAAGACGTCTCCACCACCTGGTCATCCTCTACCAAAGCTTCGGCAACCTCGTCCTTTTTGTCCTCGTCATCCTTTTTGTCCTCCACTTCGTCCTCAACCTCATTCTCCATCTCGGCCTCGGAATCCATTATTATTGAGGGTATTTAATTATTATTTACAATAATCATTCGTTATTAAGAATGTTTGCCCGTTACTGAATAATTATCATTGAGTTTATATATACAATATCAAATTATAACTAATATTATTTGATTGTTATTAACAATATTAAATTATTTATAACAATATCAAATTATTAACTGCATTAGCGTCTCTACTCCCATTCACCCAAACCTGATAATAAAAGTTTGCAATTTTATAAATTAATCTTTATTTTTTTTGAAATAACATTTTTTACAAATTTGATCACAATTTTGCTATAACGCACAATAATAACAACATTACTATGAAGGTATTTGGTATCTGCACGAATAAATAGTGCGTATCAACAGTTTAAAAATAAGCAATTTTTAGTCGTTTTTTCAGTTTTTTCATCCTAAATAAAAAACGGCTTAACCGATTTTGCTAAAAAGTCATTCAGTTCCAAGTTCCGTAACTACGCGTCGTTTAAAACCGGTCCAACGTCAATACGATCTTTTGTTCTCGAGATAAATGAGACGAAAAATAACTCCGAACGCACATACGTACATACGCACATCCGCACATACGTACATACATACTCACAGACATCTCTCTAAAAACGATGGATTTGGATTCTAGAGACCTTAAAACGTGGAGATATGTCAAAATTTGGGATTCGCAAAATCGACCCCATTACAATAACTTCCCATAGGGAACTGGGAAGTTAAAAATTATCAAAAGTGTCTCTAGATTGAAAAACCCTAAAAATTTCGCAGCTCTAAATCACCTACTGCCTGGAATAACGCTGAGTTCGTCACCACTTCTTTCAAAATTGCTCCTCTAAATTCTACCGTGTTCTGCTCTTCTTCACTCTTGCTTCTCGAGTATTGAATTGAGCCTTTTTTTGTTAGTGACTCAAATTCTTAGTAGTCTTATTTTTAGAAACGGCAAATAGTTCAACCCTAAGTTGATTCCTAGTGACTTGAGGACTCTACAGCGTACGATGTTTCCTTTATTGAAAGTGTCCACGGCGTCACACGTACCAAATTTCGAAACGTTCACATGTACAAAGGTTGTTTGTGGACCGCAGCACTGCATTTAGGGATTCATTGGGATGTTGCATTTTTCCATTAACACACTTCTGAAACAAAGACACTCTCCATGTCTTTGAAGATGGTGTTGATGCACGAGACCTAGGCTTGATGCAAGATAGCAGGGATGCAAGAGTCACTTCTGTCTAGATGGAAGTAATTTTTATGGAGATATTCATACTTAATTTTTTCCTTCGGAACACAAGGAACAATCTACTTGATATCATTGACGAAGAACAAGTTAGGGATCTTATTTTATGAGAAAAAGTGAACAGAAAGATGAAGCAAGCAAGTGGCAGTGCTGCTCACTCTGCTGCAAAATTACGTTTGACCCGTTTTCATTGATTCTACTAGATGGAATCTAATTCAAATTCAGAGCTACCTTTTTTTTATTTTGTTGGTGATGGCATTATCCACCAACTGTGTCTTGAGGTCTTTTTTAAGACTGCGGAGAATATAACGTGTTGGAGTTGAACTTCTTAAGGCAGTTTTGTTTCACTTTGTGCTTCTATAATTTATTCAACTTTTTGTGTAAAAACCCCAAGCACGAAATATTCTGAATATACACACCTCTAAATTGAGGGGAAAAATCAGAGAGGCAATAGATTGAAAGGAAGTAAGAAAATGAATCATTATTATCAAAAAATGTTAACATATTGATTACTTAGAAGCAATTATCTCGAAGCTCTGTACGCATCAGCGTTCTACTAAGTCTCTTAGTTTCCGAAAAGCACCTTTTTCTTGATTAATATTTAAATACTGAACTACGTTTCCTGCTGAATTCAATTATGAAATATATATATGAATATAATAAGATTCATTTCCTCTGGTTTTGAGTGGCTTAATTGCGAATTGCGCAGAACTTAATAGTTTTGTGAAACACTAACCAAGCCTGGCTGTGAAACCCTCTTAAATGCAATTTATGTCCTTGAGTATTTCGTATTTTGAGTAAAAAAAAAAGTGGTGCAAATCCACACTAACTTTTGTTTAAATGTTGTTGTGAATTTTAGATATTTTTGATATTTTTATTCTATATAACTTTCTGAAATGATTATTTAATCAAAATTTTCTTCTCATCTTTTCAGTATACACCGATCAACCAGCATCATCAAAATCACCACCAACCCGGGATAAAATCCATCCCGAGACGAAGGCTCAAGTGCGAATACGTCACCGAAATCGAAGTGCTCCAACAGCACAAGACGACGACGATCAAGGTGAGTGGACATTTCAAAAATTAATATCCAATAAACTAAACTCTTAAAAATTAATAAAAACAGATACTCCATGTCGCCGCGTCTCACAGAAAAAAACTGCATTAATCCACAACATACAATTATCGTAACGACTTCCTTCCTGATATCATTAACCATCGCAAAAATTGCCCAATTATTTTATAAAATATGCAAACGTATCTTTGGTATCTATATAATCCGCCGTGTTTAATCGAGTTTAACCATTCTGGACGAAAGATAAGAACTACTAGTTGATCTCATAATTCTATCTATCCATCCTTGTATACCATTCAATTTTTCTTGGCTAGTATCTTTTCTAACTGACGACTGCAACGTTCCTGCAGAAAGCCATTCATTGACCGCACGCCTAGCTCTGATTATTCAGCGCTGATGAGTAAATTATAGGTTGGCTAGTGAATTTCTGCCTCACAGTTGGCGTATCTATAGATACAAATATCTTTTCAGCGCAATCTTTTTCCCTCCTCTGAAAGTGATTCACTTGCACTCAAGTGATATATACAGACTGGGAGGCTTGTTGTCGGGAGTCAACGGCACCCCAACAAAAACAACACATGGAATATTTGACCGGACAGTGAACGTTAGCATTCATCGCGGCAAAGAACTAGATCTTACGATCCTAGAACCTTCGGTTGCACCACTTTAATTCTATTGTGCACACGTAAACAGGGCGCGAGGAAAATAGGAGAAAAGAAAATTGGTCGTGATCCTCTATCATTACCACATTGCGGCCCAGGGCGAACTGATGGTGTCTATGTCCAGTGAAAACAACATGGGATCGTAAATAGAACCCTGAGGCACACCAATTCTTTTCACTGTCGCTCCTTCGTTGTCGCAAGAGGGTGGGCAGTGAGCGATTGAGGGTTTTCCTGTGATACCATGATGCTTGCACTCGTTTCTGTACGTTGGTAACTTTATGAAGTATCGAAACTGCGCAGAGTTTAGGTGGACATTTTAATGAAATACATGATGGACAGCCAGCAAATTATTATCCTTCGGGAATTCCACGAAGAGGTTTATTGCAGATTTGTCTGATACGGGTGGTTTGTTTTTTGTTAGTGACGTGAGAAGGGTTTGCTATACTTTCGTGAGTCTATGATCCCTGGAATTGAAATTCTTCGGAGACATGTCTATAATGGTCTCCCTTTTCCAAATGCTGCATTTCAAATACTTACGTGCTTACATAACTCCTTTATTTCTATAATGAAGCCCTGTCACCGATCAAACTCAACCAAATGAAATAGAAAACTGTAATCAGGGTGGAGTTCAAATTGAACAGGGAAAAAATGAGCACTTATTCTCCATCCATTTCCAGTCTATTAACCTTCTGTCTTCTCACATCCACCACAACGGATGCTTACAACCGAAAAAAAACAGACAATACATCTGAATAATAATAAAATACAAACTTCATTTGCATCATCATATCTTTTCATTGTATCTTTTCATTATTTGGTGAGACAAAAAAAATTGTCTCGAAAAAAAACGTATAATGGAATCGTAGTGAATTGAACACGCCCCATAATTTCATTTCTCTTCTGAAATGGTAGACTGTAACCGTAAAGCCCATTAGCATAATATACGTCATGCTAATTAGGTGTAAATCAACAATAAAATCAAAATTATAATTCTTGGTGACTTTCGATTTCGAAATTGCAAATGATGTTGAAATCAGAGATAAAAAAAATCACCTTCAAAAATTATGAAAGAAACAAAAAACAAAAAGGTCTGAAAAAATTTCACTTTTTGACTTGCTGTTAATTATTCAAGAAAAATGTTTTTGATAGTTGCCGATGTTTTTTTGTTGGGATCTTTAAAGTATTTATATTTTTTTTCATGTGTCATTTATAAGATTTTCAATGCAATTTTAATTAAAAGAAGTCAACCGCATGAATATTTTGTTTGAAATAATTATTTTTCAATGTGTATGTGGGCTCGGTATCTTTTTGTGTGAATTTCTACATTGTATTGGTTTGGTTTTCTCAAGTTAAGTGGGCAAATTAATTAACTGGAACAACGTTTTATTAGATTCGCTATCTAAATCTAGCAAAAGGATTTAATGCTGGTATAAAAATTAACTTTGAATTATGTGATAAACATTTCAATGCCTGCAGTTTTGTAATATTCAAATGTAAAAACTAAATAAACTGCATTTATGTAACAGTTTTAGATGGTACACCTTAGCTGTAATACTTTAAGAATATTTCAGCTTATGCAAAGGAAAAACTGAAATCATTTTCCACTTCTGAACAGTGATTTTCACTGTAGTTTTCGTTCATAAAATGATGAAAAGTCAGATTTGTTATCCAAAAAAAATTCGAGTAAACTTTTAAAAGGATTAAGTTTTGATTATGTGCATTTAATCAATGGGCGTAAAACAACTGAATCAACGGTTTCCCATTAAATTTTTTTACTTTTTTTTAATGACGATATTTTCATATTAAGCAATTTATTGCTAACAAGGACTCCTTTGCATTACAAAGGGCATTATAAGGACGAGTGCATGTAAACACCTTTTATTCTTCAAGTGAGTTCAAAAAAATATTGTCGAAAAAAACATATTGAATGTGTTTTCATTCACATACTTTTTAACTATATGTCTTCATAATCGTTCCCATTAATTTCAACTATTCTACATAAAACTCTGCAATTTCGAACGACTTTCTCTAGCATATATTTTAGTAGGTACGCAAGGTGCTACTATGCTAATTGCCTATTTTATGGAATTTGAAGTCCGGGAAAGGCGTTGAAATACTTCAGCTTTTAGATGACTTTACAGAAAAAAACTACGGTGGATCAAAACTAATGAAGTTGTGGACCACAAAGTTTTACCTCTCAGGAAGCATCTCCCTCCAAAAATTCATGAATTTCAGAGCTTTATGAATGGTGATTCCATTTTGCTGGAATCAGACTAGTAAAATATTTAACGGCGTGCCTATTTGCACAAAAAATATCGTTTCCAAGGGTGACACCGTTTTCACGGTTAACATGGGTGTCACGAGCCGCGGGTTATACTGTTCACGAGTGGCGAAGGCCAAGGATAAGACGACCGTGTGTAACACCGGCTTGGGGCCATAAGAGTAGTTGCTTATCAAAAAGACCAGATTTTTTGGGAAAGTAAATACCGATGATCCCCAGACTCCACAAGACTGTCCAACAATATAAAGATGCCTTTGATGGAGTTTTTTGAGTGGCGCCCTCCATAATGATTTCTACCAATCATTGAATCAAAAACGGTTAGGTCAGTGCTAAATTTTTTCTTCGATTTTTATGTGGCGGTCTGAATAAAAAGGTCTCAACACCACAGTTTCATAAAAGTAGATATGGAGGAAACTCAAAACAAGACAAGCAAGTACTATTCAGGAGCTTTAAGCTATCACCACAAATTTACCAAGAATAGTTACTACTTCAATTTTAAGTTGCATGGCTCATTCTTATCTACTGGTCAAGACGAGATCTATCTAATACATCCGCTACTTCACTGGGTTGTAGTACCCTTTTCGAAATGCAATTGCACAGTGCAGACAGATCTCGAAGAGCTAGGATTATCGGGCTGCACAAATTAGGTAGAAAACAACAACCTCTACCATTCATCCTCCACATGATTCTGACCATAGCCGGCAGGAACTAAGTCTCAAAGCTACAGGAACCTTAGCCCTATCACCTAATGGTTCCAGCACCCCGGTAGGGTTTCACAATGATAAATTTTGCTACCGCTTGAATTGAGCCCAAACTCAAGCTCCGGATCAATTTGCTATAATTAGAAAAGTGTGGAAGTGATGCTTCTTATAAAAACCCCTTTTGCTTCTCCATCCATCAATAAACCCTCTGCAACTAATGTTATATCATTACAGGTATTGTTGACAATAATTATGATTCGTATATAACTTTCCTTTCCTCTTATGTCCAATAAATTAGTAGTATATTGGTTTGTTGCAGTGGCCGCTCCCTTTTGTCAAAAGGTTTCTCACTTAGGCCAAAATAAGCCCATTGTGATACCACATTGACATAGGGTGCGGCACTCAAACCTGTGGCATGACGAGAACCATTTAGATTCTCGTATGAAGCTGGCTATGCAGCTAATATTTAAACTGGCTACTTCCATGAGGCTGTTCAGGAAAGGTGAGCCTAAAATTTGCATTCGTTTCCTGGATAGTGCTGGGCATTTGCACAGAAAATGTTGAGTCGTTTCCTCCTCATCCTGCGATCTGCAGCTGCGGCAGAAATCGTGGAAAGGGGCACCCAATCTTTCTGCATGTCTGCCAATGAGACAATGCCCCGTCAGTACGGATATGATGAAACTTAATGTTTAAAGGCTCGTGCTGCGAAGTTGCTTGGTGCGCTTTGAACTTAGCCAAGTTTACCTGGCTGTCCTGCAGGTTTCTTTCAAGAGCCAGGCTCTGTTTGCAGGCTCTATATAATACTGCTTGAAACTTAACTTGACGAAGGCCAATAGATAGCCGATTTGGGGTGTTAGTGTATGATCCTGGAGTTCAGTGCCAGCTCTCGCTAGGGCATCAGCTTCGCAGTTTCCAGGTATATCACTATGGCCCGGCATCCAGCAAAGGATCACTTCACAGTGAAGCGACATCGCGTTCAGTTCTGTGCGACATTCCAATACAATTTTGGATGAGGTATACACGTTGGATAATGATTGGATAGCAGCTTGACTGTCAGAGAATATGTTGAGATTTCTTATGGAAATTTTCTGATATCTCAACCAGTCCACTGCCTTATGTGTTGCGACGACCTCTGCCTGTAACACTGCAGTGATCTGGTAGCCGGAAGGGTAGTCTTAGGCCTAGCTGTTTGGAGAAAACGCCGCAGCCACCTTTTCCTTCTCTCTTTGATTCATCAGTGTCGATGTCGACCGATTCCTGTATCCTACTTCTTTCCATGATCCAGTCATCTCTGCTAGGAATGACGGACTTAAAACCGTGGTGGAAGCAGGGAATCGGAGGAATGAGGTCTACTTCCTCCGTAATATGGTGAAGTGCCCAATATTCCCCTCATGCCAGAAATTTAGAGCATTCAATCTATTTTCAGAACATTTGACCATATGTTTCATAAGGAGCTCCGTCGGGAGCCAATCTAATAGCTTAAACAATGGCTTTGTCGGGGTAGTGCGTATAGCCCCGAATTTGTAGTAACTTGAACGTGAATCAGGCTACTTCGAAAACACTATCCATTTTTCAATTTCATGTCCGTAGGATTTCTTGAGAATTATTTGGATACCTCAGCGAATGTGAAATGTAGGCTCAGCTTACGCCAACGGCAGCTAGCAAAAGATTCAACTCTACTTCTGTTTCTTCACTTACACTTATTAAGACGCATACCAAGTGCATATATCGTCCAATAAATCCTTTATTCCCTTCGTTCCTTTAATTCATAGTTGTAAAAATACAGGTCTTACTGAAAATGCGCCAGATTTTCCCCTCGTTTATCCTGACTTGGTACAGTTTTCCTTCATGTTTCAGCAGGTACTATAGATTGATAAAAGTCCAGTTGTCAGGGACTTCAGCAAAGTTGGAGGTCTATTCTTACTCCAAGCACTCATTCCACCACTTAAACGTATTGGAAGGTGAAGCTACCACTAAACTGCAATCTTCGTATATTTTGTGATCTCGTAACGACCACCGTCAGCCGTACAGTTGTCGGAAATGATGGTTGCTGGCACGCAACACGCTCAATGACAGTCAAACAGTATCAAGCTAGGAATCTTAATTGATGAACCACTGAGAACAGATAGACTGTCAACCAGAATTGTTTTAAGAAGTCGCTTCCTATGATTTTTCTCAAAGATAATGAGTGACATCCATCACGTAATTTTGAGTTGTTTCGCAGTCAACCTGTTTAATACTATGAATAAACGTTCAATTAAAGACCAGGGTTAACCTCAATCGCCTATTTCATCCCAAACCAATCTTGAACTTCTGAAATGTGATTGAAGTGCGTGTTATTACAACATTGGCATCAGTGTTGCATGTGGAATACCAATGGATGTGTGGTGCAAAAACTTGGATACGAAAAGTGATTTTGGTGGCAAAATCAACTTTTTAGATAATTTTTTTGACGGAGTTTATGTCGATAAACTGATTTCTGTAGTATCACAATAGGCCTGACGTGATCTGAGAAACCATATTTTGATAATGAGACCTGCCACTACAGCAAACCAAACTTAACTCTGGGATTTGATATTCGCAAAATATGCACGTCGTCGTGGTTTAAACCCGTACTCCATTGAATAGTGACTATTTGGTATGGGCTTTGTAGGGGTTCCGTCATTAGTCTTTTTGTAAATAGATTTTACTACAAATGCATGTTAATTGCTTGACTGTTAGATGGTTTGGACCATAGATGATCTTTGATGCCTGTAAAATGGTGCAATGTGAAACAATCGATCTTTTTTGTGAGTAACTGTTAGTTTAGAAGGCACAAACACTTGTCTGATAGAACAAGTAACTACCAAATCATTCATTGTATCTATTCAATATACAAACGAAATAATTCTACAAGACACGTAATAAAATGAATATTTAGCGAAAGATATCGCTACGAAATTTCAAGGCAACAAGACTTTCGTTTCGTTGGCCTCAATGGACGTTAAGTCCCGGGAACGAGGCAACGAACCCTTGTGTCGTTCAGACTAATTCGGGTTCGGCCTCTACCTAGCTAGAGGAATGATGGCTGCTGGCAGGCCAGCTCAGTTCGGCGCGTAATGTCGTGGGTGTTTTCTTTAGCATCAGTCCCAAATCTTATTTCGAAAGGTTCAGCCATCGATTTGCCCGATTACATACCGACAATAAAAATTACAAAAAAAACAACATACTATACATATTGTGAGGCTATACCTCCTACGTTATTTTACCAAGGAATTGTCGCGCGCATACCGGGATAATACCGCGTTCAAGACCTACCCGAGAGTTTAAAAAATCCTTTATGTTACTTCGATTTACGGGTGAAATTCCGAAACTCCTCAAAAAAAGACAAAAAGGAAAGACTGCCGCGTACAAAAACAATCTCTTGGATGACCGTGCTACTCCTGGTTAGAAAACGAGCTTCAGCGAAGCTCACCAGGCGCAGATGTCGTTGCCTGGGCCCGCCCTACCACGGCCTAGCGCTTGCGTGTCCGCATGTGTTGTGCGCGCTAGACCCACCAATTGCAATGTAAGATTCCGGTTCTTTTCCATATTCAAAAGTTTACGTTGTATTTGATCGTTTTCGAACCATACTTCACATTGTTTTCAAATTGGTTGAACCGCACATTATTTCGTATTCAATTTATTTACGCAGCATTGAGTAATTCAATAACCAACACACTTAAATATCGTCTGTGCGATAATAGGGACGTGCTTGTACTTGTCTAAAAAAAAATTCCACAATAGGATTTATTTTCACCACACGTGCTTTTTATTTTCGATAATTACCCAATAAGTTTCCCACACAAATTCCCATTTTCAAAATTTTTCCACATCGAAACTCTTCATGGTTTCAGCTACCCATCTCATCCCACGCTTCTCTTTCAAAAAAAAACCTCTACGCGAATCCTCGACACGAACTCGACTCCTTTGTCTACCGCCAGCGACTCCACTCCCGATCCGATGACGGTTCACTCGCAAGAACTGGTCGGGTAGTTGCCAAATCAAATTCACTGGTTCGAGCGCCGTAAGCTGGTTTTCGAGACGACATTCTTTGGGGTAAGGGGTTGCGGCTTCTGAGTGAACCAAAGATATTTTTTTGTTTTTGTTTTCTCCATGCCGTGCGCCATTACAGACACTCTTGGTTACAAAGGATCTCAGCCTATTACTTCTTTTGATTTCAAGACGCATAATGTAATATCATACCCTATGCAGTTTTCTACCTGTTGTGCTTCCAATAAATGTGTCCCTTCAGTACAAACACAAAATAGTTTGAAATAAAACCGTCACACTTAATTATGCCAAAAAATGGATTTATCATTTTCGAGGAGATTCTGTTGATCTCAAAGTGAATGTTAAGCCAATTTCATTGCAAGTCGCATGTAATTTCAAATGCTCTTAGCAATATACATAGTTCCAATTAATGTCGATGATTATTTTGATATTTTGTCCCCACGTGTTCCCTTCTATGTTTTTGTGGCAGTTTTTTCGTGATTTACGTTCTCATAAAAATGAATTGTTTGTAATAAGGCCATCTAAGAAATAAGTAAATAGACCCTAAGACAAAATGAGTTGAAGTTTTTCAATGTTAAAAATTAAGTAACGGTAAAAATTTCGTTGATAAATAATGTAGCAAAATAAAACCCAAAATTTTTTATTCATCAATTTGTCATAATAATTGGATTTTTAAGAGAATTCTACCATTTGAGGCTGTGAAAAATTAACTTTTTGCCTGCTTCCTAAGTCAAAAACGACTTCTTGTCTTATTGCCCCAAAAACTAAAACATCACCTCATTACTCGGCCATCACTTTCATCGCTCCGAAACCTAATTTTCACCATTACCAGCCAACCAGCATAATGAAGCAGGTGTCCTTTTTCCGAGCGTGCTCCAAAAATCATCGAAGCCATTATCCATCATCAATTATCCAACTCTTGATTCGCATGTTTCGTAATTGGACAATCTGATTTCGATTCCACGTTCCGGCACTCTTAAATAATCGCTCGTACAATAACCATTCCCATCTTGGCGATTACACACTTGAACCGATATCGCATAACAAATAATAAATGTTGCTTTCTGAACCCATGTCCATCATAAGCTCGTACTTCAATTATATGATTGAATGAGCAAACAAAAAATTATTTCGTGCAAATGATCAAATTCCAGCCGATTGGGCTGTACTCGTATGTGGAATGGCGAAGTACTTGTATGTACATACATACCTGTAGCGTATGTGGACTCACATGTAGCGCAGCCTCCTCACATGCCTGATGTACCAGATCTGTGTATAATTAAGATAGGCGCAGAGCTATAATGTGGATTGGCCTTGGGACAACAACATACATATGATTTTTGAAAAGTGAAACAGTCCAACAGCGAACGAGTCAAACAACATATTCATTATTATTTTCCATTGATAATCGTATCTGACTTGAAGCCGTGGTGTGACGCGAAAGATACTCCGACGGGGCTAACCATGGAGGGCATGCGAAAGAGTTGCGCGGCGAAAAAAACACGCTGATTGCCCAAGGAAACATTGTTCGGGGTGGACATGTTGTCTAGAGGATGGGCCGGGATGTCGCTTCTCGTCAATTTTTTTTGGATTTTATATCCAACCAGTTATAGATTCTACTAGCCACAACAAAGATACAATGTCTCTTGTGACCAAACAAAAAAATCGAAATTACCTAACATTAGTTAAATGGTGGCCGCATTCACGAATATCTCTGTCAGTAAACAGCCAAAAAAAATATTTAATAACACTCAATAAAACCATAAAAGTTATGTATCTTTCAGACCTAAGTATCAATTATAATTTTTCAAAAGGAAATCAATGAGAGAAGAAAAAAGATAATCACGATAGTGGCAACATTTAACAACTTGTTACTTGCCAGCTTTACATAAGAGTTTGACTGTTAACTCACTCACTACCGCCTCGTCCAGACAGCAGCGAACTCTCACTTATATGGTTTTCGTACATACGGTAACAGGTGAACCCTCACGTACTTGTGTAATAAACATTTGAACCAGTTAAATTAACATTTTACGTTTAATTGGCAAATCGTGCAATCAATTCAAAGCTACCATCAGCCATTGCCGAATTTTTTTTCTGACCCAATCTCTTTGGTATTCCTTGCAGTGTTGTCGCCAACAATTGGACCAACCAACGGTCGATTGTCTGCACCGAATATTGTTGTCGCAATCATCAAACAAACAATTTGTTTGTTGATATGCATGCTGGCGATGTTGATCATTCATTCGTCGTGAATCGATAGTGGTTTCCCAATGGATTGCTGATGAACATGGACGAGCAACGTTGACTTAAATATGACTTTGGAATGATCGTAAAGTGTAATTTCGTAATGTTATCTTTTGATTTCGTTGCTGCTTCATGCATTTGTGTCCCTTGAATTTTCTCGCTATTCAGGCGATCGTTTTCTCCTGAAGGATTTAACGTTTATTTTGGAAATCTGTACAAAACAAATCAACCATAATTCATAAGTGATTTATGCAGGAACGGCCGCATCTTGTGAAATATATAATAACGATCGAAGGGCAGACATGTGATTTACGAAGCTATCAGCAATTTCTGATGAAAGTGAATGGCAATTATGGACGATGTGCTAAGGACAGGTTTTAACAAGTGGTTTAATTGAACAAGGGTTTCATGTTGATTCTCGCCAGCGAGAGGGTGCAACATGTTTTGAATGGACTGCGGACGATTTAATAGGCTTTGAATAATAAAATGGCAATTTAAAATCAATTTGCACCATGTTTCTAATGATGGGTTCGTGTAGACCATACAATTTCATTAAATTAAATTAAATACCATTTTGAAATGACTTAAATGGTCACGTATAGCATTCCAAGTGAATGCCATAGAAACATTTAAATGTTAATGATATCTTTTGTTTGATGAAATTGATTTCTTTGCGTCATATTGATACTGAAGAACTATCGATTTGTGGTGAATTAATATGAATTCAAGGTGACTTTTTGCTTCAATTGCAACATAACATCATGAATGCATCGAAAATACACTTGAATAATGTTTAAGAGAGGCATTCTTTGTTTAAGACCTTGAAAAATTTGAATATCATGCATTTTCAATGTTGCGCCCAACGTGGGTCAAACGCTTTTTGTTCAAAGTACGAAGGGCGATCGGAATGCAATGATACGGCATATGTGAAATATCTCCTATGGTTTGAAATGATTTTCATATTAAAATAGTTGTCGAACAAGGCGATGTATTAATTCCATATTTCACGGAATCTTGAATACCGTTTGTAAAAATTTTCTAGTTTTCAAAATTTCTGTGTCTGAGCTATTCTTTGATCTAAGTAAAAAGATTGAAAACATTGGGGGTGGGATCTTCAAAATAGGGTTAGTTCTCAAGCAGTTTAAAACCAGCTTTTCAATTAGCAATCATCACAACGTCAGCTTTGTGTGCGAGTGCGTTGTGTTCGTGAGATAGGACTTCTGTTTGGAGTTGACCATGTTCCTATTCTTTGATAGCTCCCTGCAATTCCTTTACTTCGCATTTTACATACGTTTGTGTAGTGAAACTCCGGTTTTACTTTTCCAAATAAATTACAATCCCAGCATTGTAAATGGATACTATAACTATTTTCTGTGTTATTCAAAGGATTTATTGAAATACAAAAACCTGTTGAGCATTGTTATTGGAAATTTTTTTACACAGTTGTATTACTGGTTATTGTCATATTTTTTTATTGCGATGAATATGCATATTTAGCGTTGTGCCATAGCAAACAATTTCGAAAAGTTCAAAGGATTAAATTAAAACTATCCATTCTGCACGTTCATTCTTTTGGCTTAAGATGGACGATATTGTTGTTACCAATTGAATTGTAGAAACATGATCAATTTTTGAATTTAAAAGAGAAAAAATCCATAAAACGGTTTTCAACTTCATCTTCTCAAAAATGAAAATAAATTACTCACATAATGGTTGAAAAATGCAGCAAAATCAATTGAGGGAAAAATACAAGTAAAATATAGATAAAGTTAGAAAATCCCGCCGAAAGAAGTGTACATTTTTGTGAAAAATTACATTGGTGAAAAATGATGGACAACTCAAATTAAAATGTAAAATCTTGCAACAAAAATGTACCCCGATTAGGACTAATGTGCGATTGATGTTCAAATTAAAATAAAAGAAAATTAATTTTCGATTTTTATTGGAAATTTTTAATGGTTTTATTGAAAATTTCACAGTTTTTTTCTTTTTATAAATGTTAAAAATATAGAATGTAAGATTCCATACTAAATTATTTAAAATATTTATTTTATTATTAATTTTTTTGGCTTCTGATTGTAAAAGCAACCATTGAAAAAATGTCAAACAACTTATTGTTTTGAATTTATTTCATTTTGCGTTATCTGAATGAGCAATTCGTTTGCATTTACTGCTAACGAGTAAGTTGCAAAAAAATATGTTGGAATTTTGAAAACTGATCTAGCATAGGATTACTAATTTTCGTTGAATCGGCGACGTAGATTTTGAAAGTGAAGTTTTATTTTTTGTTTCCTAGAATATTAGGAATACTCGTATTTAAAAATTGAAGCATAAACCATAGCATAAATGTTGTGTTTTCATATTATTTGTTAAAATTATTTTGAATATTTTACGCAGAAAATTGTTCCAAAAAAGGAAATTTGCTATAGTTGCCTTTTTTTATATTTATTCATGACAATATCTCAAAAGGTAAACTAACAGTTTCTTACATGTTTTTATCCCGAAAATCGTGGTATCTATCATCAAATAGCTTCAATTTCATCTTCTTTGTCAGTCACATTTCCGCAAATTTTTCCAATATACATGATCGAATGAAGTAAATGACTTTTCAAAAATATATCGACTCCCATTTTGTTATATTTCTCAAATAAATTCACAGCAATTGCTGCACTATTTTGTTTTCTAAGAATTGTTCCACTACCATTTTGAAAAAAAATATAAATTGACGGTGAAAGATGCCGTCTTGATGTCTTTCACTTGTTTTTATTTAGGAACTGAAAAAGACTCCTTTTTCAGCATTTGATAATGACAGTCAATACTTTACTTTAAAATTTTTTTATTGGAGAACACAAAAATAAAAAAAAAAAATTTTACTTAGGGACCCAAAAAGACTTGTCCTTTTTCTACGCTTCATGAATGGCGGACAAAAATGTCATCTTTCATTTACTCTTTTAATTTAATTCTCCCTATTCAAAACTTGATAAAAAAATTGAAAGTGGATTTCAAATTATTATGAGACCTGGTACAATTTTCAAAAAAAAAGTCATCAATTCAGTAGTCTCACTTCAACATAGCTTCAAATTGTAGTGTTTATATTTTTATAGTATATTTAATGTTGATATTGTCTCATAAGTTTTCTTAGAGTTTACTGGATATCCTATAAGAATAGATGACTTTTGTTACGATTACGTAGCATATTGCTTTCAACCTTATTGTTCCAGAAAGCATATCACATTCCAAAAAAGGTTCTGTTTAGCTTTGGAGCTTAGAAACAATTATTTAATGTTAGACGTTGTCGATTTTTGTCTCCGCTTTCTCAGAGGTTTTGCATGTATGATATATTCTTGACATTCTAATGTTTTTTTATTGTTTTTGATAATTTACTATCATAGATTTGACTGATTTTATCTTAACTTACTGTTAATTTGATGCTTCAATTGATCATATTTAAGTTAAATTTATTCTCTTAAAGTTAAAAAAGGACTGTATTGGAAAAATGACCTTTAGTTTTTCCTGCATAGCTCCTGTTTGGGAAAAGTCCAAGTCTTCATCGGGTATGCAAAATTAGCTATAAAATGCGAGAAATAAGAACGTCTAATCCATTCGTATTATAAGATCACTCTCGAAAAAATGTCATCAAGTCAAGACAAAGTACGTAGTATAATTGTGTGCAAATACCTGGAAAATTCCTTTCGTAAATATTCGGTACTAGTAACGGAGATCAATTCGTCGATTGAAACAGTGAAACGAACGATTATAAAGTACAAAAATAACCTAACTTTCAACAGAAAGTCTCGATCAGGTAGAAAAAAGGTCCATCCGATACAAATTTGAGCCGAAAGGTAAAGTCGAAACTTTGTACAGTCCTAACACATCCAGTGATTCAGAGGATTAAGAAGCATTATAGTCTTCGATCATATAAAGTCCAAAAAGTACCCGATCGATCCGAAGAAAAGGAGAAAGAAGCGAAAAATCGGGCACGAAAGCTATACAGGGATTACTTGACCAAATTCGATTGTGTTGTATTGGACAATGAAACATACGTGAAGGCCGATTTCGCACAGTCGCCTGGTCAGGACTTCTATAAGATCAAAGGGTGGTGTTATCCCAAAATATAAAACCAGAAAAAGCACTAAATTTCCCAAGCGGTATATGATTTGGCAGGCAATATGTCGATGTGGTCTCAGATCAAAGGAATGTAGCGAAGGGTACCATCAACTCAGCAGTATGCATCGAAGAGTATTTAGAGAAGCGATTAAAATCATTTATCGAGAAACACGACGCATCTGCAGCATAGCGGCAAGTCATTATGCTCGATCAACAATGAAGTAGTATAAGAACAACATCTTTGTGGTATCGAAAGCAGCTAACCCTCCTAACTGTCCAGAACTTCGACCAATCGGAAGATATTGGGCTGAAACCAAGGAAACATTAAAAAAAAACAAAAAAAATGCTAAAACCGAAAAGGATTTTCAAACTAAGTGGAAAAACGCATGTGAGGTTGGTGATTTTTTCGCATATTTTGGCTGGGATATGTTGAAATGGACCCGTCTATGGCTTTCTTCAAATTTAAATACCTGAACATTGAATCAGATTGACTCCTTTTTCCAAAAAAGCATAAATGATGTACAGTCATGACCACATTAAAATTTTCCAATTCCCTAATCCACATTTATTTCTGATTTATAATTTGGTTCTTCACTCTCACCAGCAACCAAAATAAATATCATTCATAACAATTTTTTTAAGCAAACTAAATGAAAACTTTTCCCATCCAGAGTCAGTTTGAAAAATATCCATGAAAAACCACAATTCAATCATCAATTCGACATTTTAATTGCGGCAATAATATGTGAAATTTTCAATGTTCGATCAGATATTAGATAGTCCACATAAAGATAGCAACATTTTGATGATCCTAGCTGAAACTTGTCCATCAACATAATGATTATCGTAAGCATAACGAACATTGTCGGCACCATTAACTAATCAACGTCATCAACATTTAATAACATATTTGAAACGGGCATTTGATATGCATGAACTGTTCAAAACGAAACCTTTTAGTGGCATTGTAATTGGGCGATGCTCCTAATGGACCTTGGACAGATTTATAATAGTATCTTTATCCTAAATGTGGCTTAAGTAGTTGGTTTGATGTTTAAATGAGACTTGCAATTAAGTTTGCATAAATGTAATTTTTCGACGATGTTGTGGAGATTATTTTGGATTTTTGTTGTGATGTAACATCAGAAGTGAAAAGGTCCATAAAAAACGCAATAAATTCACTTCAACGAATTTGCACGGACAGTTTTGGGTACTAAGACACTTATTTAAATAGAAATATTCTCTAGGTTGTTTTAAGGGGCATAGAACTTTATAAACAAGTAACAAATATATACAGGATATTGAGTTGTTATACACAATCATCTCCAATTGATAGGCAAAGTCAAACTACTACTATTTCATTTCGGCACGAAGATAAATTGTTAGTTTTAACTGCTCAGTACTTTGAAGAGAAACACATTCACTGCAAAATAAGCTGAAAGGTATTCCCAAATAAAGGTTGGAATCAATTTTTTGGTTGATTTTTAAGAACTGGACCTGGAGGGTTTCATTAACATTTTATATCTTACTTGTATGCATTGCTAGTTTCGTTTTTCAAATTTAGCTAGCATCTTTACCGTGACTGATTGTAACACTTTCAACAGTTCTTGCATCACACATTGACCCTTTCCCTTTCCGCATTACATCACACCATCATCCTCTAACTAGTTTATGGAAAATACTATAATTTGCGGTAATTTTGCGAATGTTGTGATGCCATTTATTTACAATGATGGGACACACAAGAGACGAAGATACAAATTCGATTCGTTATGCACAGTTGGATAATGTGGCGGTGAAAATAATGATAATGATGATGATGGCGGTGGCATCAATTTATTTTGTAACAAGCAATATTGTTGTCACTTGAACTGTTAATTGATGAATGCGGCAAATAAAGATACACAACATGTTTGAAATACATTTTTTTCTCTCGATCCGCATTCGCTATTGACGGAAACATATGTATGTGAATTTGTGTGCACGCAATCGTACTTAAAGCAATTTAAAGTCTAATTAGGCTTTGGCTTGATTGAGGTTTTGTAGATAGTAATTAAAGTCATTTAGATGGAATTGTTGATGTTACCTCATAATTTAGAGAATTTTCATTTATTAGTCAGTTTTGTTGGAGTTTTGTAATGTTGTAACTTCATTTTGCAATCACTTTTATGTAACAGCAGTGGAAAGATATCTCAAGAAATGTCTTTTTTTACCATAAAGGCTTATTTAATTTGCTTCAATCTAACGTTGGAGGAATTTGTGGTATTTGAAAATGGCGTTTTACATCGAGCTCTCACGACTTTTGTAGTTTTACATAGAATTAACATCTAAATTTGGATTGGATTTTTCTTACTTTAACTACAATTTTGTTGAATATAAATCAATTGAAAAAAGGCTAGCTAAAGACAGAAAATATTTTCGTTTATAATATTTCCCATTTTATTTAGATCTTTTCTTGAATGTTTAGACATTTTCCAACTGATTTAGACTTTTTCCCAAAACATTTGGAACTTATGGATAGTTTCTACTCTATGTATAAATTAATAAACTTTTCCTCCACAAATATATGCTTATCGCTTACTTCCAATATTTTGGTTTACCGACAGTTTAAATCTGTTGGGAAAAAGTTTTTATGCTTTGAGAAGAAGAACAAACAATTTAACAAAAAGTTTTAATGTTTTGGGAAAAGTTTAAATTGTTTTGGTACATTGTCTTTATCATTTGGAGAAAGTTTAAACCATTTAGGAAAAATTCTAAATCGATTGGCAAATATTATTTCTCAAAAAAATCACCCCACGTTGAAAGACATATGTTGCTTTGCTGTAAACTTAAAAATGTTGCGCAAACGCTTATCAGTTTTGAAAAAAATTATAAACCATTTGGCAAAAGATACAAATGTTTTGGAACAAAGTCTAAATCAATTGCAAATAGTTCAAACCATTGGAGAAAACAGCTAAACCGATTGAAAAATTCTACACTTCCAAAAAAATCACCGTATGTTGAAGAGGAATGAATGAATATAATTATTTTTAGTGCCAGACAATTCCTGTACTTCCTTCATTAATTCAGTTGTTAGCTCATGCTATCGTAAAAACAAATTGACAGAAATTAATTTGTAGCTACAATGGCTAAGAAGAATTTAAATATTTATTTTATACAAATAATAAGTATAAAAATATTGAACATAAATAAAGTGGTAAGAATTTTTGCGCTCAAAACAGGTAAAAGAACTTTTCAATTTTTTTTAAAAACTTTACGATATTTTTTAGCAAATTATAGACTCCTTTTTATACCGAAAAAAACGTCGAACATTCTCATTTATCAATATATTTCATTGAAACACAGTCACCAACAATGATTTTCAAGCAAATTGCTTCCTGAGTAAATTGTAGGCATAGAAGAATTATCTGTTTGCTGTACGTAGCCAAGTTTTGAGATGAATGGATTTCAATTTTCAAGGTTTAATGAAAAATTTTCGTGTTCTGGAAATAGCGGAAAAAGCTACTCTATCATAATGTGAGAGGCTGTTTTAATTTAACCGAGATCAGGAACTCTGCTGTAGAACCTTATAAATATTTTAGAGATGTGAATAAATTATTTCGACCCAACTTTCTTGCAAACAGGCAACATCTGAGCTAATTTAAAAAATAATAATTTCATACAGTTTAGACTTTGAGTGCGACAAACTATGTGAATTATGAACAAACAATTCTGTACAAAAAAATTAAGAATAAAGTCATAATATTTGCGATTTTTCTTAATGAACTTTTGAGCTATGCTTGGAGCTTCATATCTAGTTAGCAACCAAACTATATGAACAAAATGATCCAAACCGCGGGAACACGATCCAGCATTTGCATGCTTGAAAATAATTTCTGGACCCGAAAAGCTACCTTATGTATACTTACAAATGGTCGCTTTTACTTGGTCCTTTTTGCACGCCCCTCAAATAAGGTTTTTTATGTTTGAACAAACCAAATGCAGATTTTGTTAACTTTTTTAATATTAATAAAGGTTTGACGAGATATGGTATCCTCAATATGCAAGACATATTGTAGTGCTGAAGTAGGACACAACTTATATTCGAAGAATGTATTTGACAACATGTAAGAATGCTGACTTTACTTTTCTCAACTTTGTTTTAACAGAACATAACTGAATATTAAAACATGTCGTTGCCAATTTGTTTTACGAAGAAGAAAACTCGAAGAAATTTGTCTTTATGGCAAACGTACAAAAATATTCTGGCTTATTCCGCAATCAATCAGCCCTTTTTTTATCACCAAATCAATAAAATCCAGTAAATATCAATATTTTATCATTTAACTAAGAGTATTGACGAATTTTTGCAATATTGGCGCCCAGCGTGGGCTGCAACGCGGGACGACATGTAGCAAATGATTCTATCCTTTAATATAATTTTGTTTTTAAATCTATTCTGATATCTTCCGTATCTAATGTAAAAAAAACTCTATAAAAAACTAAAAATAAAGTCACATTGTTTACAGTTTTTTATACCCAGCTTTCGGATTATGCTTGTAGTTTCTATTTCATCTAGTCGGTAACAAAACTATAGAAAAATAGACTTAAACGAGAAAAATAGATGTAATTTTAATTTCCAAAGATAATCCGTTCAATAAATGCCGTTTTTTGTGATCTAGTTTGCAACAAAAGTATAAAAACAAAATGATCCTAAATGCGAAAAGTATATCGAAGCTTATTATTTTCATTCGGTGAAATAATCCGCCAAAAATTATTTCTAGACCTGATGGAAATTTATGGACATTTTCTTGCACTTGGTACTTTTTCCATTTCGCTTAAATATTGTGTAAAATAAATGTGAACTTTGCGAACTATTTCTAAACAAGAAACAATGAAATAATACAAAAATTTGTCGGAAATATGTTTTACGAAATAATTAATTTAAAAAAATTATGAAAAAATTGTTTTCATGATGAACGTATAAAAGTATTCCGGTTTATCCTTTAATCAATCAAGCGTTTTTATCATTAAAGTAATGAGATTATCATTGTGAATGAATTAAATACTTTATCACTTGAATTAGTGTATCGACAAATTTGCCTCAAAATCCGCGCCCAGCGTGGGCATCGATGCAGCGCTTTTTCGACAAGTAGCAAATAGTTTTGTGCTTTAATTTAATTTAATTTTTCAATCTATTTTGATATCTTCTGTTTATAAAATCTTAGATTTCAAAATGTATAGTACATGCTTTTGACTTTTGCGACGTTAAAGTGCAGGAAGTATACATGCATAAATTATGTTTTATCCTGAGTTTCCATACAGCATTATGCAATTGTTCTCTAATTAGATAGTTTCTGCACATATTAACTTTTGATAGCCCGCCAGTTTACCATTGCTAACGAAGTTCGAAAATAGATTTATCTGAACCATATAGGAATGAAAGCAAAGTGTTACCTTTTGATACAACAGATTCCCAGGACCGATGGCATAGTAATTAGCCTCAGCAGATAAAACAGCTAAGCTTCTGTCGATGCTGTCTAAGCCAGAAGAAATACTAATTATTTTTGGACGAATATGCGTGTTTGCAAACCTTAGCTTAACTCTATAACATAACTTTTTTCTGCACATCTTCCTCGTTATGGGCTATATTTTGATAGGAAAAATTGAATAGGACTGAACTGAGTAAGTTCCAAAGTGTGGTGAGCTTCGGAGAAACAGATGCACTGCAGAACTAGACATGATCTTGAATTTATTGCTATTAGACTGATTTTAAAAATGTGGTAGCCGCTAGTACTGCGGGTCTCAAGTTTCTGAAGGGAGACACCTTACGGACACTACATTATACTGAAAAGTCGCTGTAGGACGTACAACAATGTTAACATGAACTATAGAGTGCCAACTTTCGACTTTGGCACAAACTTCGTGTCCTTTTTTCTCTCATGAGAAGTGTGGGCGAACACAGGACCAGTGAAGGCCTTGACAACGAAGTTTTGTAGTATTTTATTCCGGTTACTATTTATGTATGCATTTTTTGAAAATCCGGTCCAAGAGTGATGGTGTTATGGTTAACGATATGTATTGTTTTTTTTTTGGTTGAGGATATTTCGTGGGGTAAGGGGTAAGGAAAACTCATTTGGGTTTCTTCGCATGGAACGTCTGAAAACCACTTTTAACCAGTAATTTGTATGAAATATGAGCATCAAAAACATAGCCTAATGCAACTTTCACGATGAAGTGATCCATTAGTAATTCACTAGACTTTTCCTAGTTTTGGCGAAGAAAACATGTACGCATGGTTTCAAAGTATTTTGAATTCGACTTTTCATCGAGTTT
Organism: Oxycera nigricornis; assembly: GCA_963942545.1. Classification (NCBI taxonomy): domain Eukaryota; kingdom Metazoa; phylum Arthropoda; class Insecta; order Diptera; family Stratiomyidae; genus Oxycera; species Oxycera nigricornis. The sequence goes on from OZ012661.1 coordinate 17,521,083, forward strand.
CTTCAGATCTACCGAAATATATTTCAAACAAATTAATTATTGAAAACTGAAAACAATCACAAAATAAATGTTCAATGCATACATTCAAATTTTACTTGCTTTCCCCAAAAAAATGATTTCTACATTCTTCAAAAGCGAAAGTTCTGTACTCACCCTAAATTCAATAAATTTACCAACCGTTTTCAATATCACTTTCTATTTCGATAATTTGAGAAGACAAACACCGCTTAAATGCCTCTTTTTTCACGATAAGCCACCTACCTAATAATCCCAGACTTAATTTTAATAACAAGTTGATTAATTTATATCCACAAAACTAATTGCATGCGCGACTCAATAACATTCGTTTTGCACAAAGTCTTTCCTTCGGCGAAGGTGAAAACAAAAACTCTTTTGCTTTTCCTCCATTACTCGCACTCTCACTCGTCGTAGGAAGCGCCCATTTAAAAGAAACCACCAAAAATTATATTCACCAACGCAATTTCGGCAATAAAATACTTTGGAAAAAATCGTCTTCAATGGTCGGTTGGTATTTTTTTTTTGTGTATATTTTGGCCGAGCGCACGTTTTTCTAATATTAATTAATCGATTTCTATGCAAATTCAATGGCTAGTTCATAATTCTATTAATTTCGCTTTCGCTCCACCATTGAAAGTCGACATGCGAGGAGTTAGGTGCTGGGTCTCTTTTTTTTGCAGAGTTCTTGGCATTTTATGCAGAAATGTGAAATGAAAAGCGTTTAAACATAAAATCGTGTAATTGATGTGGTCCGCGACGGGCCTAATTGGAAATTGCAAGAGACGCGCACAATTAGTGCCGCCACTCGCGGGTCATAATTTAAACGTGTGCTAATTTTTGTCAAATATTTTGCACACGAGCTAATGATTGGCAATAGGTTTTCGCGACAACGATCCGCGTTTTCAGTCTTGCAGTTGTTGCTGAATTTTTGAATGGGTCTGAAATTATTGCTGAAAGTCGATGGTCTGATCAACTAACCGTCAGTCTGCTTGGATGGTAATTGACGGAAAAAGATATATGGTAATAATTTAAAAGTAACACAGTTGTCGTTCATTGCCTTTTCCGGCTACCAGACTAGAAAAACCCGCACAGAATGATCGGCGTCAGTGGCGTTTCGCGCGGGGGCAAAACACGTGGATGCTAATGATAGTCGGTTTTACATGCAAAAAAGAAGCAACTATGGAGGTCATTCGTATTTTAATTAGTAATCAGCGGCGGAACTGAATTAGCCTCACTCATGGCTTGGGCGGTGAGAAAGCTTTCGGGTTACTCGCCTGAGTTGTTTGTTCCGCACAAACAACCCAACATTTGTGGTATCAACAAACAAACATGCCTGCTATTTTGTTTCTGCTGTCGCTATTTTATCAAGAGTCCCAGCCCATGTCGACTGTTTTTGCTTTCATTCAATGTCTTGAACGCCGACACTGTTGCCGCCACCAAGAAATGAATAGGAGGCAAGAAAAGCGTGGGCCTGTTAGTAATTTTACTTCTTTTTTATTAGTATCTAAAATGATTTGAAATCCATCCGAATCGAGCGTAAATGGTCACGTGGAGGCGCAAGGGAGTCGCCGCAACAAAATGTGGGCCTTTGAACTTGACTGCATCGCATTGGTAGCTTAATTCGATTGGAATTGATTATATTTTCCATTTTAATAATGACTGTTGAAAATTTCATAGTTATTAAATTTTCTATTTGGCCTTGATCAACCACTACTGCTGCTGATGCTGCTGGTCTCTACCACATGTAACTTTGGTACGGGTCCATGGTTTGTTGGCGAAGCGGAACCACTCTTCCATATTTAGTTTTTATTGTTACTTTATTGGAACCACACAAGGGAGGATGCAGACTTCTATTTAATTTGAATGGTAATGAGAAATTAGTACGACCTACATTGGCAGGTGCCACGCCGGTAGGAGATGATAAATATTGGCGGAGGAAGTTGAGCAGGTTTTTCTTCAATTTTTCCATAATTCGATGAAAAACAGATAGTATTTTGTCTTTTGTTAGCAATTTGAATAATGTTAAAATTGCAGATTTATTGCTTTCAAAGTCGAAGGTTCATATGTAAAACCACACATTTTTCTTGAAGTAAATTCAATCGCAATTAAAATCAATAGTTAGAGAAAACAGTTTCTTCTTAAGTCAAAAAACAAATCAATAAAAGCTTACAAACAAAAAAATGTATCTATGGTCAAGGCTCAATAAATAAATACAGTTCTTGGGTCAGAAATCAGGAAGAACAAAGGTGTTTCAAGTTAAATGACCCACAATTATAACTATTAACGTTCCAAAAAACAAGCCTTAGTTCACTTGGAAGTTTTGTGTCTCACAAGGAGACGGCACAACTTCGTAACCTCAGATGAGAATTAAATGCGCCTTGTAATTATAAGGCGTTACGGATATTCAATCCCTCAAATGTAAGAATACAACACCTCCTGATTTTGAGAAGAAGAAAAACTTAAAAATTAGTAAGTTTTCATTGTAAGAATAAGTGAAGCAGTGTAGGGAATAGCGTACCAATCCTACGATCAAATGGTCGTGTGCTCAAGTCCGGTTTGTTGCAGTTTTTTTTTCAAAGAAACTTTTAGAGCTATTATTTTTGGGGTAGTTGGTTGGTTGTTGTGGCAGCCCTCTTTATCAAAAGATCGCTCACTTGGGCCACAATAGGCCCATTGTGATACCACAGAAGATCGAGACGTCACTAAAACTTAGCTGCTTGGTGACGAGAGCCGTTTCGATTCTCGTATGAATCCAGCTATGCGGCTAATGTTCAAATCAGCTTCTTCCGTGAGGGTGTCCAGGAAGGTGAGCCTAAGGTTTTCATGCGTTTCGTGGACAGTTTTGGGCATTCACACAGAAAATGTTGGACTGTCTCTTCCTTTTCTTCCGATCTGCAGCTTCCGTATTTTTGGGTTAAATTAGCAATGTTTGAATACAAATATTTTTTTTCCGCAAATAAGCTAACCATTCTTTTAAATTTGTGGATTGTATTAGAATACATTTTTGAAGAGTTAAAAAATTAAAAACTGTTCTATTTGATAGCTGATTGTTTATCGATAATACTACTGAACAGACACAGACACTCATCAGGGTAGATTCTACGTTGTTGTAGACTGACGATGTTCAAGCGGATTAATCCTTCATTATAAGAAACATGGGGAAAGTTGATTCAATTATAGCTATGCCGCGGATACTATATAAAGGAGCAGTATTCACATAAATTGCCTACGAGAAAATAAAACAGCTTAATACTAGTTTCAGGTCAAGAAACCAAAAAGTTTAGATAACACAAGAGAAAACAGATATCAATGCTGGTTTCGTATCAAAAATAACTCCCAGGCCTCACAAATGATCGACCAGGGCCAGTAAAATTTTGTAAGCAGTAAGGAAACATGAACAGATAAGTTTTATTGATGAAAGTGAGTTTACGGCAATTGTCAACCTTGAAAGCTATGTTATTGAGGGCACACCATGATTGAAAGACACTAAGATCACGTTCAAGTGTATGAAAATCATTGACAGAGGAGATGGTTCTAAAGATCTTGAAGTCATCAGCGTACATACAGTACGTTACGTACAGCATACATACCTCATCAGTAGGCAAGGAGACTGAATGAAAAGAGGCAAATTATCCACAAAAAGTAAAAATAGAAGTGGCCCAACAATGGAACCTTGGGGACACCAAACAGCGGAATAAAAGGATCTGAAAATTAACTGAAAAGTACGACTTTACATTGGCGGGCCAGTAAATAAGAAGTTAACCAATTGTGAAAAGAACTGCGAACACTTTCAATTTGATAAGCAAGAGTATATGTTCAACGGAGTTGAAAGCCTTGGACACTTCGGTGTAGATGCAGTCAGGAAGACTTCTGTTGCTCAAGGATTTAGCCGTAAAATCAGTGAGTTCCAAGAGGTTTGTGAGAGACGAGTGACCACTAACAAAATTGTGTTGGGTATGTTTGATCAATTGTCTTGTATAGGGAAAGATTGTGTTATAAACTAAGCGTTCAAGTATTTTGGAAAAACATGGCAGGATATCAATGTCAGCTAGATGGTACAATCACGCCTCCTTCTTAGAATCAACTCAACGTCTTCTCCATGTCACGATGTCAATTTAACGAGAAACAATATACAAAGGTGTCACTCACTTTAACTAACATAAATGAGATGGTGTGTCTAATAATGTTCACGAAATTATTCAACTCTTAGCCATTTTTGGGTAGTATATTTAACAGATTTTTTTTTATCGAAAAGATTTTAAACAAGCCGTGAGGTGCGACCCATGAGGTCCACACGGTCAACTTCCCAGTAATATCTAAAAAGATATTGAACATATTAAACACAATAATAATTATGGAAATAATACTACTTCAAATAATAAAAATGTACTTCTCGTAAAAGTTATTGGAATGACTTAATATTAATCGTTTCATCTACGGGAACGTCCATTGATTGAGTATTCATCGGAGTGGGGACAGGTTACAAAGCAGTTTTTTCATTAAAGTTAAAACATGGTGATGTGAAGACTATTGAAAATCTGCTTAAATTTTGCAAATATTAATAAACTTTGATTGACTTTACAACAATGTCTTTAGAATAAGAGATTTAAGGTATTATAATTCGAATGAACCCTTTTTACATGGTGACTTTGAATGATTTTTTATGTTTAATTTAATTTTTTTTGTAATCATGAGAAAAGTTATTGCTGGTTTCTCTACAAAAATTGATAAAATTTTATAAATTCTACAAACATTCATTATTACGATGTGCAAATCAGGTTAAAAATGGAATTTTTCTATGAAAAAAACACTACTTTTCCAATTTTTTTCAATAAATTTAAAAAACCACTTTAAAGATTTTTTTAACATATAAAAACATCATTAAAATGATAATACGCGTCGATTGACACCTTAATGATAGAAATATTATATTTAGTTCTCGAGATATAATGAATGACGTAAATGACCTTGAATGTTTAATGATTTTTTATTTTTTATTTAATTTTTTTCATAATCACGAAAAAAACTTTTGCTGGTTTTTTCACAAAAACTATTTGGAGTATATAAATTATATAAACATTGATTACTTAGGTTTGAAAATTAGGTTAAAAATTTGAAGTTTTTGAAAAAAAAACCCTAATTTTTTGCACTTTTTTTTAAAAAATTAAAAAACGGCTCCAAGAATTTTTTTAAAAATTTGACAGAATCATACCAATGTTAAAACGCGTCGATTGACACCTTAATCATGAAAATCGCATGTTTGGTTCGTGAGATATAGCGCATAACATGGTTGACCTTCAAGGGGCGAAAACAGCAAACCCCCCCGACCGAAGTATCCCAAAAACTAATCAGCTCTTAAAATTGCAAAGACGCTTCGATTGACACCTCAACGAACTCAATATGACTTTGTTTACGTGAGTTATGCTCGTAGAAAAAAGTGTCCCGAACGTACATACGTACGTACGTACGTACATACACACACACACATACATCTCCCTTTCTAAAAACACTTTATATATACTCTATAGACCTCAAAACGTAAAGAAATGTTGAAAATTTCAATTTCGATTTTCGAGGCGATTACAAGAACTTCCCATATACTGGGAAGTTAAAAAAAATTAAAAATCAGCAATGCCAGCGTCTGTATGTGTTAAACCCTTTAAAAAGAGTCGTGAATATTTGTAACGTAAACTAGGCAACGGCCCGCATTTCTGGTAAAAAAAATATTCACTAAATCATTTAAATAAAAAAAATATAGCAAGCGTTGGACTTTTAAGGAAAGAATTTCTTCGAAAGCATTATCTTATTGATAATATACTTTAAAAAGGAGATTTTTTTAACACCCAGCATTTTTAGCCACACAACGCATATATTTTGTGGCTTAAGTTGTCAGGAAGGAACTCTACATCGTTGGACCTTGAGTTAATTTCTGGTCTGGTCTTCTAACTCTTTTTCCTTCAAACTGTAATATAGCTAGTTACTGTTCTGAAAATTGTCCTATCATTTTAACATGATTTGCATTTCACACTTATTTTTGTGGCAAAAATGATCACTAACATATTATCATAAATTTCGATAATTCATAACGATGCCAGGTCTAAACATTTTTCAACTATTACCATTACTTTTTTAAAATAAAAAATCTCACCTCCTAGTTCCAAGTAATGAGGTAAATTTAACATTACTTCGAGGCTTTGGTTCAGTTCAGGCTGTTGCAACATCGATCAATAATAGGAAAATAATAGGAAAAAACACTTAGGTGGTTTCTTTTTCGTGAAGCTAAGTGAGCTTAGTGTTATGAGAATGGACCAGTTCCTGGATTTCCTCAAGGATTCGGGGTGGTTCATGGAGTAATATGGTAGTTTTTCCATGTCTTCAGGGCACAATGGGCCAACGGGGCCTAAGTGAAGCGGAAGCCGTGCGGCTTAGCACCCTTCAACCTACCTACCTACCTACCTAACATCGATCAATACTATTTTTAGAGAAAATAATACACTTAGACCGCATTTTATACAATTACCACGTGCTGATTGCGATATTTCGGCCAGACTTCATTTTTCAATATTCAAGTTACTCGCTTAAGGCTTTGGTTTTAGAATTAAACGATGAGCCGTTTGTTGATCTCTTTTTGAACTTCATGTTATTTCGACATTTACAGCTGTAAAACACTTGATTTGCTAACAAATTGTTAATACCCACTATTAAGAAAGATAGTAGCCAGTAGCTCACATCCAGCGTGGCACTTCTGTTACCGTTGTTTTTAACAAAAATGGAAGCAGTCTAGCTGTTGTCATCACTTTCATCGCCGCTTCTTGAATCCTAGACGGCAGTATCGATAAAATTCTGTGTCTACGGAGTTCACAGTCGTAACCCAAAAACACTTCGCTGTCGATTGTCAGCGGAGAACCTTCAGTGCGACAATCTGTCAGCGGCAAACGTCAGTCCAAACGATAGTCGGAAATCTGCCTAACTCAGGTGGGACGAAACGAATTGCAACAATTTCGTGAACTTCACCAGTTAATCGAACGGGGTTAGCAGCGCGATGGGACCGGCTAAAGATATGTACATACGAGAGTGATTCCGGCGGAACATTCATGGCGAGGGCAAGGGTAAGGGTGACGGTGAGGAGCGTCCTTACCATTAAAATTTCTAGAACAAAACTGGTTTTTTTTTCTGATACGACAGCACCACGACTGCACAAACTTTTCAATCAGGCTGCGTTGCGTTTTTCTTTTTTTAGACTTCTCTCTTTAACGTTAAAATATTTATCAACATATTATATAATGTTGTAAGATTTTGGGGAACTGTTACGTGATGGAATCTTCTCATTGTTTTGTATTTTTGTTAGCATCATAAAGCACTTTGAAAGAAAAAAGGTTCAAGCATTTTTTCATCGCAGCCTTGTGTTTTCCATCTAAAAGAGAACATCTTGATATCCAAAATTTACTCAATTTAAATGAATACAATAACATTTATGAATTTACTAATTTATATTAAAAATGTAAAAACTTTATCTGAACAATTTTCTTTCTTTTCCAGGTGAGTTCAAACTTGTGATATCAATCGGCGTAGGTATGTTAATTCCATTTAACTCAATTATGCGAATCATTTATCGTGTGCATACCACATGATTATCATCATTATTGACCACAGTTGCGATAGTATTTATGACTGTTCTGTAAGAAAAAAACCATTTTTCTTTCGAATCATCATGATTTCTGCGAATCATACATGTGTTCATTCCAGGCTGAATAGAACCAACACTTAAAGTCCGACAAATATCTGCTACAACACACATATATCTCTAATGACCGTCTTGACGACCACCGGCAGGTCATAATCAATTCCATTACGTTGAAATGATATTACGCAAGACACCTGTTCAGAAAGTATCTTTTTTGTAACGTACATATGGTCGTGCCAACGTTGTCGCAACGACAATGAAAAATATCACCATTAGATTCTTTAAAAGTGATACTAAAAGCAGTTTGTTGCATTCCTGAAATTACTAACGTTTTTCCAAGTAATCATTGCCAGATGATGATATTATTTTGTGTCTTCAACACTTCTTTTCAAGCTCTAAATGATTATGCTTAGGTGGATTTATTCTGTAAAAACTTAACTAGTGTTTTTATAATAATTGAGTGGCACTCGTAGTTCAAAATTCTAAATGAAGCCTTTTGAGTAGTTCCAAACTGAATAGAATATTTATTATGAAATGAATTAACCTTACTCATTTTTTTACATAATCACCACAATTGCTACCTTCGGCAGCTGCTACCCAACAAACTGAATTCCACGCTCGTGCTCAGCTCCATCTCAATTTCAAGCCCACCCAATTCTATCTAAAAATCTTCAATTTTTTTCTAAATCCCACACAAAATTACAGGTTGTAGAATCTTTTGAGACACCTTGAGCCACGAACGCGCCACCAGCACCCAAACACCAAAGAATAATTACGTGCTTACAATGCCACCATCGCCATTCCTCAAGTTCTTGAAAGTCTTGCAAATGCCGAGGTAACATTACCTTTGCAAAATTCATGATTGGTAAATGTTAAAAAATTTCAACGCGGCTAAGAACCAATTCGCAATCGCATCGATGAGTACAGCGTGGTGGAAACACCTGCGCCACAAATGCCACTGCTGCCCAGGTATCCAAGAAATATCTAGTAGATACGGCAAGTATCTATGATTTGTTGTAGGCAAAGATAATCGACTGTTTCCCACGTTAAGAGCATGTGTTTTTGTTGATGCACGAATCAATCGACACACGTCGCCTCCGGGAGCCAATGGTAATCTGGTGGTGGAGTCAACCAACATATGATTGTTTTTTTGTTGCCCACCTGTTTCAAGGAGCTCCTTTCGGGATTGGATTGTTGTTCCGAAACAAAAATGAAATTAAAACACTTTTTCCTGCCATTTAATCATAGCTGGCGGAAAATGAATCGTTTCCATGGTATAGATACATTTAATGTGGCAGATACAAAGACATGTTCATGTGTACCTGAAGTGATGATCTTGTAAAAAAATGGATTGGTTTTAAATGGCATTTTTGTGGTTGAAAGAACTTTTTGGATACAATTGAAATTACTCCTGGAACTTTTTAAATCTTTTGAGATTTTCTTTACGAAGTCTTGGAAAAACGTACTATAACCCAGAATAAAAAATGGCTTAAAATTAGCTGCAAATATTTTAGAATTTGTCACTCATATACAATTCTATAAAAACATATTTGTTCAATAATTATTTGATCAAAATTTTTCAAAGAAAAATGCTGTCTTGTGAAGTGTCTTTTTCTCTTATTCTAAAGCAAAAGCTTAAAAGCAGAAATTTCTCCCGATTTTCTTTGATATCAGGGTAAGTTTTTTTTAAAATAATATTCCTTTCAGATGATCATGATTGATGATCGGGAATCTCATAGTCCAATTCATAAAACATTCATCGTTGCATAATTGTATAACTTCCAAAGTAATTTTTTGGCTCCTAGGTGCAATTTTCCATAGGTTGTATCAATTTTTCGGCAAAGATTTTCATCCAGAATGTTTCACTAATCTGAATATTGAAAAAACAGATAAAAGAATAAACAACATAAGAGTTTAAAAAATGAAATGTCGAAATGCAGGTCGAATCAAAATGAGAAATATGCAAAAAAAATCAATAATAAATAGGCAGAAATAGAAATAAACGCTGAATACATTGATAAATGCAAATTAAAAACAAATAAAAACGAAGTAAAGAAGCTTAAAAATCAGGAAAAAAACAGAATAACTATGAATTAAGTGTAAAAATTAAAAGAAAAACAAAAAATTGAAAAAAAGTCATTACAAACGAAGAACAACACAGTGGAAATAACAGAAGCAAAATACACAAAAGAATTAAAAACATATGAATGGAAGACGAAAAACATTAAATATTATGAAAAAATGAAAAATAAAAAAAGAAGCAAAAAATAACAAAAAAGAAAAAAGTAGAAAATAAAGACAGAAAAAGAAGAAAGAGAAATGAAGAAAGTAAAACGAAGAAGAAAAAAAAAGAAGTAGTAAGAAGAAAGAAGAAATGAGAAAAGAAAAAAAGAAATAGAACAAAAAGAAGAAATAAACGTGAAAAAAGAAGAAATTAAAAAGAAGAAAGACAAATGAAAACGGAAAAAGAAATAAGAAAAAATGAAGATGATAAAAGAGAACATAAAAAAATAGCAAAAAAGCAAAAATTAAAGCAAATGAAGCAAGAAAATGCAAAAAAAGAAGACAGAAAACGAAGATAGATCAAGAGTACAGAAACCGAAGACAGAAAAAGAAGAAAGAGTAATGAAAAATGAAGAAAGCAGAACGAAGCAACAAAAATGAAGAAAGAAAACAGAAGAAGAAAGCAAAAAAAGACAGAAGAAAGAAAGAAAACTAAGAAGTAAGAAGAAAGCAGAAGAAAAAAATGAGGAATAAAAAGAAGAAAGAAGGTAGAAAAGTCGACAAAAGAAAGAAAAAAGACAAAAAAATAAGAGAAAAGAAGACAGCGGAAAGAAGAAAAACAAATCTAGAAACCAATGAAAGAAGACAGAAAAACGGGACAAGAAGAAAGAAGAGAGGAAAATGAAGAAAGAAGATGCAGAGTGAAAAATTAAGACAGAAAAATAAGACAGAAGCAAGAAGAAAGAAAAGTGGAAAAAGAAGAAAAAATAAATAAAAACAGACAGAAAAAAACAAGAAAAATTCCGAAAAAATGCTTTCCTGCTTTATTGTTCTTTCTTCTTTTCGCTGATTTCTTTTCTGTCGTCTTTTTGCAGAATAAAGACAAAAAAAGATAAAAAAGAAAGAAAAAGATAAAAGAAAAAAGAAGAGAGAAAAATAATAAACGAAGAAACAAAAAGAAGAAGACAGCAAGCAAAAGAAAAGAAAAGGAAAAAAGAGGAATGATGAAAGATTATATAATATAGAAGAAAAAAAATACGAATCATGAACAATAAAAGGAGTTGAAGGGATCTCAATCACACAAACAAAGATAAGTAATATTGATAAGTCATCAAATATGTATATTTCATGACAAAAAATCGTCTACACTTTATATTGTATCATTTTGTGTCTCCTGAATCTCAAATTTTTATTCAAAATTTTCAACATCCATTTGTTGTTTACGGAATTTTTTAATACATATTTGTCGATATACAAAATCTGCCGGTGTTGCCAGTGTTCATCATTCCAAAACAAACCCATGTTAGCTAAAAAATTCTAAGATCATTTAAATGAGGAAGAAAAAAAGGAAATTGACTCTGTAAGGCTTTCAATCGTAATTGTACTGTGATGGAAAATGAAATATAAATGCAGCTAACAACAAAACCTACTGAATGTTCTAGATGCGACTTTCTAATGCAGTTATTTCTGAAAAATGTTCTTCTATTCCTTGTTCTGCTTTTTGCCAAGAAAAGACACTTCGATATTTCCTTCATGTTTTAGTGTAGCAAATCCGTGTGTCCCTTCAACAAATTGTCTTATAAGTTTCGATAGTAGATTAGAAATTTTTTTGAAAACTTGACAAGGACTATCACTGTTTCCAAGAATTTGATAGTCAGCACTTTTTTCCTCTACTGAAAAAAGCTTAGTCTGGGAAGAGCGTCTCCCCAGAGCTTTATATCTGTAGCTATGACTGTTTTGTATCTTCGATGTGGAACCGTAGCAGCTTTACCATCTTTGTTATCATGGACTGAGATTTCGTTTTCTTTTAGGATTCCAATCTTACGAATTTCACTGCTGGAATTGCTTTTAGATACTGGATAGATGATTTCTTATTTTTTTACGCACATTTATATTCGGTGACGACCCTTTATTTTCTAAAGATGTTATTCATTTTTTATGACAAATTAATAGACTTTTGTCCTAAATTACACAAATAATCTTCATCTTCACTGCTTGATGGACTTAGTTCTTGTGAAAGGTTCTTTTCATTCATATTCTTATACATTTTTCAACGAAAACACTATCTGCATAAAACAGCAAATGTGTTTTCGAAATGTAACTTGCTCGAATAGAAACAAGAAACTTTAATGCACTATGATTGTCATATGTTACCACCTGCATCCATGGGATCTCACTTTTCCTAAACCATTTCAGGTTCACTTCAAATGACCCTCTCCGCCATTAAGCTGACCTTGTTTCCAATTCCCAACCAAAATGCAATCCTTGAATCGATTCGAAAGCAAACTTTCTTCAACAGCTCAAAAGGAACAACACGTGTATCCAAACATAAAGCAATCATAATGAAGATCAAGGTCTCTTACCATTATGACCCATAACCCAAGGTCGTACGTATTTTTCACGCCGAATAAGAATTGCCCATAGAAACCTTCAATCGGAACACCATCGACTTTACACCTGACATCGCGAAACAATTCAATTTGAAGAAATAAGAAGAAGAAAAACCTACATGCATTTTATCGATGACATGCTCAAAAATATTCAATAATTATTTTTATCGGTTGAATTAAATTTTGAAATTTTATAGGTCCCTGTCGAACGCAGCACGACATTCAATCGTATCTAATTCCTTTCTACAAATATCTTTTTGTTGTTGTTTCCCTTCGAATTAAGCGTTTTGTTACGATCCATACATATTACATGGTTGTTGCTTATGACCTTCGTCGAGCATGAACGCAACAACGAAACAAAATAATCGATTTCAAGTTTAATTCGATTGAAAAGATACACATGAACTGTTTGTGAGATGCAATTATAATTATACATTTTTAGATGAAGATACAACGTTTTGTTCTTTGCACGGGACCACAAAAAACACACAGATAGGTGGTTGATGAGTGGGAAAAAAATTCATTATGTGTAACAATGGTGCCATTGATTTCAGCGAAGGACTTTCTATTCAATTGGAAATTTCGATGAACCTTTCGTTTGGTTGAGAGATACAGATACAAGGTTTTCATACGATAGAAAAATTGGAAAAGAATTATACTGAACATGGTATAGCAGTGCTTGAATTTGTAATTAGATTTTTGCAGTTGGTTGTAAAGATGTTGCAGGTTCGTTTGATTTGAATAAAGGGTGAAGGAAATCGGTTTGGATAAATTGGTCATGGCAAATGACTATCGAAAATCGACTCTCATTTTCGAATGTAAACTGAGACATAATGAAGCTATTGTGTTTGCTGATTGAAAAATTTTCAACGGCTTGGCTACAGTTTCTTATTCAATTAACAGATGCATTCAAATTGTCCATCACAAAGATAAATTATGCAAATCATTGCTGCAATAAATACTATCAAGGGAATAGCTTATGAAATCAAAGAAATTTTTCACATACAAACAATATCGTGATAATATTCTCACACATTCGCCACGTGCATGCATTTTCAATAGTATGAAAGTGAAATCTGTAAAAACATCATCACGTTTCCATTGTTGAGGAAGGGCCTGGGCATCGAAAGTGCTACACACTTACAACATTTCTTCCATAAAACTGCATTGAAATTGCCACCATCACTCCTGACTTTCTCATAGTTTTTCTTTTCATGAAAACTACATCCAAGCTCTTCAAGCTTTTAACTACAATTTTCGCTTGATCCATGTATCCATCTATCTTTACAACTCTTATCGAACGATTTGAATTTTCACAACTTCAACATCGATCGAACAGGCAAACGTGAAAAGAATCACTTGATAAATTTTCACTTAACACTTTGCCTCGATGGTCCGTCGGTCAGTCCATCATAGGTCCGTCATCCAACAATTGTCATTAGGCAACATTGTGTAGCTCATAAAATGTTTATGATGTCTTTAGAAAAAAATTAGATAGAGATACATTTGGACAGGAAGTAGAAGTACGTAGATCAGATAGTAACTATACCAACATAATCAATTATTTCGTTGAATGGAGAAAACGAGGAAACCAAGTATTAAGGGCGAAGCCCTTTACCTTTCATGTTTTGTTAGAAATTCATCAATTTTATCCGAGTATCTTTCTAATTTCTAGTATAGTCTAGTATCTTTTATTATTTTTTTTCATCGAGTGAAAGTGTAAGCTCAGCTGTTCTACTTTGTGTTCGGTGCTTGTTACCGGTGAACGATTGATAGATTTTGGTCTGATCTTTTGTACGGGTCTCGTGAATTGATTTGAGATTTTCGTAATGAATTTTCAAAAAAAAAACTTTTGTAAATTTAATAATTATCATTTGACGTAGTTTTATTTAATAGCTGCCAACGATTCAAAAGCGATTTCGATATGTTGAGTACGATTTAAATTGGTGAGAACGATGGACTAGATGTTTTCTGGTTAATTTATTGTTCACGAAAATAATAGACTTACTTGCCGGAAATCAAGCTGAATATGAATTGTTTGTTGTAAGTTGTATTGAAAAACTAGAGAAAAAAGTGAAATTTCCCGGAATTCTAGGCAATTCTTCTTATTTATACTCAGACATCTTTGTTTAAGAGTTCAATCAGGCAGAGATCTTGGTTGAATTGAGGTCCAAAAAATTGAGCCATCAGAAAGGTGGCTTAGATACAAGAAATGTTAGTTACCCTTAAAAGAATTTAGAATTAATGGTGTCCAGGGCGGACCCGTAAAAAACGACCACACTTGGCGGTTTTTGGGGGGAGGGGGGTTGCACACTTATTTTTGCAAGAAAATTTGTGGAATAACTCGTATAATAATAATTGACCAATCCTCCTTCTCAAAAAAGTCGGGAACATTGAAAAAAACTCGAAATGTTTCAAAATTAAAAAACAACCGTTTTTTCCTACTTTTTTCACTCCTAACTTGAAAAACGGTTCGTTTTAGAGCATAGTTGTGTGAAAATGAATGTTGTATAATAATATTTTATATAAAATAGGATTGGTTAAAAAATTTAAAACATTTAACCATTGCCGCAAAATAGCAATAAATGTAAAAAAACGGGGGGGAAGCCTTTTTTATTTAATTTTTACCACTTAGAACACATTCATATTTTACTTAACAAATCTTTATAGTTTAATTAAACAGCACACCAACTTTCATCAAAATCGATTCTGTAGATTGCGCATAATAATTGTGCAAACTAAAGTCAGAAACTTAAGGGGGGAAGTACCTTTAGACACTTTTTAAAATCAATTTTTTTTAATTGTTTTAATCGATAGATATATTGCCTAAGAATATCATGTTAAAGTTTCAAAAGCTAATTCTCAAAATTGTGGAAGATATGCATCCCGGAAGTGCCTGGCGCCGAGATCTTTTTCTCTTGACCACAAACTTTAAACAGCCTTTTCTCGAAACCATGTTTTTTAACATTGCGTAAGTGATAATAAAAAAAATAGTGAATCGATTTTCATCATCTAGCATTCATTTTAAAGAGCATAAAAAACGGTTTTATATAGACTAAAGATTTTTAAAAAAAATTATTTTGGGACTATTTTTGACTGGAAGTACAACGAAATTTTTCGTCAAAAACGTAATTTTTTTTAGGAGCCTTTTTGAAGGGTTAATTTTCGAATTTCGCAAATATTTTAGTCTATCTACTAAAAAAAAACCTCTCAAGTAACAAAATGTTTGGTTTGTTGATTTCAGATGAAAATTGCAGCCAGCATTGCTTACGCAATTTACGACGTCAGCGACGACATGACTTTCAAGATCCTTGAAAAATGTGTTAATTTTCAACTTTCACTTTTGTAGAATATGTTTTTTTTAACCTCAAACATCGCCCAAAATGAATATTATACTGATTTAATAAGAACTGTCTTCATTCCCCCACAAATCAGTTGCAAAAAAGACTTTTTTTCGGCCTCTAAAGATACGAAAGCCTATAGAATTTTTTTCTCAAATACAAAATCAAATCCACTTTATAAAATCAAAATCGGATTATAAGGGTGGCCTCAGGAATTTTTGCTAAACTTGATAATTAACTCTAAAACAGTGCTGCGCGGCTGCCGATTCAGTTAATGGAAGCATGACTAGTACGACTGAACAAGCAATCGCCCAGCACTGTTTTAGAGTTTATTACCAAGTTCAGCAAAAATTCCTGAGGCTGTCCTAATAAGCCGATTTTAATTTTGCAAAATTCATTTGATAGCTAAGCTCTTCTATATGTGAAAAAAAAATTCAAACTTTTATAAGCTTAAGTTTCTGACTTGCAAGCTTTCAAAAAATTTTGATTTTTTTAAAATAAATTTAGATTGCACAATTATTATGGGCAATCTACTGAATCGATTTTGATGAAAATTTGTTTGCTATTTTATGATATTGTGAAGATTTTTGAGACGAAATATGAAGGTCCTAAGTGCATTTTAAATGGTAAAAAAATAAAAATGGCTTTTTTCTCCCTGTTTTTTATATTTATTGCAATTTTGCGGCAAGGGTTAAATGTTTTAAGATTTTTAACCAATCTTATCTTATAGAAAATTTTATTACTTTATTGCCACACAGCTTTGACCTAAAATGAACTGTTTTAAACTTAGGAATGAAAGAAGTAGGTAATAAACGAATCTTTCATTTTTTTTTAAATATGTCGATTTTTTTAAATATTCCCGACTTTTTTGAGAAGGAGGATAAGTCAATTATTGTTATACGAGTTATTCCACAACTTTTCCTGCAAAAATCAGTGCGCCACCCTCCTCAATGGCCAACTGAAAACAGATCCGCCCTGATCTAATAGTCTTTCTGAATTTTTGGTCTCAGGTTTTGAAAATCGGGAAAAACCTTTTTTGTTGGTTTACTCAATAATCATATTTTTCCACTTACAACTATAAATCCTAAAGTGGTTTTTGTCTCAGCTGTTGAACCAACTCTCTGAAAAAAAGACTGTTCCTCCAAAGTGCTAAACGTGCATTATCTTCTAAAGTCATCCATTGGTTTAAGTTTATTCATACCAGAATTATTGGTGATCCAGGACATGTAACTATGCCAGCCCTTTGTGTTCTTTGATTGAAGTTAGGAGTATGAAATTCTATAATCATTTTAAACATAATGATAGACATTTATTTGTTTCATTCTTAACATTGTATTCAACCTGTTCATAGCCACTGGAAAATACAAAATTTTCATATTCTGGTTTAAAAATGGTCATTATTTTGCAAGAAAAAAATTTATATCAAGAAAATACCAACTTGGCTTCACTAAGAGAACTTGACTCGGAAAACATTCACTTAGAAGACTTCATAGAGAACACTCGATTAAGAAAACTTCACCAAGAGGACACAAAAAAAGTGGACTTCAATATATGGTTCACCCCTCGAGTTGCCAGAAGCAAGAGAATTGCAGCTATTAGACTGCTCTAAGAATATTTTGGCAATCAGACTTCACCAGGATTGTTTGCTCTGAGAGGCCGCCACAGAAGGGCTCTACTGAGAAGACTTCACCAAAAAGTCTCTACCAAGGAAACTGTATCCTTTGTCTCATACAATTTGACTGCAATAAAAATGTTTAAGCGAGAACACTTGAGTGGACTCTAATGAGATAACTTTACGAAAAAGTTTCCACCAAGGTAATTTTTGGTATTGTCTCTAGCAAGAAGAGTGCAGCGATTGGACTGAACTGAGAAGGTTTCACCAAGAAAATTTGTCCAGCAGAACATTACATAATTGTTTACACCTTGAGAACAAGAAGGGGTCCACATAAATCAATTCTCCAAGATCAAAAGGTTTCCTTTAAGGAAGCTTCACTAAGTGTCTTCCCCAAGAAGACTTGACTAAGATGAGTCCAAAATGATGACCTCACTAAGATGACTCCATCAAGAAGATTCCACCAAGATGACTCCACTTAGATGAAGTTCCACCAAGAGGACTCAAATAATATGGTTTCTCCATGAGAATTCCACCAAGAAGAGTTGACTTCACCAAGAAAACTTAAGAGAAGAGTTTCCACCAAGAGCACTTCTTTTTGAAATATTTGTTGTTTAAGATATCTCTATTCATGTTTTCTAGGTTTGTTCTTACCTCACTTATTTTGATTTTTTAGTGGCGATAGCTTCCTATTGAATAATATTGAAGACCTATCTTGACTCTTCTTGTCTTTGAATTAATGAGTTAATGTCAACGCAAGGAACTGTCATTTATTATTTGTTTATAGATTAGCGGTCTATTCTATGCTATGAGTCTTTCCAAATTTCGAATTAGGTACAGAAAATTAATGGTTTTTGTACAGACTGTCCGTTTGATTCAGATGGGTACTTTCTAGGTTGACATTAGTCCCCGCGACACATGAGTTAATGACTAGATGATACTTGTGAAAATAAAACTATTACTAAGACATTAAGTTGGTCGATAGATTCTAGTGGAAGCCATTGTACCAGAGATGGCTCGCTTATGCTGTAACATCCCAAGTGTCTCCCACAAACTGGGATATTTTGATCCTGGGTCCAAAACTTGGAGAAAACTGCTCTGAATAAAGTATTCAAAATCAACAAAATTGTGTAATTAAAGCTCCAACTCATATCTCGTTGAAAAAACGGCCATCAATCCTGACCCGAATTTTTTGGTAATTTAAAAAGTCAACTTTTGGGATTGTCTTATTAGGAAAGCCATCTAGAATTCATGAATTCAAGACAAAAGTCCTGCAAGACATACTTTGTGGAGAACCAGCAAACATGACAAGGTGTCCGTCTGTCTGATCGTCTACTGTTCATCTCTTTTAGAATGTCCTGGAGTACTCTTGCAAGCTAAAGTCCGAAAGAGTGCTACAGTCTAAAATCAAATCGTGCTTCCGGAATGCAATTCCTACTGACGATATCATCCTAGGGGCGTAACGAGAGAACCCTCTTTATGTCTTTGTTTCGAATTCAGATAGGATAGAATTGAATAATTGATACCAACCAATCAACTATTGACTTTTAAGGTGCCGTATGTAGAGTTTTTGTTTTAATCTTCAAGTTTTTGAATGCGACCAAAGACCAAATAATGTGTATGGAATTTTCGGTTGTCCTTAAAAAACGGTCAAGTATATATCCTGGGCCTTTGTTATACTTAAACGCCATCATAATTGGACGTGATTCAACCGTTTTGTGGAATCAGATTGCTATCAGAACTTCTTATCATGGTAGTGTCCTCTTCTTAACTCATTGTCACTGGGAGATTTTTACAGGTAAAGTTTATTGAGTGTCTTCTTCTAACTCCACGTCGTAGAATGTGTTTTTCCAAATCTGGAGCTCTACGTTGTCTGCGAAATCCTTAGCCTATGTTTTTCAATAGTATTCTAGACCCTGGAGAGCACGTGTTGACGGCGTTATATGTCTCGTTTTTGTGCAGAAATACTTGGGCAGTCACCAAAAACTATGATTGTCAAGTTCAACACCTTCAAGGATGCTTCTCCATTGTTCAATTCGGAACGTCCATATTTTGGACCAGATCATATTCGTTTACAGATTAGCACCTTTAATACTGGCGTTGGCTCGCCTTTTCAAATATTATTCAGACTATAGGTTTTCCCTAATTAGTACCATGACTTCCACTAATACCACGCATCGATTAAGTCCATTCCGGGTGTTGTCAAGTTGCCCTTTTTACTTAATTCATATAAATAATTTCAAAACATCAAACTCACACGAGTCATGGATTGATCCATATCATTTTTTTCTCACCATCACCATCTATTGCTGGATCAAGTATTGAAATATTCAAGACATTTTTGTTACTGCATCAAGTTGCGCTACGCTGGGTTCCTGTATAAATGTATTGGTGCCATTCTGTCTCGTTATGTCGTACATAAATGTGATACCATGTACTTATTGCACAAATGATTGAAGGTATAATTGGAAGTAGTACTATTGGATACGCATCATAGTGAATATTTCTATTAGTCTTTTTGCAACACAAGAACGTTCATTGCTACAAATTAATCTAAATCCATTTCCGTATTTTTTTAAACTGACTTGGAAATTGAGAAATGTGGATATTTTGACGCCTATGCATTAAAACGTACTTCCGATACTTTTGTTGTCCTTATAATTCACGTTTCTGAGCTTGCTTTCGATAAATTTCTAGTGTCTACTTTACAGTTCTCTTGAATGAAATATACCTGTTATGCTAGACAAGCCATGACAGATAACGTTAGATTCACGAAATAAAAATGTCCTTCTTTGAGAATTGTAAGTCTTCTTTCATAAGCTTAACCTTTTTTTGGACAAGCCAATTGCTTCAAAATTTGTTTTCTTAACAAATCTCTTATTTTCGTGTATGTGATGATATCAATTTTTGGATTACATTCCATCTTCTTTCCAGGTATTTGATACAATTTTTGGTGATTTTAGGTTATTTGGAACCGAGAAACACCATTATATAAGGACTTTTAGTCCCTCAGAAACATCATTGACCAATGTAAATGATAGACATGGAAATTTTTTTAACTTCCCAGTATATGGGAAGTTCTTGTAATCGCCTCGAAAATCGAAATTGAAATTTTTAACATTTCTTTACGTTTTGAGGTCTATAGAGTATATATAAAGTGTTTTTAGAAAGAAGTATGTGTGTGTGTGTGTGTGCGTACGTACGTACGTACGTGCGTTCGCGGACAGTTTTTCTACGAGCATAACTTACGTAAACAAAGTCAGATCGACTTCGTTGAGGTGTCAATCGAAGCGTCTTTGCAATCTTTAGAGCTGATTAGTTTTTGGGAAACTTCGGTCGGGGGGTTTGCTGTTTTGCCCGTTTGAAGGTCATTTCTGTCATGCGTTATATCTCGCGAACCCAACGTACCATTTCCTTGACCAAGGTGTCAATCGAAGCGTATTGACATTTGTGAAAATATATCAAGTTTCTAAAAAAATTCTTGGAACCGTTTTTTAAGTTTTAAAAAAAAAGTGCAAAAAATTGTTGTTTTTTCAAAAACAATAAATTTGTAATCCTATTCTCAAGTCCAAGCAATCAATGTTTATATAATTTATATACTCCAAACAGTTTTTGTGAAAATGTCATCAAAATGTTTTCCTCGTGATTACAAAAAAAATCAAATAAAAAATAAAAAAATCATTAACAGTCAACATGATCTTCAAGGTCATTTCTGTATTGCGTTATATCTCGCGAACCAAACATACGATTTGCATAATTTAAGTGTCAATGGACGCGTATTAATATTTGAGTGAATCTATCAAATTTTTAAAAAAATCGTTGAAGCCGTTTTTTAATTTAAGAAAAAAAAGTGCAAAAATTAGGTTTTTTTTTCAGAAACAATAAATTTTTAACCTGATTTACGAAATATAGTAATCAATGTTTATAAAATTTATATACTCCACATAATGTTTGTAAAAACTACATCAAAATTTTTTCTCACGATTACGTAAAAAATTAAATTAAAAATTAAAAATCATTAAAAGTCATCATGATTTTCAAGGTCATTTTTATCATTCACTATATCTCACGAACCAGATATAATATTTGCATCAATATGGTATCAGCTGACGTATATTAACATCTTTGTGAAGTTTTCAACATGATAAAAACTCGTTTCAGCCGTTTTTTGAATTTAATAGAAGAAAATGCGAAAAATCATGGTTGTTTTCATGAAAAATATTTTTTTAACTTGATTTGCACCGCACAGTGATACCAGTTTATAAAATTTATACATTGTTATCAGTTTTTAAAGAGAAACCAGCAAAACTTTTTTCCATGATTATGAAAAAAACTAAATTAAAAATAAAAAATCATTCAAAGTTATCATGTAAAGAGGGTTCATACGAATGATAACACTTTATATCTTTTATTCTAAAAAAATTGTTGTAAATTCAATCAAAGTTTTAAAATATTTGCATAATTTGAGCAGATTTTTAATAGTTTTTATAGTCTTGTAATTGAAAAAACTGCTTAAATTTTGAAAACCAACAAAATTTCAATAAAATTTGCATTTGCGGTATCAACGCTTTGAATGGTAAAATGTTTTGTAGTCAATACTTTGCAAGATCAAATGCTTTGAAAAGCTTTCATCGAATAAAATATTGTGGTTTTTAGTAGATTAATTCTTTAGTAATCGTAAGATTTCAATAACCATCATCATGTGTAATACATTTTATTTTTTACACGCAATTGAACCTATTTTTGACTGCATGTACAAAATTTTTCAAGACCAAAAGATTGATCCGCGTGAATATTCAATCTGTCCTCATCGACCAAAAACCTTCTAATCAATGGACCCTCCCGTGGACGATATGATTCATATTAACTCATTCCTGTTACTGCTATGAATACCTCTCATTGTTATTACTTAAAATAGTATTGTTTTAAAAATTATAATTGTGTTTAATGTTGTTGATGTTTATGTAGATATTACTGGGAAGTTGACCGTGTGGACCTCAAGGGTCGCACAATCGCGGCTTGTTTATTTTTGCTATAATCCTTGAATTTCATAAATGGGTCAACTGACGCTTTTTTGTCGTTATACAAAGTGGATTCGAACTGAGGCATATCCATGGTATGCTTACTGAATTAAATTCAATTTTAATCTTGAAACGTTACATTGTATTGAATGATATCATGAACATTTAAATCAAACCGCTTTAGGCTCATTTCCACTAATCTCTCAACCATCCATCCATAAAACTATCTACTAAATCATCTATTTGCTTCGAAACGATATCATTACTTTGTAGTTGTCTACTATTTAACCCACTTAAGCACACAAGTCACGGTTTGCATTCCAGCCGCGCAACAAACAACACTTGCATCATCTTTTGATTTCAACAAAACATTTAATCCTTTGCCGTGTCCATGTTTCCCTTTCGGTTTGGCGAAATTCCAAATATCCCACAAACTGCAATCTTTTTGAATTCCACCATGCGGCCGCTACCAGTTGACTTCATTTTCCCTTTGAATGTCATAAGATCCGATAAGAATGTCGTGATCGGGTATTTTTTTTCGTAGCTCCCTGAACCTAGTGGATACTACCACTACGACTACTACTACCACTTCTTCAGCTACTACTGATGCGGTTACCGCATTGCATTGTGCCTGTTTGCCCGTTGCACGGTGCAATCGCCTCTTGACTCCATTATGCATGCAACTAATAATGACTTTCAAATTCATGCACAATCTATCACCTGAGAGTGCAAGTCAAAGTTAGCAGGCAACGCCTTGTAGTCACGCCGATTGTACAGTTGTATCTAAGTATCTATAGATGACCCATGAGAATGAGGAGACATTCCATCGACGATCGACGGTCGGGTTCAAACAACTTCTTAGCTGGGCATCGATTGTACAACACATGGATGGATCCGATGTAATCAATTCAAATTTTGAAGAAATCTTGGCTGGATCAGAAAGTTCCTCATAAGCTCCTTAAATTTAATTAAATTTTCCCAGATTTTAGAGTAAATCATCAAAGCTTACGCACCAAGAAAGCAAAAAATGGACTTGTTTTATCAGTCATCACTCACTCCATCAATTTGATGATATATTCGTGATCAAGGCACATGAAAATAATATTAAAAGTTGTTTGTTTGTTTCTCCATAGTAAAATAAGAAGTTGTATATTTCGAAACCCATTCAACTTGAGCCAAATTTTCCCTGAGTTAAAAATCTATTCAGCAAACAGGACCACCAATTGTTTCCCAATTATAAAAGTCCACATCAAGCTATTACGAAACTACTCATCCCTTTAAGAGTCATCCACCAGACAACTCTCAACAATGCAGACGATCTTCACTTGAACACATTCCAACAATCTTTTTCCTCATATACAAAAGACAGTTTTCAGCAACAATGGTCTTTCCCAGAAGAGTCACCTGGAAAAGGTGACTAAGCGCCCCAAAACACATGAAGCCAATTGCAACGGTGAGGTGAGACATGGTGCTGTCCTCCCGTACACGTTATGCAAAAGGGTCGTTTGGGTTAAAATTTTAATTAAGACCTATGCCATTTATGGGATCTAGGAAGTTTCAGGAAACTTTACAGATTTTAACATCGAGTGAAAGATGCGCCTTAGGTTGCTGAGGTGGTTGGTTGGTCGTTTGGCGTGTTGCACTACGAAAAAAGCGAAAAGAAAACTGTTTGCGTGGTTTCCACGCTGGAAGATGGGTAGCAGTGGTACTGGTGAAGTTTCAGGAAGGTAATGGTAATGGCAATTGAGAAAGGCGCGATTATAGGTCGAAAGATGCCACTGTACCTTGAATAGTCATTGTATAAGGTTTAGTGCAAAGATCATGTGAAATATTTTTCAATTGATGCTTCTTAAGTTGTATAATGTGAGTGGCTGAAAGAAGCTGAAGATGCTGGAACTATATGTGCAAAGGCAAAATAGCAATGGAAATTCACCAAATGTTCTGGTTCTTTTTTTCTGTTTTCTGAATATTCATTCCAAACACAATTTCGGAGATTATTTTCCCATCTTTGAAAAAGTATTATTTACAGATGTATTTTAAAACCATGGTTGGTTGGTTGGTTGGTTGTAGTGGCAGCCCTCTTCATCAAAAATATGGCTCACTTAGGCCAAGATAGGCCCACTGTAATACCACAAAAAGATTAGGGAGGCACTAGAACCTGTGAGATGACGAGAACCAATTCGATTCTCGTATGAAGCCGGCTGCAGCCGATATTTAAATCAGCTACTTCCGTGAGGCTATCCAGGAAGGGTGAGCCTAAGGTTTTCATGCGTTTCCTGGACAGTGCCAGGCATTCACACAGAAAATGTTGGATTGTCTCTTCCTCTTCTTCCATTCTGCAACTCCGGCAAAAATTGTTGAAGGGAACGGCCAACCTTTCTGCGTGTCTGCCAATTAGACAGTGCCCCGTCAGTATGGACACGATAGAACTCAAGGTTTCACGACTCGTGTTCAGAAGCTGCTTGGTGCGTCTGGGACTCAGTGCGCCCCGACGAAACCATACTAGACTTCATTTTATGAACTAAATCTCACCTGAACCCTTTGGACCGCAAGACATTCTAAAGTATTCAAAGCACTTTCAAAATCCTATCAATAGGAAAAGTAATCAATTTTTTGATTGTCTTGGAACTCGGCAACTAACGTGAAATGCCCTACGACGATGAATTTGTTCAGTGTGTGAACGACTAGAAGGGCTGCAATTATTGGCAGACCAGCTCATTTCAGTGCAGGTTTGGTTTTAGTTTGATTTCTTAAATGTTTTTCCTTGCTTATTATCTGCATTACAATCGCCATATAAATTTTCTATGGCTTGTATGTCGCTATATAATCACACCCTTTTGCAGCCTGCCATGTGCGAGTTCGCATAACCCACGTGGTTTGGCCCTTCACTACTTTTGACAAAAGTCTGTAACAACACTAACAAGCAATGCGGGATCATTTTCATCCACTATTTCTACGTTTTGAGAATCTTTCCAGGCAAACAAAAGTGCATATTTGTCCTCGTTTTTATTAAGTGATTCACCTCAGCTCTAAAACTCAAGGGGTTTAACAGAAACATGTTCATTTTTAGAGCACACAGGGTATTTTGGTAACACTGGTTACTGCTTTTTGATTCCTAGATCAGTTGTTCCATTGCCAACCGATTGGTGGTAGATGTCCAGACACACCAGTTAGAAGTTATGACTACATCTTGAAGCTTCTTCCAGCGCAATACTTATAAATGGTGAGCTATTTGCTGCTGTTTTTTTTGGTGCGTGTTATTTCGACATTAATAATAGTGACTTTCTGGATATACTGGAAAAAAAATATTATGCCAAATATCTGCTGTGAGAAATAAATGATCCAAAATCTTTCAAGTTTTAGTATCCTTAGGCGCCTGTCAACAAATTTCCAGCATATTCCTGAAAGTTCGACCTTTGCGGCATGAAAAAACAAAAATCTATGCTCTGTTCATTTTTCTTTTTATTTAACAAAATGTTTAGCTCAAAAAAACAAAAGCTTCGATTAAGCACAAGATAACCTATCGAAGTAATTTTTATCACTAAGAAGTACTGGTGGTCACCGCAAACGTAACAGAGCAATCACGAATGGAGTTGATAACTTGGTCCAGAATTCATTAATTGATTTGAAATTTTTGTGCAAACTACTAAAAACAAAGTGTTTTTTATCTTTGTATCATCCATAAAATAACAAGAAGACTATACAACAGTGCCTATTTCTTCATGCCTCTGATTAGTCCTAACTTCTTGATGGTAGTTCATAGTCCGATAGATTCATAATCTACCTTAGTATTTGCATCAAATCTCCTACATTCATTGTATCTTCCGAATGTATACCACGAAACCATTCCACAGTGACCTGATTCGCTGAAACATTTTCTTGTTCCTTAACGTTTCTCATTTCCTGGGCACATTAAGGTATAAGGAAACATAATGTTTTTCTGTAAGTTCAATGTTACTTTGTTATTTCGAGATGCCCTTCAAAATTTCGATTCACAAATCTCAACTAAATTGGAGGACACTGCGATCGATTATTGCGTTCTTATGGCTGCCCATGACTATAAGCAAATAATATCTTCATTCACATTTCTTCTCCTACTTACTTCTTCCTCAACTCGTTAGATTACCACTACTCTGCCTACAAAACTGTGCTGTAAATAAGAAGCTCCAACGATTTGGTAGAGCCTGGATGTTCGGAAAGTATTTCAACTCTTGTACTTGTGTCGTTTTTCGATCTATCTGTGCACATTGATACAGTTTCTCTGCCCAATGGTTCACTGTTCTACCACTCTTCTCTAAAAAGGAATACGGTCTCGAAATTGTGGCATATCGTGAGGCTGGAGCCAATCGGTATCTTTTGAAGATTCCCACCTTCCAACGACGAAAAAAAAAGTTTTTACCATAATTCAGCGTTGACACTCTAGAGTCCACGTTCCTTGTATTGAAGGCCACCTGCAATAGTGATAACTGCAGAGTACAATACCATCTCTACGGACCTGCCCTCATACAAGCATGTTGTGAT
This sequence comes from Oxycera nigricornis, assembly GCA_963942545.1. Classification (NCBI taxonomy): domain Eukaryota; kingdom Metazoa; phylum Arthropoda; class Insecta; order Diptera; family Stratiomyidae; genus Oxycera; species Oxycera nigricornis. The sequence goes on from OZ012661.1 coordinate 17,547,893, forward strand.
TGTGATCTGAATCCCAATTTCGTTTCTTTGGAAGGTTACCACTAACTTCTCTACTGTTCTAAGAAGAAAAAATGCCTGACTGATAAATTTAAAATCCTTTACTGAACTGTGGTTTGTTTTACCCGTTTGGGAAGGAAGATCATTATTATTAGTTTCCAGGCTCTTGAAGTACAGGCGAACTGGAAACAGATGAAGACTCTTTCCTGGAGGCATCTGGTAAAGATCTTTTCAACCAAGAACTAGAGACTTATCGAGCAGTATTGGTATGATGCCATCTGGTCCTGGATATTTAAAGAGCGAGAAGGTTCTCACTTTCCAATTTATTTTCTTGACATCTGTAATACGTTGCATGCAGTCATTCAGATGCCAGACCTATTTGTGACAATCATTTTTGACTACGTCAGAGCACCCTGGAAAGAGCTGCTGAATTAGCCCATTAGGTGTCCTTTTGCACTGGTCTAGTGTCCGGCTGAATCTTTAATGAAGTTTGAAGTTTTCTTTCTCGACGCAAGCACCCCCTGGAGACTGGATACTTCCACCATGTTCTCAATAGACTTGCAAAAATTATCACGACGAATTCTTTTTTGCTTCTTTTATGGCAGTCTTCAAAACCCTGTGATCTTTCTTATATTTGTAGCAGTCATCTAATTATTAATTTTATTTGGCTGCATTAAACAGCCTACGTATTACCCTTCTCCAGTTATCGTTCTCTCAGCTTCACAAATTTAGCAAACTCTTTGGTGTAGACTTCTATATTTTATAACATCTTTCGAATGGATTGCTCAAAATGTTCCTAGAGGAATTTACTGTATTGTAAACCTCCCCCTCAGTTGACAAGCTTCCAAGTGGACGCCTTCCAATATGACCGCAACCATATTTGTGAATCTTAGAATTGGATTTTCGCGGATTTCTAAACGTGCTAAACGCGATATTCTGCATCGCTCTTTCGTAGTCAAAGAGGATGGTACAGTAGTTTGATAGGAATGTCCTGTTCGAAACTGTCCAAAATCGTCGATTTCAGAGACAAGGATGCCCTGTCTGAAGCTCTGCACGTCGATATCTTCGATTTCAGAAACCATGGCACAAGCGTTAGGTCCAGAACTTCATATCTATTACTGGTGAAAAACGTAGGTTTGCTATGCCTTTAACATACCCATCGATTAGTTCCCAACAATTATTTGAAGAAAGACCTCCTTCTGTGAATAATATGAATTTTGGCTCACATAGTAATTTACCTTTTTACGCAAATTACATAAGTGTCCTGGCTGCTAATAGTGAATGTCTTTCGGATAATGGTGCGGCATGTATGATTGGATCATCCAGATGACGCTGCTCTGATTTTCCAGCGCTTTCACTATTAAGTCCTTGGCGCTAAGATTTGCAATCATTAGAGCAATGAAGGATTATATATCCTTAAGTGCTCTAACGTTTCAAAATCTCAAATCTTACCTAAATTCTGAGAATAGCAAATGTTTCAATCTTTGACTTCCAATCCACAAACCCAATCTGTATGCATCCATGACCCCTGAACCAAAAATTCATCGACATCGTCTTAAAACTGGAGTCTTCGCAAGACGCTTTGCTATGATTGAAGTAAATTTGGACCATCGCAACAAACCTCCTTAACCGTCTCCATGCGAGCTAGCAGGCTTAAGCGCGTCCTTAGACTATGCAAAACTAAAAATTAAGGTTTCACTTAAAAAGGGTAGTCTTCAAAAACTCATTTTTCAAGTTTTTTGAAAGACAATAAATGCTTGTACCCTTAATAATGATTGTGAAGAAATAAGCATGTCCAATATCAAATTACCTTCAGGTGTTAGACTACCACTAGTCTGGCAATGGAAAAATTTGTTTTTCTGAATTTTTCACTTACCAATTGATGTTTCTACACTTTTTTCGTTTTATAAAATAATACTCAAATTTAAATTTAACAGGTATATTTGAAGCTATCACCACTGTTCTAAGAGAGCTCTAATTTTTCTTAACATGCCTTGAATTCTATAAATCAAATTTGAGTTCTGAATCATCCCAAAAATTAGTGATTTTCAATTAAAAACGATACGACTAAGAAGTTTATGAAAATTTGACTTTATTTCAAAATGGTACCCGTTTGAAGAAAAAGTTTAATTTTCACTTAAAATGCGATGGTTTTTTAATACAAAAGAAAACAACAACAAAAAACACTAAAAACTTAAACTTACGAATAGTTTCTATAAAAAAATTTGTCCAAACTTTGGGTGAATCGATGCCAATATAAAAAATTCTTTTTTTAAGATAAACACGTTTAAAACTGTTGCTGATTAAATTGACCACATTAATCCATCTATCCAAAAACTGTTCTAACTTCTTAGTTCTACAAAATTTTCCAGATATTTCAATCTGAGAAAATTTAGAAGACGAAAATCGATCTGTGAAAATTTATGACATAGTTTAGCTCTTTATGAAATAAAGATTGTCTGAATAAACTCCAAAATTAATGTTTTTGCACATCGTTTTGAACGTTTGCTATCAAATATCTGCACATCCTTTTGCGCACTTAAAATGATCATGTAGAATATCTGGAAGTTTCAGTCTCTTTTATAGGATTTGAAATTGCTATCATAACAGATATCTTAAAATTGACTTATCCTATTTGTATTTACAGTTGATCGTTATGTATATCTAATGAAACCATTCTATCTAAAGACAAATGGCAAGCTGAAAGAACATTTTCATAGTTTACAACCAGCATCGAATCGACAGTTCGACAATTTATCCACCACAGCAAATGAATCCAGCTTATGGTCTTTATGGTCAATAGAATTCCTATAAAATCAAATGGCATCATCATAAAATCCTCCATTACGTTTCGCGATAGTCGTCTTATCTTCATTTAAAACTACATAAAAGATATTTCAACTGGAACCCAACCCCAAAGTATCTTCTTCTCGTCTAATACCACAAACGATCCGTAACAATCTTGGCTTTCGCTTAATTATAATTAAGTGGTTCGATTCGCTTGCATTATCAACAACAAACGACCCGTTAAATGCTACCTAAAGAAATTCTTTCGCCATCTTCCAAGTACGTTCTGGAGATAGGTGTACCTACCTGGTCTTTGGATTCTGATTCCGAATAACTGCATCAGGATCTTGCTCCTCTTTGACTTCGTGCAATAAATGCCCTAAAGAATTCTTGGTTGTTCTACACAACAGCAACAACAAAAACACCCAATGATAGCAAAATAGCTTTTGGTTCATTTAAAAGGCTATTCAGATTGTTAATAGAATGCAATTATTCAATGGCCAGGATCATAGGTTGGATCTAGCATGCTAGACGACACGTTCCTTCTGGCTTTAATTTGGAGCACTTAAAAGCGTTTGCCAGGCATATCTATCCTCGTCGTGGCTGCTACGACAAAGACCATGACGACGAAGACGATGCCGGCCAAGATGGTGAAGAGTATCTTTTCACGCCTCATTTTTCTTAGATTGCGCGCTAGCAGCTAAAGCGTGGTAAGAAGTGAATAGAATCGACCGCTAACAGAATTAGTTATGATCTGCATTTTATAATGTCGCTCGGCATAGATGGATTTTGTATACATATTAATGTTGGGCATTAGATATGAGACCGTGATTATGTTTCATTATCATTAGCATGAAAAATGCTTGCACTTTAGCTGGGCGGAATAAAAAGGAGCCGTCTTTCGATACGCGATTGCAATCATGGTATGGCGAAAATGATGATAGTCATTTATTCAATATTGTAAAATGATGGAAATTGGTTGGAAATGGTAGCTCGAAACTATTCAAAAACATCTGCTTGTGAAGAATTTTGTATCTTTTATCGAAAAATGGTATCTTAAGATTCTACCTAATTAGAAGTGACGGGTGGGATCAAAGCCCCAAAGTCAGTCGTCATTAATTTGTTATTTCTATCACCTGTCGTTCATTGTAAATCAAATTAAATAGTTTTTTTGATTATGAAAACATGAAAAGTGTTTCGAAATATAGACTTGATAGATACCTTCAACACATTTCTACATTATTTTAGGGTTATTCTTTCACCACTGTCTTTTAAGTGTTCTGCATTTATTCCTGGTTTTCGTTTTGAAATGCCACCGAAATCATTCTCAATATCATTCAATTTAGCCTGCAAGCACTCAAACGCAAAAAGAAAATTGAAAACACATAGGGTCTTATACCTCTCTGTGGAAGCCTAGGATATTACTCTTAATGTATCTAAATGATCCTACATTTTCGTAAAATTAAGGACTGTATCGGATAAAAATGACCTTTAGTTGTTCCCGCATAGCTCCTGTTTGAGATAAGTTCAAGTCTTCATCAGGTTTGCAAATTTAGCTAGAAAATGCGACAGAAAAGAACGTCTAATCCACTCGTTTTGTAAGATCATTCTTGAAAAGATGTCATCAAATCAAAAAAAGTGCGTAGTTTGATTGTGTGCAAATACCTGGAAAATCCTCTCGTAAATATTCGATACTAGCAAAGGAGACCGATTCGTCGATTGCAACAGTGAACCAAACGATTATAAAGTACAAAAAGCGCCTACCTGTTGCTAGAAAGTCTGGATAGAAAAAGGTCCATCTGATACAGATTTGAGCCCGATGGTAAAGAGTCCTAACACATCCATTCGGGATATAGCTCAAAAAGTGTAAATCTTGAACGCAATGATCCAGAGGATTAGGAAGAATTATAATCTTAAATCATATTAAGTCCAAAAAGTACCCGATCGATCCGAGGAAAAGGAGAAAGAAGCCAAAAATCGGGCTCGAAAGCTATACAAGGATTACCTGACCCAATTCGATTGTGTTGTGTTGGACGATGAAACATACGTGAAGGCCGATTTCGCACAGTTGCCTGGTCAGGACTTCGGAGGCATTTTTCGATCTGAAAAAAATGATATCAACAGCTAAACAAAAAAACCAAAACAGTGAAAAGTGAAATAATATTTTTTTTTTGCAAATAAATTATCTGTTTTTCTTTAGACCGGGACTAGTAGTCAACATAATCACTATTGTAATTTTGTTCGTTAATTTTCATTTCTTTTTAAAATTGGGAGGACAATTTTTTTCCAACGGCATCGTTTTCAAGCTAATTTCAATGGCACGCGAAATTCAAATATTTCAAAACTGCCGCCTGTCGCCAAAGACATCAAACTAAAACTATCTGCCGATTGATTTCAAAATTGATTCTATTTTTCTGTATCGAAAGTGCTTCCTTTTTTTAAAATTTCTAACAAACCAATTTTGTAGAAAGTCTTTAGCTTCATTAATTATGTACAAAAGAAAGAAAGAAAGAAACATGTTCCCATGCATGCTCTAAATATATGCTTACGCATAGGGTTCACACGACCCGGCAATACGCGATGTGGCCGACCCACAAAATCATAAATTAAATGTCACACTAATGGTGACCCAATTATTGATGTTCCGACACTCAAGCGACTAGTTAAAAAATCGTCACCTTGCCTTGCCAGTTGTAGAACGATTTTTTAATGAATAATAACTTAGGCGTCTTATCTGCCGATGACGCCTCAGCTTTGGCTATGGGTCACATGTAGTGTTACACATTGCATTAATGAATTAATGAATGAATAAATGCAATTTGCAATGTTAGAGATTTCTCTCACATGTATTCTTACAATCTTTTTTTTGTAAGTGTAGTCTCGAATCTGTGGATGTATTTTACACTTAAAACCCAGTATTTGTCGATGAGAATCTTTACAAAAGGAACATAATTTTTAACAACAACTTAGATACAATTAGCTTAATAAAATCAGTGGCTCCTGAATTGCCCTCAAGCCCTGTTGACAATTATGGTTGTGAATTATATGACACATTTTCCCCCATTTTTGAAGATACCCATTATCAAACTGTATTGAAGAAACACCTATCCGTGACGCAGGTATTAAGGAAAAATATCACACTTACACCCACAATAGAGTCCTTACCGAAGCTGGAGGAAGTTCTCTTTCAAAGTCTTGTTATCCATGCTACTAGGTTGGCACAGCATCGTTTTATAAATGATGTTTTCACCACAGTTGTTTTCGTTGAGACGCTAGCCTTGTTGACCTATCACCAACTTTGGAAAAGCGTGTGGCCAACATTTTCTGAAAAGACTAATTAGCGAAAGGTTTTATTCCCTACTGTGTTTTTTCCTTACATTTTTTGGACGCCACTGCAATTCGACATTTCGCTAGTCTCAATTATTTGTCTCTCCTTAAACTGGATAGAGACAGTGTGATTCACTTGTGCAAAAAAGTTGAGTTCTATTCAATCAAGATACTCCGTTTTGGGCGCCACTCAAACCGTATGCCGCGACAATCCGGGAACCGAACCTGAAAGTGGTTTGAAGCTATGAATATGATAATTTGAATACAAATTTCCCCGAGGATATCCGTAACCACTTGTACGTGGGCAGAACTCAAGACTGCAAAACTTCGAAATCTAAAAGAAACAACGCACTCCCCTCTAAAGTTTGACGGGAATTTAATCTAGTTTTCCTTTTCACCTGCTTTAATTAAAACTTAATCTGCTGTTCTGTCTCTAGAATAAAATCACTTCTGCTCACAATATTTTGAAATATTCAGTTTTGCTACCTCACAAGCATTGCAACCGCTTCCTCCACTAATTTTGCTGTGGGTTCTTCTTCAGATCGCCACTTTGATTCCGCTATTAAAGCCATATACATCCGTGCGGCAGAGAAAGAGATTTCACCTTCGCATACAATTCGTTGCGCCACCTGTAACCGTTGTTTCAACCATACCCTCAGCTACTTGTAGCCATCGTTTCAAATTATTCCTCCTATTCAAACTGTCTTGGTTTCGTCGTCCGTTTCAAAAATTATGTAACCACTTTCTTGTGACCATCGTACCGTGACCGTATAAAGAAAAGACCCAAAAAAATACAAGACGTTAGAATTTTTCAGGGGCCCACTCTTGCGCCACTTCCTACCTGTCTTTCACCGTCGTTCCCGAATAAAGAAGAGAAACTGGAGCAGGATCAATAATTTTCTTACATGAATTCAAACTAACGTTCTTAAAGTTTTTCGGGGAGCTGATTGACCTTAACCATATTTCATATGGCCATTTGTGGACGCGTTCTTTTTGTGTGGGGAATTTTAGCGATCATTTGACTATACTTTTCATCCTTGACATCTTGAAATTTGATGTCTTTCTTCTATCAGCATTGTCTCCTTTTTTTAAGGTAGGTCGGAATTATGATGCGAAAAAAATCACGTGCTATGAAATTTTATGTGTACTTCTGCGCTACGAGCAGATGTAATTGACCGTCGTCCTATCTGTGATCTGTTTACATGCTCAACTCGGTCAGGCGTATCGCATAGATTCCGGCTCATGCCACTTGAAAGTAGAGGATCTTTCGTAGCGTACCTCTTGATGTTAGTCCAGTCAGGTAATCATATTTGGTCCATTTTTTTATCAGGGTCGGGGCCGTTCACTTAAGGAGTCATAACCACACTTTGCATGACATCGTTAGTTGCGACATTCTTTGATCGTCTTATACACAATAACACCGAAAAACTCAGAGAAGGAAGATAGAAAATCGCTGTTGAATTTCACAACTAGGACGACTTTGCCGTGGGACCAAGTCAGCTGTTGGCAATATCTTCAGGAGACAATGGATCTATTTGGAGTGCTGTACTATTGATGTTGTTGATGAGAAAGAGGTTTTGACTTGAATGATTATTAATTTCGGAACTATTCCTCATAGTTTTCATCTAAATGATAAGCATACTTCATCAATTTGGTTGTGGATGGAGGATCATTACCTGCAGTCAGTCTCTCAGCTTTTTGCTCCGTTCAATAACTTTAACAATCAAACTTCGAACAATTTGCTTCTGGCATGCTTTGCCTTTAAGACAACTGATCAAGGGAGATCAACTACGGAAGGTCGTTTTCATTTCTGTCTCGGTTGTCTCACAATCCAAGAAACATTCTTCATATTATATTAAAACTTGAATTTGACATTATGTTTACTCAAACTTCGTTTCATCCTTTCTATTTGCAGTATCAAAATGCCTCCTCATCGAAGATGCTCATCGTGAGGACAAGCTCAAAGATTTGGCCACTACCATTACCAACAATTTGAACCAAATTGCTTCGGCCACAACACGCTGGCAACAGGTGTCATCAAACCAAACAATCAATACCATCCACACATCAACGACACCATCAACACCACCCGCAACAATACTTAAATCACAGTCAGGCTGCGTAAGTAATCACTTGCATCAAAACCACCACCACAACAACAACAACAACAATCACCATAGTCACCACAACAATTTGGATGATCAACCGACACGTGATGAACCCGATATGCCATTTCATCACCTTCATCAGCATAGTCAATTGAATCATCCCCAAATCACCAGTCCCAACACAAACACCGCCACAACCACGCCCATCATCATTTCAAACAAAACCAACAAAGTCACCAATAGCTTTACCAACAATTGTCCACCAACCTCAACCGGAATAGTCCCTCTGCAACGTGACTATAACAGTAAGATTGTTAACCTACGACCAAAGTCATTACCATTAGCTTCAAGTTCAACGCCCGCCATTGTTTCCGCCATAGTCAAGAAGACACCGAATAGTACGAAGGATAATCACATGAACAGCAGCAATAACACCACCAATAGCAGCAACAACAAATCTAGTCTAGCCACCAGAATTCATCAGCAACTCAACCAGTCGCAGTTGCAGCAACAGCGAAAGCACCAAGAACGTGGTGATCCTGATGGGGGATGCAATGTTGATGAGGTGTCCACCAACTATCTCTCAAAGAACTCCGAGCTAAGACCTGCTCTTGGAGCCGAGGAAATATTGAGCTTGAAAAAGGGTTGGCTTATGAAGCAGGACGCCAGAACAAAAGAGTGGACCAAGCATTGGTTTAGTCTGCGTGGGGCAGCCTTGTTCTACTACAGGGATGCCGTTTCAGAGGAGCGCGGTGTTTTGGATGGTGTACTGGATGTGAACTGTTTGACAAACGTGATTGAACTGACCGTTGGTCGGAGCTTCAGTTTCCAGCTCACAACTTGGGACAAAAGACGAATCATTCTGGCGGCAGCGTCGGCAAGCTACAGGACTAATTGGATAATTATTCTACGTAGTGCAGCTGGTTTGGCTGCGCTACAAGAACCAAAGCCAGTTGATGAGCCACCAGCGGAATTGATCATAAAAGATAACACCAGCGATGATCTAAAGAGTGAGATAGAAAAGGATTTCATAAAGGCCCAAATGAATCAGGATATCCTAATGAACAGCTTAGTGCCACAGGAGAAAGCCATCGATGGGAAGATTATTTCCACAAAAGAGAGTGCGGGAGATATAACCCCGGCAACTCCAAAGGCAGTAGTTTTCTCTTCAGATGAAGAATATCGAACAGCCTCCGAAGGTGGTCGAAGAGATAGTGTGGACTGGGGATCACCACTGTCACCATCGCCTCCACTACCAACTCCAATTTTCAGAGCTAAAGAGCGAATGAGATCCCGATCAAGTTCAAATTCTCGGCTACACAAAAGAAGCCGGTCATCACCACCCAGCTCAAGAAGAAGCACGGTTGATAGTGTAGGATCAGACGAACTACCGATTATACATCCAGTTCAGGAAGAACTAAATATTGACAAAGAACTCCAGCTGCGATTGGGATTGGTCGAAAAAGAGCGAGACATGCTCCGAGATGAAGCTCGTGAACGTGATGCTAGAATGTCTGAACTGCTTACCACTCTAGAGAGAACTGAAATTGAACTCACAGGACGCATCCGTGACGTCGAAGAAGCCCGTAATAAGCTGTCGCATGAACTATCCGAAGCAAACGGCAAAGTGGAAGCCATTGTCCTGCAGCTAACCAATGAGCTTGAAGACAGTCAAAAGAAAATCAAAGACCTGGAAGATCGGCTATCGCGGGGCATTGACGAGAATGAAGCCTTATACAAGAAGCTTCGAGAAATCGAAGCCGAGAGCCCATCTAACTTCAGCAATTTGAATCGTAACAAATTTAAAAGAGTTGACTCAATGAGTGACCTAACAAACCTCACCGAGATCGATCCATATTGCTTGGATCGTGATATGTTGGCTGACGAGTACAACGAGCTTAAGTCCCGATTTGAGAAGGCCGTCAACGAGATCAAAGCAATGAAAAAGGAGCTGAAAGAATCTCAAAATCAATTTGATGCTCTTGAGATATCATATGCGGCTTTGAAACAAGATCTTGCACAGCAAGGAAGCGAGGATCGCTCACAGCTGCAGATGATGGCTGAACGAATTCGCGATTTGACACTGAAATACACGACTTCCGAGCGGCAAGTTAGAACACTGAAACAAAAGCTTTCGAAATCCGAGCGAAGAAGATCCCTTTCTTTGAAAGGCAAGGACTCGACAACAATACCAAAGGAACTTGAGGAGAAGGTGAACGATCTTGAGACGAAAATCGAATCGATTGAACGATCGAGTCCGGAGAAGCTGTTGAGATCAGCTTCCGATGAAAAACTTTTGAGGAGAACGTCTCCGCACATCAGAAGGCGCAGCCTTGAAGGTACTTCTGGCAATGATCCCCTTCAATTTATGGTTCGTTTAAATGCTTTAGAAAAACGACTGGAAAACTCGTCATCCCCAGTACCCAAGATTCCCGAAGACAGCGTTGTTAACAGCTATTCTAGTCCGAAATCAGAGCATCTATTCGAGCGGCTGAAGTCTCTTGAAAGTGTCCTTATGGCTAGCAAAGATCGAATTGAGCAAAGCCTGCAGCAATTGCAATCATTGCGCTCGTCACGAACACGAAGATCGGTATCACCAATCACAGAGCGCAAGGACTCAATCCGTTTTGTCGAACGATGCCTTGCTGAAGTGGTGAAACTAATGCGAGAATCATGTCAGGGTTGCGTTGCAGGAAACGAAAATGGAACTCATATGAGTGTTATTCAGTTACCAGAATCAAGTCCCATTAAACAAGCTTTACTGCAATTGGAAATGCAACTCAGAGGTAAATTGGGAGATTTGCTCAAGGAAAGAAGGATACTGAGAGAAAGAAATGAGCTGACACCTCAAAAAGATCTGGAACTGTTGGCAGAACGAGTGGCTTTTGAAAGTGTTTGTTTTGCTAAGTTGAAGGATTCAATAGCTAGAGCTGAAGATCCTTCCAGATTCGGAGAGAAACAAACCAAAGCTGAATTGGCAGAGACGTCGCAACTGATGGCAATGCTGAAAGCCAAACTTGGAGGGAAGTGTTCTTTCAAGCCAAGCGGCAGTATTGACATTTTAGCTAGCGTCCTGGCTAGAAGACTGGTCCTCATCAATTCAAGGAAGGGGCCTCAACAGCTTCCCGAGTTAGCTCCGGTGAGCTCGAAGTCTATGGACGAACTGCTTCGGCAACAAAATGAGATCAACCTGATCACGAAGCGCTACAAGAACAACGCGATGGAAAGCCTTGCCTGCGCTCTGGCTGCGGAGACACTGAGCTATATCAGTTCAAATGACCCTGTTCAAGGAGCAGTTCAGGAGGCGTGGAGACACGCTCAGGAAGCAGTCAACTCGGAACTTGTCCAGTCTGAGATTGCCCACATAATGATGAGGAATGCTGAATGCTTTGAAAGTTCAATCACGCCCTCTTTTGGTTACACGCTGACACCCGAGGAACGGATCAGTTTCGAGAACTTCGCTGATGCAGTCCAAGAAGTGTTGAGGAAGGAAATGGACAACGCCATTGACCAGCTGTCAAGATGCTACGAAGAGTGTTTGGGGAAGATGAAGCGTGGACAGTGGCGACTTCACTTGGAGCAAGAACGAAAGGCGAGTGAAGCCAGACAGTTGCTTTCGGAATTTGCTGATATCATTGCTCATAAGGCGCTTATTGATGCCAGGATAGCAGTTCTGAAGGGTGGATATGTTTCCAAGGACTTTACCAAATGCAATGCAAGTGCTGAATTCAGCATAGTTACCTTACAAAAGTATGAAAACCTTTTTGAGGAGCTCTCGCACGACTTACAAATAGGCAATCCGAGCGACATCCTTGCGGAAGCCGACTTCAATTTTATGTATAAAAAATTCTCAAACCAATTTCTCACGGATAGGACACAAATGGCAGCTGTGGCTGCGTCCATGAAAAAACTGGAGGAATCACTTGCGATTATGTACAATGCGTTGAATCCGAACCTTTCGCTACCTGTCTCTGTGCGTCCCATTGAGACTCTGGAAGATGTCTGCGCGCTGTCTGAACACATTGAAGACAATGTTCAGGACATGATTCCCATCGCGCAACAGTTACGGAATTCCTGCGAAGAATGCGAGAAAATGCAGGTCAGCCTATGCAATTTGACGGCATATCATGAGGATCAGTTGAAAGCGGTCCAGGATGCGCACGAACATGAAATCGCTATGTTGCACAAGCACATGGACGAGTTCGCGTCTACAATAAAAGTCCTGGAAAACGAACGTAACAGCCTTCTAGAGGAGTTGAACCAGCAGAGTCATTTGGTGGAGGAGCATGAGCGTGAATTGTCTGCCATTTCCCTTAAGCTTAAATCTAAAGAAGAAGAGTGCCATCGCGAGAAAAACGAAACACTTGTCCTATGTGAGCGTTTGGAGACTAGCAATCAACGCTATAACATCCTTTGTGACGAGAAACAAACGCTCACACAGAAATGTCTTCTACAAAATGAAGAATATGCGGCCTTATTGCAGGAACGCGACTTCATACAGAACGAGCTGAACAAGGAGCGCGATCGTTCCCGTAAGCTTGAAAAGCGTCTTGAAATGCTGGAGGTGGAGCATTCGAAACAGCTGGGATGTTTGAAGGAGGCGTACAAGGATCAGATCATGACGCATTGCAGTGAGTTTACTAGTCTTACCAACGATGAGGAGAGCTTCAGGCAACGCTATCAAGCAGAAATCGAGCAATTGCGAGTGAGTATTCAAAGAGCGTGTAGTTCACGTAAAAGGATATGAGGTGATATGCCATGTCTTTTGTTTTGGGGTGGAACTTTTTTTTAAAAAAGGGCACTATGTTAGCATCTCATCTCAATCGTTTTACGTACATGATCCGTAAATAGTGTTTCTTTCGACATTGCTGCATGAATTCTTTCCAAAGTTCACTAATAGTTCAATTCCACAAAAGCTGTTTTCTTCACAAGGTTTATCTGATTTTCGTCCTTTTTTCGATGTTCTTATCTTTTCAGACGCTTTGCGAAAAAGGCTTAGCCGCCATGGAATCCTCGCATAGACGAATCATTAGCGATTTGGAGGAGAAACACAGAAAGGAGATTGATCGGCTCCTAACGGAGAAAGAACAAGCGCTGGCTGAAGAGACTCAGGTAATATCCTTGTTGTTGTGGTTCTACATTAGTATCAACAATTGTTATAACTGTTTGTATTCTTTATTTTTTTTGGTGTTTAGGCAACGCTGGCTGCATTAGATGCCATGCGTAAGGCACATCAAAGCGAAGTACAAAGGGAAGTGGCACGCTTCAAGCAGGAATTCCTAAGACAATTTCATAAGGGAGAGCAATCCAATGTTCCTGTCAAGGAAAAAGAGTAAGTAGAAGCATTTTCTTAGAAACCTTTTTCTGGACCAGTACTAGCATCCAAAATTTCTAATATTGTTCTTGGTTTGATATAAGGCATCGTGATAGTTTTTTCATCTTCTAATTTCGTCATTCTGATCTCTTTTCTTTATCAGGGAAGAACTCGAGGAGCTCAGACAGGAGATACTCTCGTTTTCGGAAAAATATTCAATAAAATGCGTAGAAAATGCCACACTTGAGGAAAGATTGCGTGTAGCCAACCAGAAGCTTCGGCAATTTCAGCAAATGCAGCAGATTGAGTTGCGGTAAGAATCGAACACAACTAGCAAATTGAATCGTTAGGTTTCCAATCAAAGATTCTTTTTTGATTGAGTCTGAGAAAAAATATTTTAAATTTTTGAGGGAGTCAAATAGCAATAAGTGAAAATTTTAAGACTCTTTTATTTTATATTATTCTCCAATCCTGTCCAACCCCAAACAAATTTCTCTTTCACAGCAATCAACAATTTCGTGCACATTTAGCATCAGAGAATTTCTCTGATCTGAATTTTGTGCAAGGACTATCAACTAAGGAGGATTCACCGAGTCCAGACAGTGAGGTACGTCAGTAAAAGCTTCTAATTTTGCCGTACGCACGAAATAAAAAGTCCTAAATGCAAATCAAATTCGTGCATTCATGCATCAACAGCGAACACATATTTAAAACGGTAGGATTTCAAGAAAACAAATCGTTTTAATTGTTTCTAAAATGTCCTTGTTTTTTACTGTCTTCGCACAATTATCAAACATTTCTACACTTTCGCTACACTATGTCTATGTGTTCACTGGTGATACACGGTACAATTTCAACTCATTTCATTCAAGTGTAAAACATTTTTTTTGTTATGCATGAAAAACATTTCTAATTATTTCAGTGCACTTTATTTCATATTTATTTTTTGAATATAATTTTGATGTGTTTTAATTTTCATGTTTTTGATAGGAATTTTCAGTATATCACGGATTATTTTTATTGTTATTTTTATTATTCTAACAGCATGATGTAATACGTGTAATTTCCACTTCAACTACAAATAGAAACACTACGAATACAATTGTCCTTAGGACTGATTGTGTCGATTCTCCTAGTACTGTTCAGTCTGAACTTGATTTGAAATCTTTACCAGGACATCGTTCTCTCAAGACTGACGGCTTGAGCCTTGCATTCAATAAAGGTAAAGGAATTCTGTGATGTTTTCGGAATGTTAAATCATTCACTAATGCTGACTATGTAACTGTCCTGTAATCGTCCTAAAAAAATTCCGTATTAATTCTTTTTTAAATCTTCTTTTGATGTCTTTAAATTTTAACTGAGCAAATTAGTTTGCAGCTAACTTTTAATTCGTTTAAAAACCATGAAAAATTTGTTTCCCATACTAAAAAAATTAAATTAAATACATCCGTTTTCCAATCAGAAAGCGTAGAGTCTAATATATTTACAATGATTAGCTAACCATATTTGGGTAATAACTGTATCTTGTAATAATTCCGTGCCTCAATTGTTTGGTCCAAAAAAATTCTACTCTCCTCGAAAACACCCTATTTATTCTTCACTTGGTGAACAACATCTTTGTACAGAAGATATGAACGAGAAAAGAGGAATCGATTTCTTTAAAAATATTTCCTTTGAAGATAATAACATGCACGCTAGCCGTATCCTTTTCTGATTGCTATTAAAAATGTACCCAACAGAAAACCATGAGACCGTTTTCTAAAGGAATGCAAGTTAATTTTTTTTTGTATCTACATATTGCCAAGAATAAAAAAGGAAGCCTTGGATAAACTGGAGGAGGCAGATTAAGTCCTGATTCAACGTGCTTTTCCCAGAATTAACCACTAAAGGGCCTCTTAAGCCAGGGATACGAAGTTAGCTCGCACCAACGCCCCCATAAACGTACTAGTCAGTAGACCATAACTAGTATCAGTACTGCTTTTCGGAATACAGGTTCCAGATCTCATCCAACGCTTGCCTGGACTTCTTTATAATCTTTGATGAGGATTCGGACCTATCATCATTCTTGCCGCTTTTTGGGTCGTAAACGCAACAGCACGCCAATGCATCACAGAACAGAAGTGTTCCGATTTCCGTGCTGACCGGTTCCAAGTTGTATTATAAATGAAAGTACCCGCTTTTGGGTGTCAACAACAGTCCCCAAGTTTCAACCTCCACAGGTTCCTGAACGACACCGCCAGGGAAAAGTCTCTGGGGCCGCGGATCCCTTGGTACCAGTATACCCCTGGTGAGGTTTCGAGGAAGCACAGACACAACCTCTTCAATTGAGTTCCATCGCAAAGCTCCGGATTGATCGCCGTATTTTCGGGCTTATCATCATTTCGCAATATGCCACCCTAATATTCGTCACACATTTACCTCAGCATCCTTTTGTAGGGATGTTGTTCTGAGGATCGGTCGGAATCTCTCCTCCTTTACACTGGCATGGGACAGTTCTGAAAAGAAGAGCGGAGTTACTGGACGACGCGGTTATTCAACTGCGCCAACAAGAAACAATGCTTTTAGAAGACCAAGGCTCAAGTTGTTTCGTTAGTGATTATGAAATCTTAAGTAGCTGTTGTTCAGCAATCTAAAATAAATTTTACAAAAGAACTGAAAATCAGTATAAATTAGTTTATCATGGGTTAGAACCTCCTAGTCTAGTCAACAACTTCGTCTTTCTAGTTGTGTTAATTTAAAATAATTAAATTAATGATGAACCAGCATAAAATCTGGAAGCAAAGAACCCCCATTAATGTGCAATAATAGTGTTAGTGAGTTGCTAACCAAAAGCACAACTAGAAAGACGAAGTTGTTGACTAGACTAGGAGGTTCTTACCCATGATAAACTAACTTATAGAGAATAGCTAACGTAAGCATATATACGAACCGATTGACAGTCGTTATAATTCGCAGATACAAATAATAAAATATTTGAAATATAACGAGCTTAACCCATCAACAAGCCTAACCGTGGTCGTGCTGCCTGGTGACGGATGGCACCTGAAGAGGATGCCATCCGACACCCCGAAACCACACTTTCCATTAAAAAAACAACTGAAAATCAGGTTTATTTCTAACCAATGCGACTGTCTAGTAGAAGATTCCTAGTTTATCTCTTTTATGCTTACTGGCTGAAGTGAGGCCCATCTACCGATCAAAGAACCTCTACTTAATTCCCAGCACCCAATCGATAACCCAAGACTCAAATCATTTTTTCTCATTGCTCAGTTTTGGAGTATACATACGTCTTCAGAATTTGACCCTTAACAAAGTTCCCATCAAACCCGAAAAAAGGTGCCTTCTGAAACCACGGCAGCCGTGGAATCAAACTGATCCCTGATACTGTTTCCAGGCTAATATAGGGCCAAGATATTCAGGTGTCTACGTGAGGATGGCTACCTTCGAATGTCTACTCAATATTCCTTAGACTGTGCTTAAACTCTACATTTGGACTGACGATTGACGCCGAGTATGTGATGGAGTATCTTCCAAAAATATCAACAGATCAATTTCCACTATGATAACTTTCCTTACAATTTTTTTATGTATTCACGTTGATATTTGGACTGTACTGTATATATTCATTCATTTATGCCCATGTCTGCAGGTGAAGTTTACCGAAAATCAGTTAAAACTAAAGAAAATTCCTCCCATAACATTTGCTTTCGGAACTAGGGGCTTAAAACTTCTTTCTTGGTCCAATCGGTCTACTCAGATCACCATTATGTCTCGACCGCGCATTTACTCTTCCAATTTATGATCATGTACTCATTCCCAGCTGAGTGTACGGAAAGTTGGCAACCATCTATGATTTAAGTGAGTCTCGAACCATCGACGTTCCGCATAATAGTCGAACACTCTAACTGTTAGGCTATCACCACTCCTTCAGTTACTCTTCCTTTTTCCTCTGTTTGGAGAAAATTTCAGTTCATGAAGGCGAAGCTCCTTGCTTAGGTTGCATGTGATTTAAATTCCAGGCAATTGCGTTGTTCAACTGGAGCCAAACTATATTTTCTAGCTCAGCTTCAAAAAATTGAGTCCTAGTTCTGGAAACGAAAAAAAGTCAATTTCATGTAAAAATTGTTTTAGCAAAGATGCAAACCAAAAACAAAACAGTGAACGTATTGTTTTACTATATACACGGTGGTTCAATCCATAAAGAACTGTAGAATTAGTTGCAAAAATGTGTAGGATTTGTTAATACTTACAGTCTTCAAACATTGCTGATCACTTAAGTATTGAAGCTAATGCTATAAGGAGCCCATTCTACGTATAAGCTCACAACGATCGTGTTGTCCTGTTAAGAGTGGAGTGGCAACACCGAATGAGGTTCCCATCCTTCACATCTTAAACAAATTTTGCTCAATTCATCAGTTATTTTATTCAAAGCATTCACCATGAAAAAGGATCAAGAAGCAAGTCCAACCAGTGCTTTAGGTCGTCTGTTCAGATGTCCTTGAGAATGTCGGTGCAAACTGTTTGTATCTATTTGTATCCACGTCAACTTACCTTTACATTGAAAACTTCATTTTTCTAAATAGAACACGGGGCTAAATCAGGCGAAAAGTAGTTAAAATACGATCAAAAAATCAATCACAAGGCTCAATCGATAAGATGGCGCTTCTTCGCCATACTCTGACCGAATATTCCGCAACAAATGCTTCACAACATAACATTAACCGTCTAATCCTCTGGAAGGAACTCCTTCTTAAGTGCTTCCTTCCAATCGTAGAAAAAAATCAACATTGTCTTCAATATTGATTTCTCCAAACTCCTTTTTTTGGGAATAGTCTCATTTGGGTTCTTGTATTTTGCACTTTTGCGTTTGATTTCTGGATCATGTTCTGTTCTGGACCATGTTTTATCACTATTGACAAGGTTATACAAGAAGTTTCGATCCTTTTTGACTCCTTTATTATGTCCTTCTCATGCTGAATTCTGCCTAATGTTCGGTTTATCAGTCAATTTGCACTGATGCAACAAACACACTGTCAATTACAGAAAAAGGTTTGGATTTGCATGACTTGCCTGTAATTAAAACTGATCATCTAAGATAATTCAGGATTTGCCTGAAGCAAATAGTGTAATCTCGAATCAGTGATTCGACACACCAAGGGTTTCAGTTTACAGACGAAAATCTGGATCGTTGATGGAAACACCGGTAAGAGTTGAGGTAGTACTATTTGACGTAATTGATCCACAGCCTTTATGTTTGCACTCTTTAAAAACCTCATCCATGTTGAAGCAAACAGTAACCTGACATGGATACTTAAACTTCATTCACATTAAAAGTTGACACCACTGAAAAAAAATTGTTTGAAAAAAGTCCTGTTTACTTTAAAACGCAATTTTTATAGCAGCTCATGAAAAAAATCGATAGGATACATTTCGAAAGGAAACGAACTTATGGCCCAGAGTGTTTTAAATACATTTACCGGTTTTTTAGTTAACGAAATTTTCTACACATTCAAAATTTGCGATCATAAAAATATAATTTCTTCGTCACAACCATCAAAAAGTTCTAACAGGCTCATCCTATCAAAACTTGGGCAATTTTTAGATTGAGTCGTAACAAATGAGCGCATAACAGGGTCTTCGAGTATTTCCATGCATCAAAAATTATTTTGTATTAAAGTCAAAGTTTGTGGCAAACTTCTTTAAGTTTAGAAATTCATCATGAGCGAGATAAATCAAATTTTTAATTCTTTCCGGGTAAAATGAGTGTCTCTTATTGCCAACAACACAATTTTGGACACACCTCATTCGTTCAAAAGAGTACACATAACAATTTTGTGTTATTCTGTGTCTGGAAAAATACACTTCCCATGGGACGCTGTCCCGAGCTGCACATGCGAGCTCGCGCCCGGATTTTATAAGCAGCATCTCCTTTGTAAATTAGTACTATTAGGTCTTGTCTTTCTAGTAGCCGACTTACGGTGAAGAATCCGGGCTAAATCGAGCTATTTCAAGGGTCAATCTTAGTCCTCCTTGGCGTGAGCTGGTCATGTTAAAAATATTCAGTTTATCCGTGTTTTATTTACCTTTTTTTCTGGAAAAACATAAAATTGGTTTAGTGTTTCCTTAGTAATAAAATCGATTCAGGTTGAAGGAAAAAATTATTGAAAAAAATTGTACCTCCAAAATATCCAAAAATGTCCCTTGTCTTTGGATTTGGACACAAAATTTAATGATGGTTTGCGGAAAAAATAAAAGCATATTTTAAGTTAGCAGCATTCATTCTTCAAAAATTGCAATTCTAGTCCAAGAATTTTTTTTTGGTAGCTCTGAAAAACTCCTTCCGTACGGGTCAGTTAAATAATGTTCGTGTGTAGAAAGGTCCACTTCTTACAGTAAAAGTTCTTGTCTATACTTTTTTTCAATATGTAAGGTGTGTCACTGTTATCCATATCTCAATAACACGCACTTAAAAAAAACCCAAACAAATGACTTAACTATTTTTCGTAGCATACAGCTTCTTAGTTTAAATGATGCATTCAGTTGCCTTTTCATCAACTGTTGAGGTGCATCTGGTCCCAGGAGCATGTGCTCAGCAATATCAGATTCAGAACAAATCAAACCCTTCTATGATAATGTTTTCGTGTCTGTATTGTTTTCAGTTCTCTGTCCACTCATTGTTATTTTTTGATCTTTTTTATCTCTTCAATAATGCAACTTTATTCGCCAATAAATTTTCTTTTTAACTGCCAAAGCTATCAACAAATAGGTGACCTTATTTTCCAAAAAAAATTTGGCTACAGTCTGATTGATTTTTTTAAATGAATTTTTGATGATATTGTCAGCTTTTTTGAGTATAAATTAGTCTCATTGCATAGTTTTGACGATTTGAATTTCATCATTGAAGTAAAGGTAGTTTCCCCGTCAAAAAATACCACTAGTCCTAAGATACCTTTCTATAAAACTTTTAAGTTTAACCATTTCTCAAAGGGATCATTTTCTTTCGACCGATTTTTAATTTTGAAAAGTATTCTTTGTTTCGGAAAGGCTCTGATCGTTAGTAGTTTGTAGAGGGAGTTACTCTTCTAGATGGTGATATTGTTACTTTGAATTCTTTAATGCACAACTTCTATCATAACTGTTTGTTCCAAACTAACCATTCATCTTGACGCTAAGTTTTGACTTAACTTAGGGGGGTCTCAACATCATTTTTCACTCTTCCAGGCTTAATACCATCTAAAAGCAGTCTCTATTCACCATCGGGTTCAAGAACGTCTCAACGCCAACTATTGTCAACTGACCATATAGATGTTGTATCACCAAAGTCTTCCACAAGGACACCATCATCTTCATCGATATCATCACCTGGCGTATCGGCAAAACAATTTTGGACCGTGAAGACTTCATCGTGCGATTATACCGATCGGCACCAAATTAATGAAAAACCCACAAGAAAATTCATAAGAACTGATTTGAAACCAGTGGAACAACCAAAGAATTGTAAAGTGTTAGTGTCAATAAAGAGTTTCGAAAATGTTCAACAATTGTCGTCGGGTCCCGTCGATCGGACGACAAAAGTTAGAAACTACTCGTCAGTACTGTATAAATTGGATAGTAAGCAGATTTCATCCCCAATTCGTAACGATCGTAAAGTGGCGCTGCAAGAACCATCAAATGTTGATGACGACTCCTGCATCAAGGATACCAGCAAGAGTAATAGACCAACGATCGAACGAAAATTGGCCGTTAATTTAAGTAGTCTTAGTGAATTACTGAGTACTAACCGCAGCGATCGCAGCATTAGAAACACCAACTACCACTGTAACCACCCTCAAACGAATAGTATTAGTTGTGCAGTTAACACCCCTAACCGTAACACCACGGATAGCAACCAGTCGACTAACATCAACACCACAAATAGCCATAGCCGCGATGTGGCACGTAGTCGCTCCCACAATGTGCGCCAAGTGCGTCGTTTTTATGAAAATCGAGAAAATTCCAGTGAGATTTGGGAAAATCCTAGCAAATCGGTAATCGATCCAATCAATGATGATAATGCTAAAGTGGTTGAGTCAATCATGAATCCGCTCGATAGTGAAGCCGTTTCGAGGAAACCGAGTTCACCCTCTCCCTTAAATGGGAGGGACGTTGAGCAGTATACAACCTCACACATGCAACGGTTTGAGTTGGAAATTTAATAGAAATCATATAAGAAAAAAATGTGTAAATTAATTGTTCGAATATCAAATCAATCGTAAATATGTAAAATGTTTAATTTTTACCCTCCTTTTAAAAAAAATGGACGACGAATTCGATCCGAATCAATAAATTCAAGTTCATTTCATTAATCGCATTCATTCTCCCCTAAATTATCTTTTTGCCCGCTTCATTTCCACTTTTCCATTAGAGACTTTAACATATCCCGAATATTTTCTAAATCTTAAAACTGTCGGGACAAAAAAATGTCCCTTGTATACATTTGATTAAAATTTAAGCGTAATTACAAATGATATTGAAAAAAAAATATCCTTAAAATGCATATAAAAAATGCATAAATATTATACCCTAATTTCTGTATTGTGTAATCTTTCTAATTTGAAAATATATATTCTGTGTGTAAATGTTCAATTTCTCAAATTTGAAGTTTAGTTAAATTAACTATTATATGATATGAAAAGAAAAAACAATTATTAAACGAAAAAAACAAACAAATTAATGTTTATTATAGTCCATAGTATGATTATAATATTTTAAGTGTAATATTTTTTTTCTGTTTTGTTAACAATGAAACTATTATTATTATTATTAAAAAATTATTTGAGGTTATTAAAATCTGTAGTTTTATTTCATTAAGGAAGAATTTCAGATTGTTTTCGGAGGACTTTTTTTCCAGCCGAAAAGTGACATGGATTTAATTTTCTGGAAGAAATTTTAGTGATTTTCTCGTAAGTTGTGAAAAAAACCTTAATTGTAGAACTCTGGAGATGCTTTGAATGTCGTGCCTTCATTTTCACTCATTGGCAACTTTTAAATCATTATTTATTTCTTCTAGAGTTTGTGTCAGACCCTCAAGACGGTATATTAGTATAGGACAACAGTAAAGAGTCTCAATATTAATATTTACTAGTTTTATAACCACAGTGCCTAACAAAACTCTAATTCTATTTTCTACACAAAAAGTTTAGTTGGAGCGTTTTGTAACTAAGTCGTTTCTCACATAAATTCAAATAAAGGACCATTTGAAGTTTTTCATGAGCGGCAATGATACCAAAATGATAAAAATCGGCAACCACTTCCTCTCATTACGAGATTTTTAATATGGAAATGAAGCCTAAAATGAAAAATAAAGGCTATTAAATTAATGGTCCCTGAAAAATTTGATGAAACAACGCCCTCATTTCTGATAAGCCTTGTTTATGATACTGATTTTCTAATAGTACTTCTTCATCTGTCTCTTTTGTCCTTGGCAACAATGCCGACTAGAAATGTTGCCAAGGATAGTCGTTCTGTAACATTTTCATTTGAAAAGATTGCTTACATTTTTGTTTGTCAAAACAAAAATGGTTAAAAGGTCTTCGTTGATATGAAACAAACCCAGTGAAAGCTATAACGTACGAACATTGCTTTCACTGATACGCCCAAACGACTGCCAGAAACTGCAGTTGCCGGCAACGGAATAATTCATCAAACTGGCTATAAAGCTATTTGACGAGATATATAGAATATAGTAAATCTCCAGCTGTGAAAAAATATAAAACACGTTCATGATAATCAAGAAAAATTTGGCTTAGAGAGTGAAGAACTCGAAAAATGCAGAAATACAAAAAGATAATATTCAAGGACATGGATTGCTATAACTCTTAAAAAGTGCAGTATCTATCTTCAAGAGGTATGGGAAGTCCCAGTGCCCGTTTTAATTTTCTGTAAAGTCAATTGAAAGAAATTGTTTACAAGGAAACTCCTGATACCTTGGAACATCTGTCTTCGGAAATTTCAGTGCAGTTCAGTTCCAGTGCCCAAATAACAAACGAGATGTTATCAAGAGGGAGACGGAGCTTGAAAAAGAGAACCAGGTCTTGAAGAGTCTATGAAGATGTGTAGAATGAAGAGAATGGAGTATGATAGAATAAACACTGAGATCAACTGGAACGATTGTGCATGTTTACAGTGATGCATGCAAGTAAATAAACACTTCATTCCCTTATAAAACTGTGTTAGACATTTTTGGAACATATTTGGAAAGGGAAGCCGATGGAAATCGGCTTATATGAACGCCTCGCCACTGGTATTTATAGGGGTTTGACTATCAACATTTGACGAATTGGAGTAAAATGATGGTCTAACCATTTAATGGAAACATAGCAGTGATCCCATCTTTGAAGAAATGGGAGTGTTCTCGACATGAAAATCCGAGACAATGCACAAAAAATGCGAACTTTTCATAAAGAAAAGTAAGTTTCTTCGAATTTACCGAGCTGACCCTCCCAAAACAGTTACTCGATATTTACATAGCATCTTTTAAAAGTTGCGACAAACTATAATCTAAGTTTTATCAATTGATGCTGTTTCTTAGATAACTGTGAAGATATTGGTTTTTTTTTTAATTTGAGAATGGCTTTTTTTTAAACTTTGAAATGCTTGTGGCAGCTAAAGGGTTAACAAATTGAAAAAAAATAACAATATTTATCCTAAAAATGGCCTACAAAAACATGTAGCATCTTACGCGACCGCCGAACCAGGGGATAAGCAGGGGTTCGGATTATCGTAGCTCTGTTAGTTTTTTTACCATTTTTTATTTGTTTCGAAGCATGGTTTCAGCATCAAAGAAAAAAAAACATATAACATTGACAATATCAGAAAAATACGAGATTTTAGATAAAATTAAGAAGATATTTCCTTAACAATTCTTGCGCAGCAGTATAACTTTGGAAAGTCGACCATTTTTGATATCAGAAGCATGGAGGGAAAAACGGTCATTTGTAATAAATACAAAAAAGGGTCCAAGATATTGAAAAATTGTAAAAACACCTGAAAATTCTCCGCTTGAAGATACCTTTTTCACTGGTTTTTAGAGCAGCGAAGAAAACTTGTCCCTTTGTCAGGTGATACAATAATGGAAAAAGTCAATTTTTACCATGAAAGACTTGGAAAAGGAGATTTTTTGCGGAGTTATCCTCTAACTTCGCTTTCCAACGTTGTGGTCGGGGAGGAACTGGGGGAGACTCAACCGGTCTTGAGTATGCCTGGGAAAAGTCGCATAGCCGAACGAGTACCTTGCAGAAATAGAATCCGGGGGTGTCGACCAGCAGATGTTTAGTACTCGACCAAAGCAGCTAGGAGAACTGTCCCAAGCCAGTACATAGGAGGAAGGATTCTGACCGATCCTCAGATCAACATCCCTTCAACAGGATGCTGAGGTAAAGAGATGACGATTAATATGGTCTATCATATATTCCTATGATTTAAAGTTTGATAACTCGAAATCACGGCTATCGATCCGAAACTTTGCTATGGGGCTCCATCGAAGAGGTTATGCTTGCACTCTCCCGAAACCTTACCAGGAATATATTGGTTCCAAGGGTAACCGGGGCCACAGGGATTTGTCCCTGCCGGTTTTGGTTGAGGAGCCTGTAACTTGGTGGCTGTGGTTGACACCCAATGCGGGTACAGTCATTTCAAATACAGGTTGAGACCAGTAGCTATTCGGCAACTCTTCTGTATCGTAGTGCATTGGCGTGATGTTGCGTTCTCAACAGAGGTACCGCTTTCCAAAGAGCGGTTAGGATGCTGATAGGTCCGATCTATACCAGGGATAGGAAGCAGTCCAAGCAAATTTGGATAAACTTGGTACCCATACTCCGAAGAGCAGTGCTCATAACACAAGTTATGGGTACTGCGTAGTACTTTTATGGGGGTTTTGGTGCGCGCTAATTTCGTAACCCTGGCTTAAAAGGCCAAATAAATATTAATTTTAGGGAAATCATGTTAAACTCAGGAACTATCTGCAATTAGAAGATGATTAGAAGAATTAAAGAAAAGACATTGTGTACGCCAACTTAAACTTAGTGGTGAGAAGCTGTAGAGGCATTCCTTTTCATGATCATTATTAGGAAGAAAGACTTGATTGCAGACCAAATTTATAACGCCGATGAATTAGACTTGTATTAGAAAGTGATAACGAATAAGATCACAAGAACTTCCCTTATGTTGACAAGGTATTTTATGATGGCTGCTCACCGCACGTGATTTCTTCAGGACACGCCATGCCAATCAGCATGGGCAATTGCGATTCGATACCTGACTATGCATAATTTTTTTCCAACAATTCATTTTATATTTTTAAAACGTGGTTTTTCATAGCTATTTTCATTTGACCCTTTTTTCCTGCATGATTTTTTAATCAAAGCCGCGATTTTCGCGTGAAAATCAGATCCTCGCTTTATGATCGATCATGTGCTATAATTAGTGGTCATTTCTTTGGAACTAGTATATTAAAAAGAACAACACAATAAAAAATCTCACGAAGAATGTCCGTCAGCCTCTGAAAAGACCATGATATAAAATTGGCTTGTAATGGATGATTTTTTTCCATATTTACAACACAAAAAGCAATAGCCAATAATTATAGCATATTCATATGCGTAAAGTGCGTGGTCGAGCATGATCTTGTAGAGCTATCTGGGCCAAAGAAAAATTCTAAGAACTTTTCGTAGACAATACAGGAAATCGGTACAGGTATGGGTACAGTTTGACGACATTTATGATAAATATATGTACGTCTTTTTGATTCACTTTTTGCAACTATTTTAGTGATCTTCTCCTTACAAATCGTTGAAAAAATTTATCTTTCTGCACAACTTTTCAGCACATACTATCGTTTTCCCAGGTAAACGCATGAGATCCTGATGATTTACATCTCCGACAATTTATGATTGGAAGTCTAGTCGCGATCATCGCGCAAGATCGCGAGAAATGAAGATCATTTCATCGCCGTTTGTTGTCTGCAGCGAAAAAAATAATTAATAATATCCATACATGATCAATTTAATGGCTGTTGTCGCCCATACTATAATAGCTCTGCTCGGCAAAAGATCATACCAATCAAATGTCGGTTATGATGATGAAACCATCAAAAAGACTACCATATTCATTATGATCCTTTCACAATACAGATTTGTCCACTCGCGTCATTACGTTGATGACGATCACATGCACGATCAGATCATTCAATCTTTTCATAGTTTCTTGAATAGTATCGACGCGATATATCTATGGTCTTGCAGGAAAAAAACTAGTTAACTGAAAATTATATCTTGAGTTTGATGAAACCATGTCAGAATTATGATGCGATCACATATGTGGCAGTGCACGATCAATGGAAAAGATCATTGACGGTTTTAATTAAAACTTCGTGAAATGATGCTGAAGAATGCAGCTTCTAGCCTTGATAGTGAGGTGCATTAATAGTCTGTGGTTGCTATCGTTAACATGGATATGCCAAGCTTACTCCCCCTAAGTACAAATTATGATCATAGTTTCATCGAAGCTTAGTCGATGATCGAATTAATTACTTTGAGTGTTTTCAATTATCGAGGAAAGAATTCAAGACATACGCTAGAATAGAATCAAGAAAAGTTGTTAGACTTGAAAGGTTTTGAAAATAATAAACTTTGGCGCAAATTCGGCCAGTTTCTGATTAAACACCAGGACAGGACGTGGTCTGCAGGATAGTCGTCCGTGATTACTACTCTGATTTGAATCAGGTACTCATTTACAGCTGAGCGAACTGATAGTCCGACACAAAGTCTCATTTCCGAAAATTACTTGTCGCCAAGCAGATTAGAACCTAGCACTTGATGCATAAGAGGCATCAATAACTTAGCCACGCAGATTACCATGAAAGGTTTTCCTTGAAATAAATTGATTACCAAGGTTATTCATCTTCGTGATTTTTAAAATTAATTCTTAAGGAAAGAGATCGACTCTCCCCGCAACAGTAAAAGCCAAGAACGCAAAAAAAATCGACGGAAAAAAAAGAGGACGAATGACACAGCTAGGGTTGGTTTCTAAGAGACCTCAACATTTTTCAAGGTTGATAGTGATTCGAGTAAACGAGGAAGCTGAATTCCATCCGGAAAAATTAAAAAAAAATGGCTAAAGATATCGAGTCCTCGATGATTACCGAAAGCTGGTTCTGCAACATTCTGTTTTTGAGTCTAATTATTAAATGGTGAGCTTTAGTGTCGCCAAACACGAATACCTCAACCAAAACACGGCTGAATCGTAGAAGGTTCAGAGAGCTTACCCGAAACTCTGAACTCGAGCACCTAGCACAGAACATCTTCCAATTATCAACAATCCAGAGTCTAGATACGCCAATAGTAAAATAATTCAGCCGGCATAGCAGCCACCCAAACGGCCATTTATCATACTCCACGAGATGCCCATGAGAAACCATCAACAAGATACAATCTTGCATCTTTTATCTCGACCTGGCCATCAATCATGCGGTAATGTTCGAGATGCATCTTTCGAGCTGTCCCGCACGTAAACGGAATGGATCTAGGGCTAGAGCTTCCTAGACGTTTCATATGTGGACGCTTAATATGCGGACGCAACGCGTCTGATAAATTTGAAGCGTGCGTGCCGAATGACGTGGGGCGGGATCCTTGCCGGACCTATAAAGTTGCAATACATCACACGGATTCCGTGCCGGTTAATGAATGCGAGGCGTGGAGCACTTAAAAATGTATTAGACTGGAGCCCTGGGGCTGATGTGACGATGTTTGGTGGTGGTGTTAGTAACCGGGCTAGAGTATCGTCCGCGCAACTACGAGTTAAATTGTTGAAAAGATACTCAAGCTAATTGTTGTCCGTCGCGCGTACTTGCATCACCTTTAATTCTTTTATTCGGCATCCATGGCTAATTGTTTCGCTCAGAGCGGGCATTTGTTAAATGGGCAAAGTGTAAGACAGAAAAGATGACTTCAGATACTTAGCATTGAACTGCCTTCCATCATTTATATTGAATCAGGAAAAGTATCATTTGAGATATTGCAATATGTAAAAGGTTTGTCTACGTGGTAAACAAACGCTTCTGCAAAGTAATTAATCAAGTTTATTCCGGGAAAGATTAATTTGATCTACTTCATTGTGGATACAAAAAATCATCTAGATATTTCCAATTTGAAATCCTTACATATTTGGGGTTTCGAACCTCCGTGTCTAGTCGACAAACTCCTGCCCACTAGTGTGCTTTTTTGGGTCGCAACTCTGCTAACACTATTATTGCACATTAATGGAGGTTCTTGTTTCCAGGCTTCAGGCCGGTACATTATTAAAATGGGAAGTGTGGTTTCGAGGTGACGGACGGCATCCTCTTCAGGTGCTGTCATTTACCATCCGCCACCAAACAGCACGACCACGGTTAGGCTTATTGATGGATTAAGCTCATTATACTTCAACTATTTGTATTATTTGTATCCGCGAAGTATAACGACTGTCAATTTCGTTAAGTTTATTAATTGTGTCTACGTAGCAATTCCATACATATTTGGGTTTTCGAGGTTCGACCCCGAAACCTCACTTCCCATTTTTATGAAATCCTTATCAAAAATTGTATAGTGACCAATATTCTGCAACCACGTACAGTCAAAAACACGTTCAACAAAGAGAACCAAAAAATAGTTACATGTCTTCAGGTGGATATAATAAGAATGGATCAAATTCCTAGTCCAAGCTGGATTTCACTACGACGGCATACGTTTCTAGTGCAAAGATCTGCCTGAAATTTTGTATCGTATCTTACTCAAAGGTTTTGATTTTTGCCATGCGTACAAAATAGAATCCAAAAATAGTAGGACTGAATTAATTTAATTATTTTTATTGAACTAATCGGTACAAATCCTTAGTAGTCCTCGAAATAAGACCCTTGCGCTTTGACATAACGCGTATACCGCGAATTCCACTGCGCGTACGCCTTCTGGAGCTCGCTTTTCGAGATCAACTTCAGAGATGCCGCCACGGCCCCTTGCACGTATTTTACGGAGCTGTATCGTTTCCCCTTGAGGTCCCGCTTGAACCGAGGAAAGAGGAAGAAGTCAGGTAGTGCCAGATCTGGACTGAAGGAGGAGGGGTGAGTCAACGTGGCAGCCCTGTTCTTGGCCAGAAAATCCTTCACCAGGAGTGCGGTGTGAACAAATCTACGATGATAATTTTTTGGACGCAACCCTACGAAATCCCTAACTCATCAACAAACAGACGAATTTTTGTGTGCCGGTCGGAATTTAGGAGCGCCTTTACTTTGTCCCCATTTTCATCAATCCTTGAAGTTGACGAACTCAACCCCCTCCCGGAACAACTTATGCCTCTTAAACACTATTGAGCGACTCATAGCGGCATCCCCGTTGGGGTCCTAAATCAATCCAAGGGTCCTTGTCGTGGTTTCCCGTGTTTTACGCAGAAATTGATGGCGTAGCACTGCTCGAGATGTTTCCCCTTCTTGGATCGCGACGACACTTCTTGACAGAGGTTCACGGAAATCGACGTGCTTACTCTCCGCTTGCTCGCAGGCTACTGGAAAAAATGCCGATCTCTTCATAAGGTGGTCGAACCCCCCGTCCACCACTCAGTTTGCGCTACAAAAATTCAGTCCTACTACTTTTTCATCCTACCTTATATGACTTAACGGGACGCAGGAGCTGCTTCTAATTGAACAATATCTGTAATGAAGGCTAAGCTGTTCAGACCTGATTCGAGACTGGACTTATTTTCATAAGTACTCTAGAAGTTTGCGGAGGAAAACTTCCAAAAACAACTAACAAAAAATTGATTTTACGCCAGCTATTACGATCTGAACTTCAGCACAATAAAACAGAGATAAAGAACAGTACAGGATCTACGATCTTCGTGTTTGTTAACAGGTATAGTTTACTCTGGTCCATTCAGGCTCTACAACTGAATCAATTATGGTATGCACGTGTGAATGATCGATTTCAAACACCGTTAAAATTAGCAGAAAATTTTTTATCATCGAATTTTCGAAGTTTTGTCCTGTGAAATAAAACCAATTTTATTTTCACTTTTTTTTTTGTATTCAATGTCTTACAAAATCAAATGATCTAAAGAAATGTCATCCAAAAAAAATTGTAGTTCTCTTTTATTTCAGCAAATATTCATAATAAACCAATTAACCGTAAATATTTAAAATGAATAAAGTAGCGTTCATGTTTTATGTAAGGACCGTTTGTAAATTTTTTTAAGTTCATTCATTGTAAGAGTTCGTGGAATTTCAGTTACTTCATCCCCTATATTACGCATTATTTAATGGACATCAAATTTATACTGCATTTCGCCAGCTGAATGCAAGAACGTGCTTACTCAGTTTTTCGGTGTTTTGTGTATAATTGCAGGATCAAGGATGGTACTTTGCAACTTCTTTAAAATTATATAGATTTAATACGAATAATGCTGATTTTCAATTGTAACCAATGAGTCCTTTTCCGAATTACGAGGGTTGTCTGAAAATTTTCCATCCTGAACATGACCCGAATTCGTTAGAAGGGTTCGTTGCATCGTCCCGGGGACTTCACATCCGTCAGGTCAACAGGTACAAACCTGTTTGCCTTGAAATTTCGAAGCGATACCGTTCGCTAACTAATCATTACATTTCCTCATTTCATTACAGATGGCAGAACTTGTCAACTAAAGTTGGTGAATGTGTTGACGCATGTGTTGAAAAATACTCATCGAAATTTCAGCCATTTTGCATGGTCAGTTGTTGTTTGACAACCACTTGAATAAGTCGTTCTGAGGGCTTTCACAAAAATGGGAAAAAATGAGTACCGAGCTGTCATTAAATATTTGTTTTTGAATGGCGACACGCCCACGCAAATCAAAGACGCTTTAGATGCTGTATAAAGAGACTCTGTACCATTATTTACGTCCGTGAAATTTCGGGAAGCTGAATTTAAACGTGGTCGCATCAGCTTGACTGATGATGAGCGTTCAGGAAGGCCAAAAACTGCGACAAGCAGCGACAACGCCAAAAAGGTCATCAAATGGTACGTACGGTACGGTAATGACCGTCAAATCAAGATTAAAGAGATAGCAGAGGCTATAAGCATATCTGAAGAACGCTTTTGTCATCTATTGACAGAAGAACTAGGCATCCGTAAGCTATCCGCGAGTTGGTTGTCGCCTTGGCTCACTTTGCATCAAAAATGCATTCGAATGAACATTTCCAAAGCTCTTTTCGAGTGGTTTATGCAGAACGAGCCTGATTTTGGATCCACCACTACACTCCTGAGACGAAAGAACAGTCAAAGCCCTGGGTTTTAAAGGGTGAACCTGCTTCAAAAAAGGCGAAGACAGTTTCGTCGGTCGGTAAGATCATGGCGACTTTTTTGGGGTAGCCACGAAATTTTCCTCATCGATTATCATCAAAAAAGTGAAACAATAACGGAAAACTATTATTTGATAAACTAAAGACAGAAATTTCAAAAAACGACCGCATTTGAAAAAGAAAATAGTGTTTATCCATCAGAACATCGGTCCTGCTCAGACTTCAGCTATCGTCATGGCTAAAATTCACGAATTGCATTTAGAATTGGTTGACCATGAACCGTATTCTCCAGATCGGGCTCCCAGTGAATTTTTCCTATTTCCTAACCTAAAAATTTGCTTTGAAGGACAGAGATTTTCATCGAACGAGAAAATGGTGGCATACATAAACGCCTATTTTGCAGAGGACGACGGAAACTATTATTTGGAAGGGTTAAATAACTTAGAGCATCGCTGCAAACAATGTCTTGACTTTAATGGAGACTGTGTCGAAAAATTAGACTAAATTTTAAGGAAAAACACGTTGTTTGTTCGCTACTTCTGAAACTTTTCAGACAACTCTCGTATGAGTCTCTTCCTATGTAATGTCAATTTGTTTGTCAAGCATGTCAATTTACTGATAATCTAAATAATGTTTAAATTTCCACCTTACTGAAGTCATGGTCCATAAAAAATAAATATTCTGAATCCTACAAGTAGTTCAATTTAAGAGTTTCATTAACTGAACTGTGTAAACAAGATTTCCATTGGAACCAAACCATCTCAATTCGAATATATCCTCTCCTCATATAATTTTCATAGAAATTTTCATTTAATTTCCTTTACAGCTAGCAACCATTCAATCTGACCTAGACTGTCGCCCCATTCTTGTAGGCAGTCTAAACCGTGGTGACTTGCATCCTCATTGCAGAACCTGGCCAGCATGAAGGCACCATCGCGAACTGCCTATCTAAGTGATTTGCTTCATCGTAACCGTTGATTAAATTGTAAGAGTTAAACCCATATCATGTAATTTTCACTATCCAACCATGTTGCATTAACGACGTAATTAGCAAACAATTTGAATATAATTACATGTCAGCGCCAAGATTGTAAGCTTCAACCACTAGCAACTGTTGCAGCCAAATCAAAGAGTAGAAGAATGGCATGGCATGGTGATATCCACCGTCGACTTCCAGTCACCAACATCAGCAACAGTTCGAGGACGAACATGGTGATTGGAGTTCCCAGGCTTTGATGCTGCTGCACTTGGAGGATGTATCCAGAGATTGACGGTTGGATGGAGTGGTTTTGCTAGTTGCTAGCAATTGGAGCGATTCTCATAGAATATTTAATTAGAATTACTGCACTTGTTAATTTTTCAAATTAAACGATTTTTTTGAACATAAAGGATGGTTTGTGAAAAATTTTTAATAAACTAGAAAATATTTGCCTATTCACGATCACCGGTATCTAGAGAAGGTACCATATTTCTTCTAAACGGGTCTGCGTTCTATGCGACGTTTATTAGAGTGAAAATTTCACTAAATTACTAATGTAAAAGTAAGGTACTTTACAACAGAGGACGTCACAAACAAACAAAAAGGTGGTGTCTAAATAAACGAACACCGCAATATTTTTACTTTTATATTAATTAACACGTATACCAATGGAGTAAGATGATTTCGAGTTAAGTCGGGCATGCGTCTGTGATCGAAACTGAACACGATAAAAATGTTCTTGTTAGCTGTGCACTTCATTTGATCACTAGATGCGCTGGTGTCGCTTTAGAGTCCCTACAAAAATCTCTTTGTTGCCAGATTCAACTAACCTTCAGACGATCATATGTCAAATTTCATGACATGCTGTACATTAGTCTTTGTGTGACAGCCGTAGAAAGTGAACAGCTTTGATTATTTTTCTCACAATGAAAACAAGTGATTTTCGTATTGTGATTAAACACGATTTTTGAAGATAAAAACCAAAAAAGAAGAAGATCAAGAATCTGTACCGTCAGATAAAATGGTTAAATACTGCAATGGCTGATTTTAAATGTGGTCGTACGAGCACAACTGATGAACACCGTCCAGGTCGCTTAATTGAGGTAAAAATACCAGATATGATTACAAACATCCACGATTTGGTATTGAACGACCCAAAATTGAAAGTGCGTGAGCTAGCTAAGGCTTTATGCATCACAAAAGGATCGGCTTGCAATATTCTGCACGAAAAATTGATTGGCAAGAAAGCTTGGTGCTCACAATTAACCAAAAATGTGTTTGTATGATCACTTCTATGAGAAATTTGGAACTGTCTCACAAGAATTCATCCAAGTTTATGCGTCGATATATAACCATAAATGAAACGTGGAGTGGCCACTACACACCGGAATTACATGAAGAATTGGAAGTGTGGATTGTACTGAGTAGAAATGCATCGAAGCGTCGGCTGAAAAGCTTATGGCAAGTTTAATGGAAAGTGTGGTTTCGGGGTGTCGGATGGCATCCTCTTCAAGTGCTGTCATTTGCCATCCGTCACCAGACAGCATGACCACGGTTAGAGGATGAGAAGAGGATGCCATACAACACCCCTAAACCACACTTTCCATTAAATTAACGATGAACCAGCATAAAATCTGGAAGTGTTAGTGAGTTGCTAACCAAATAGCACAACTAGAAGTTGTTGACTAGACTAGGAGGTTATAACCCATGATAAACTAAATTTATGGCAAGTGTTTTTGGGATGCACATGGCAAAATCTTTATTGACTATCCTGCGAAGGAAATACCGATGACTGTCGCATATTATTCAGCGTTATTGGATCGGTTGAATGTCGTGATAAAGGGGAAATGGCTTTATTTGAAGAAGAAAATAACCATTTTCCATGACGACAATGCACCATCTCAATCATCGTTCACTGAACAAGCATAAAAAGAATGAATTATGCTTCGGAGTTCTTTCTCAATCACATTTTTCACCAGATTTGGCCCCCAGCGACTATTATCTGTTTCCAACTTTCAATAGGTGGCTGTCAGGCAAGCCTTTTAAATCGAATGACGAAGTCGAATATGAAACAGACAGCTATTTTGAACTGCTCGATAAATCGTATTATTCGGCAGGTGTAAAAAATTGAAGAATTGTTGGACTTGGTGTTTTGAGCTAAGAAGCGATTATGTTAAAGAATAATATCAACAAAAGGTTTTTCATACTTTACGATGATGAAATTTTTCATCACGGCAGTCTTGGTCCAGAAACAGGTGACACCCTTTTTATTTTTTTTACCACCTCCCTCTTTGCGGATGAAGGCCGAGTGGGAGTGCTAACTGTGGCCAAGATTGATTGCGGGCAGAAAGGGCACGTAACAAGATATTTAATTAAAAAGAATGAAAACAATACACTGAAAGCTAGAGTTCAAAGATTGCTTCTGAATCACAAGCATCTCTTGAAGCTTTAAAAGAAGATTTTGTTTCTCATATCTCTAGCTTGTTTTGACTAGCATTGGTGGCATATCTGTGTTGTCAAATACAAAAGAGCTGCAGGAAGGTTCCTAGATGGTCAACGTGATTTCTTCTCCAATGATAACTTGCTCAGTATTTTCAAGAGGCATAACCAAGGTTGTAGAAATTTTGGATAGCACTGTTACTAAGCTTGCAATGAGTTAATCTGATTCTAAAGGAACTAGAAACTTAGAGTATTATTGATTCTTCTGTTGTTGAAATCTTTGCAAAATGTACTGAACGTTCATACACAACTAGAGTTCTTTTCGAATCTCTTAGATCCAACCATATTCCAGTCATGAACATGAGGATACAATTGGATATCATAGGTCTTGGTTACCACCAAACCTGCGCTGACACTCTGAGTATAGTTTTGCTCTTACTTGACTTGGAAAGACGTTAGTTGTCACTAACTCCGCTTTCCAACGCTGGAGTCGGGGAGAAACTGGGGGAGGCACAACTGGCCTCGAGTATGCCTGGGAAAGGCCTCATAGCCGAACGAGTACCTTGCAGAAAGAGTATTGTGTGTCGACCAGCAGATGTTTAGTACTCGGCTAAAGCAGCTAGGAAAACTGTCCCTAGCCAGTGCAAAGAAGGAGGTATTTCCACCGATCTTCAGAACAACATCCCTTCAACTTGGATGCTGAGGTAAAGAGATAACGATTAACAGAGTCTATCATATATTCCTATGGTTTAAAGGATGTTAACTCTAAATTACAGCGATCGATCCGAAACTTTGCTATGGGGCTCAATCGAAGAGTTTGCGCTTGCACTTCCTCGAAAACTTACCAGGGATATACTGATGCCATGGGTAACCAGAACCCGAGAGACTTGCCCCTGCCGGTGTCGGTGAGGAACCTGTGGAGGTTGAAACTTGATGGCTGAGGTTGACAGCCTATGCGGGTACAATCATTTCTAATACAGTTTGAGACCAGCAGCTATCCGGCAACCCTTCTGTATGATGGTGCATTGGCGTGTTGTTCCATTATCAACAGGGGTGCTGCTTTCCAAAGAGTGGTAAGGATGCTGATAGGTCCGATCTTTACCAAGGATTATGAAAGAGTCCATGCAAGCTCTGGATAGACTTGGTACTCATACTTGGAAAAGCAGTGCTCATAACATAAGTTATATGTAACGTTTAGTAGAGGACGTTGGTGCGTGCTAATCGTTACCGTGGTCTAATGAGATCCATGGAGTTAAGCTCATTATGGGTAGGCCTTCACGTTAAAAACTAGAAACAAGCTGTGTAAATAGACTGCTGCTTCCGTTAAGATACCTAGTACTAGACCGAAGAAGCTAGGAGAGCTGTCTCAATACAATGCAAAGAAGAAAAGGATTTTGACCAACCCTCAGACAATTCTTCCTTTCAACAAAGAAGATATAATTAAAAGGACGTCGATAAAAAGGATATGGCATCTATTTCAGTAATGGTTTAAAGAGTGACCCATCCTGAAAACGCTGATCAATCTGGAGTTTTGTAACAGGACACAATCGAAACCACGAAACCTTACCTGGGATATACTGGTACTGTTGCGTTTTCAACAGGGGTGTCGCGCTACAAGGAGCAAAAAGGATTATGATAGGTTCAATCTGTACCTGAGGTATGAAGGAGTTCATGCAAGTTCTGGATCCATCGGTATCTGACTCGGGAAAGCAGTGCTCTGCTCATGCTTCAACGTGGGCTCCTGACTATTGTGGATTTGGTGGCCTTGATGCGGGCTTTTTTTGTAACCCGTACCTAAGAATCCGTGGTGTAAAGATGACATCAAATACCTAAAGTTCAAAAAAAAAGTCTAGAGTCCAAATTCTCTCTAACTTCCCACCTTATTGAAAACCTATAACATTAAATTGAGATATTTGTGCATCCTAATGGAACTGCTCCGATTTCCAATTGAAGCCAATAATAAATGACAAACTTTCATAGAGTTAGGGCCATTTTTATGAATGCAAAATATTATGGACCAGTATAAGAGTCGTAACTGAATATTTTTTTAAATTAAATTAAAATTATTTCACGGAAATGTAAGGAACTCGTACAAGATGCTTTAAAAAGATCATTCCAGGCAAGCTGTAGACATAAAAATTGCACCTTTTTGAAAGTTTTCAAGGAGAGTATGCGGCAAAGATCAATAAAACCATAGAAAATCTTGACAAAATATTTGTGTAATCTCTGAATAAAATCGTAAATAAATCAATATGTCTTCACGGCTTATCGAAAAACCAGGATACTCATTAATTTCTCAATCACCATAAATGCTAGGAAAAAATTTCTTTGGCAAAAATTATCTAAAGTCTCGTAACAAGCACCTTATGCCATTTTGTCGGATGAAATTCATAAAAATTTTATCAGGGAAAAAAAACAATAAAATAAGCATAAATTTAACACTTCCTATCTTTTATCTAGTTACAAAATAGCCATTTTTCTGCCAGCATTACCTTTCCTCACGTCTATTGACTGGTCAACTCATAAAAAGATTCTTCATCGGACAGTGGTGCTGGCAATGAGGAAGTGACTGATGAAGCATCAGAGGCCAATCAATCTTATTGAGTTATTGGATATGATCGCCGGACGATTTATACAATTATTATTCGTCAACTTCAATGGAAACGTTGTCGGCATTATTGCTTTGTGTTGAAGCACGAACAGTACAGATCATAAGTTATTTTATATAAAAATTGATCGTCTTGTCTATGCAGGAATTCATCCAAGGCTACTGAGATAAGACTAGGACGTACTGAATTTTCCGAAAACTTTGCAGAAACAGTTTACCAATATCGAATTTGATCGTCACGATGTCTGTTTATGACGATGATGAATGCTCGCCACTTGCAACGAGTTTCGCTTTTCTCCGCGTTCCACGAGAAGAACCCATGCTGGACAGTATTATGTAAACCTCGGCAGCAGTTTAGACACTTTTCAATTTTTAAAAAAGAACAACTGCACCCCGGTTACAATCCATACATCCCCGGGTGTCAGTCAATCATTGGACCCGGTAATTTCAACAAGATGTCAGGCGGGGCCAGAAAAAGACCCCGCGCAAATCATTCGACCGTTTTAATTTGAATTCGCGCGCCAAGTCGTGGCAGCGCCTTAGTCCAACGATGGTGTTCATGATGATGATGATGGATCTAGCAGCCAGAAATGATGAATAGCTCATTGGTTATCGTGTGATATATTAGGAACTATTACATTTATCTACATCTGATGGATTCTGGAACCTCTGACCGCACTTTGATTAAGCAGTTTCATGGTCTGCAATATGTGCATACGGACCATTTGTATTATCTGGTCTGTAAGATCGGCGTCACGCCTGGACTAGGCGCAACGGAGCTGAAAAACAGACCCTCCGGAGCTATCGTGGATATCATGCTGGAACGAAGATATTTTTGTGTTGGAAACTTCAACACTTTATGAGTAATTACTGGTTTTAATTGAGATTCTTATCGGATGCACTTATAGGTAGTATGCAACAGCTAAGCTGGTGCTGAAAGGAATAGAATCGATCCGTAACTATGCGAGGTATCAAAGTTTATTTCATATAATTATTATTTTCGTCATCAGGTTCTAGCTTACAGAACATGAAAATGTAATTTCATGAAGAAAATATTAAAACGGCCAATCAATTACAAAAATTGTTCTCTTTTCCGCAATTTCAAGCCTGAAAGGACACACCTTTCAATTTAATATGCGCAAAATAGTAATTTGCAAGAATATGAAAGCAAGAAACAAAGGAAAATTTATTCTAATCCTACAGTACTCTTCTTTATTACGAATTACTTTCGATTTCTTCGGTTTCTTCCAATGAAGTTTTCTTAGACAGTTTTGAGTGATGAATTCAGTATCGAGAACGATGTAATTTTACATTATTTACACCAAGCAATTCATCAGAATACTAACCTTCAAAGAAATTTACTACATTTTTCAATCTTACTTAACAATTTTTAAATAGCCAGAAGAATAAACGATAAAACAAATTCCATTTGCAAGCTACTTAAACTCACGACTGTCAAACCACAATCGGACAATTTGAATGTGCAATCAGCTGATAGAAACTGACGTTGTTCGCCACCATTGTGGTCGTGTCAAAAATAAATAGCTTGGTAGAAACAATATTTTTTTCATTTTTCAGTTATGAAAATTTTCAATTTTTTGTTGTGAGTTTGAAATATTTAGAAGATTATCAGACAATACACCAGGACTTACTATTTTCAAACAATAATGGCCAATTAGCTCATGTTTTCAAATAACTGACAAACACTACCTGTTTTCGTCGCTATTGTGAATAGTGTGAGTAGTTTTTGTGTTTTGGATACTCTCGTAATGTTTTTTTGACATTTTTTACAGCCAAAATGAGTTTAAAGTGGGGCTATAATTGTTTTTATTTTATTTTTGCATTTTTCGTGCAGTCCGAATGGTTTGTAAAGTACTGTTTTTATAATTTTGAACAATTTTTTTCATCTTGTTTAGTTTTTAGATTTAATGAGTTTCGAAGGCACATGATAGTAGACAAAATATTATTTACTCTTTTTTGTATTAAACACTCAGTGACCCGAAACAAACCAAGATGTGCTGGTCCTACCCCCAATCTCTGTTCAAATCCTCCTGTACTCCTACTGAACTTTCTCATATTGGCTGTGTAGCTTATATTCTTGTTAAAATGATTGACTTATGCTTTGATTTTTTCTATTCTGTCTTCTCTTCTTCTTTTTCGGGGCCTTCCCCGTATTCCCACTATACAAAATTCCTTATAACCTTAGTATTTCTCAAATAAAATTAAATATATATTCAACCCTTATTCCAACCTTGGTCCTAATTGTACTTCCAATATTTCATCATTCGCTTTTTACTCTCTCTCGTAAAATCCTTATAAATTCCACTTAGTTCGTGGTGCAGTTTTTTGCCTTCGGTGAATCCTAGGATATTCTTTAGCTCGTATGGACGAAAGCGAACTGAGTAGTCTCCAAAGGGGATATGAGAAACTTAAAATACGGATAGGAATAATACACTCGGCAGTCTCAGGAAAAATAAGGAAGTTGTTGAATAATCTGCATATAGATATAGTTTCATCGAACAAAACTCATCAGCTAAAGGATATTCAAGGATCCGCCAAAGACAAAAACTGCGCCACGAACTAAGTGAAATTTATAAGGTCTCATGCCCGGACTGTGAAAAAAACCTACATGGGGCAAACCAAGCGTCTGGTATCTGTACGATGGGAGGAGCATGTAATAGAGGCGGAACTTGCGAGAAAGAAAGGAAGGGACCCTGCGTCGCTCAAGTCAATGGTAGCCAGGCACATCGTTGGGGATGGACTCAACATCGGCTGGAGCAGTATAATGGTGATCCAAGAGTGTACATATTGCAGAAAATTAGATGCGTAAGAAAGTCTTGCAATTCTGAAGGAACCTGGGGATCGAAGATTGATCCACGATGTAGCTTCTGAGGTCAGTAGCAAAGGAAGAAGGAAATCAATCGAGGAAAAATGCTGAACGATCTCCAAAAAGATAATGTAACCTGCGATTGGAAATCTACCTGGCAGGAAAGGTCATAAAATTAATCATTTGAGCTAGTTTTCCCGTTCCAAAAGAGATCGCATCTTAGGTTGTAATTAAGTTCTAATTTTGATACCTCTTCTCTTTGCTGAGGTTTGGTGATATATATATATATATATATATATATATATATATATATATATATATATATATATATATATATAGACCCATCCATGGCTGTACTGAATTAGTAGTAAAATGTACTGAAGAAGGGCACAACTGGTGCGAGAAATACGTATCTACGAAAAATAAAATAACAAATATCCCATCTAAGGGAAGCAGCGCACCAGTTTGTGTTTGATCTACTGGTATTCATTTTAAAATTTTAAGTTGGAATCTATATCTTCACTGAAACAGATGTTTCTGTTAGTTTTTATTGGGAGTCTGACAAAATTCCGGCAAATTCGTTCTCTTGTTTTATTTGCCTGCTTTTTCTACTGCGAGCATTGCACTTTTCAATTTGTGTCAACAAATGCTCAGCACTGTATTTGGTTGTATCGATTTTCGGTATTTTTTATCGCTCAACTGGTTACGTTAACATATTCTATTTGCTTGAATATTGTTTGAACTGCAATGAATATAGCATCACCCTCATCTTTAGGTTTTGCATGTAACTTTGAATTTAACTACGATAAATAAGGCATACGGTTTCAAATATTTTCTTTACTCTATAATTTCAATAGATTCGTTGCACTACGCATAGTGGCTGATGGACGACTATGCTCCTGAGGATGGTTTCCATAAGCCTTGAATAGCTTTCGTCATGGGCAAAAATTATTCAAGGCTTCTTTTTTTCATGGTCGGTCGAAACAAGTGGTGAATCTAACACGTTGTTAATATCTTTTGGGTACTCCTAACTATTTTGAGATCATGCTCCTTAACAACGGTTTTGTCACCATCTACGATCAGAAACATATAAATTTTCTTAGTGACATAATGTTAAGCCTAACTGACACAGTTTGAAGATCTTCAACGCAACGATCTATTTTTTGCGAAGCTACAATTTCTCATTTTAGAATATAAGCCTAATGTATCCTTAGCAGAAGACTACTAATGCTTTATATGATTCATTACATAATCAAAGAGAAAAAAGTTAGGCGTTAGGTATTATCCCAGGATCTTTATAGCTGACTTGCTAAATAACTTAATAACAACTCCCAGTTTCAACGAACTGAGATCCAATTTTAAATCCCTTGCTTGTGAGTATTAGCACATCTATCGATTGAAATTTTTCAGTTGACTTTCAAAATTAAATGTTTTTTATATCGACTCAAAGGATCTTACAAAAGCCTTGAACTGTCTAAGTGAAATGACGAGCTCGCTTGACAGTGGCTGACACCAAATTGTATCACAAAATCTTTCGAACTCAATTAAAATTTATTTATTACTGTTCCTATAGTTGTCCCGTTGCAGCTTAACTATAAAAATTACACAACACTCAACCAATTCGGTCATATCAAAAAGATTCACTTTCAATTTCTTCAAGATCAGATTTCGCGTGGATGTTCATGCAATTCTGCAATCCAAAAATCGCCCTGACTATGTGCACAAGTAAATGCACGAAAGATACTCTGCAAAAAAAGAAAGAAATGCATTAAAGATACTCGGCATTTAACATCAAAGACACTCTCTCATTTTCAGACATGATCACCTTCGCTTGCCGATCTTATAAATTTCCTGAATCGGATAGAAAGATGGCAGTGCATTATGTCGTGACGCGAATAAAGATGCTTATTTATTGGATGTACCCAGCAAAGAAAGTGTTACTAGCTGTTATTTTAATCCAGTTTGAATCTTTTGAACTTTCCATAAATAATTGTTTTTATACCTAAAAATATTTCCAAAATAAATTAAGAATCATGCAAGCTGATGCTTAATAAATGTTTCTAGTTTCTAGTTAAAGACATCCTCATTCACACTCCATAAACGAAATAGTGGATCGCTGGCAACTCTACATTGTATCTTCATATAAAAAGATACTACTGCAAAACAAGACCACCTTTCCTTGAAATAACGAAGAGGTCATGTAGGAAGTGCAATGCAATACTTTGTTGCCATCGTAGTTACCGGTATCATTGCTCGAAGAGCAAGTGTTTAGTAAAGGTGAAAAAGAAAGTAAAAGTGCATGAAAATTAAAGGGTTTCATAGCAGTAATCACAGTAGATAAGATACTGGTCGTTATATAATACAATGACAAAGTTTTGCGACAAAATATTTAGTCGAAAAAATTGAAATATAAACAAAAATGTAGTTGAAAATGATTTTAAGATATTGGAACTAATATTTGTGTCACATTACTAAAAATAATAATCAATTGCGTCTTCCTCCAACTCATGGCTGAGTGGTTCTTGAATACGTAAACAGATAATTTCTTTACCTAAAAAGTGAATTGAATGAAATTGGTTTCATGTCCATAAATTGAACATTATAGATCAAAAGAATAAGATCTAATTATCACCTGTAATGAATTTCATAAAATGAAAAATAAACTGACGAATTATAAAGAATAACGATCGAGTTTCCTCGGCAGCTTTTCCAGGAGGAAGCTACACTATCCCGCTAGAGTAGGTATGGATGGCCTTCCCGCTCTGATTATGCGTTTTCGCACATCAGAGTCTGTGATAAAATGAGTGCAAACAGCACTAACGATGCCTTGCGATCCCAGCTGAAGTTGGTAGTCTCGTGAAATTTTGCGGCCACTAAAGTATGCTGCTTGTTTACGCGTTATTTATTTCCTTTCTTGTTAATTTCCTTTTGCGATAAAGTCTGGGTTAAGTAGCGTTATTGTTGCTCATGAAATTCTGAATTTTAACCACCCAACTGGTCTGTATATGTTTCAAATATGATAAACTACTTTGAAAAGTGATGATGATTGATTTTAGTTAAGGTTTTTTTCGAATAGTAATTTAGCCTTAACGCTGATTGAACGGATAAAAGTTTTTTTTAAAGACGTAGACTAAGATTTTATGAACAAATTTAACAGTGCATTTCCTAACCGAATTGATTAAAAATGTAGAACCTAATCTAAACTATCCTATTGTTTCAACCAGAGCTTTTGTTTGCATAAATTGAAAGTTTAAAGAAAGCTCGACTGTAGATACGAGGATTGTTGGAAAAGTTTTCAATCTTTTCAAGAAAAACTTTCATCTCAAGGCCAAAAATAAATTTCTTACTAAACATAGCCTTCTTGCAACTCGATACATTTAATCAAAGCTTTCTCCTAGCCATCTGAAAAAATGCCTTGTGTTTTCCATCTAAAGAACGATCTACCGCGTGGCCTAAATCACCACCTTTCACCGTTCGAAAGAAAGTCTTTCAGATTCGGAAACAAACAAAAGTCACTGGTAGCTAGATCTGGCGAATAAGGTGAGTTGGGAAGCAATTCGAATTTCATTTCGCAAAGTTTTGACTATGCTACCCCGAACAATTACAACAGAGTGCGGTCCTGGTCAGATATCACATTTTTTAAGTTCAGCCTTCAATCAATCTACTTTTCTCAAGTTGATCGATGGAAATTATCCCTTGGCTGTCCCAGAAAACTGTAGTCATCCTTTTTTCTGTAGAAAAAACGACCTTCACCTTCTTTAGAACTGGTTTCTCTACCGCAATCCTCTGCCTTGACTGGAAGTTGGCCTCAGGAGCATAATGATGGAC
This sequence comes from Oxycera nigricornis, assembly GCA_963942545.1. Lineage (NCBI taxonomy): Eukaryota > Metazoa > Arthropoda > Insecta > Diptera > Stratiomyidae > Oxycera > Oxycera nigricornis. Next base: position 17,592,447 of record OZ012661.1, read on the forward strand.
CCAGGTTTCATTGCCAGTAACCAATCGTTGTGAACATTCATCCAAGTTAGGACACTTGCGGGACATGTAACGGCAAATTAGCTTTTAATCAACTGCCAACAAAAGCGACATCCAGCATGCGTAAAATTTCTCATACTCGAATCTTCGTGTAAAATATTGGGCACCCATTCATCTGAAATTTCATAAGCTGACAATCGTTCATTATACAGGGTTTTCCAATAAAAGGTTTCATTTTGAATAGCCCGCTATTTGGGCAGTTGTCACTTTTTAAGATGTCATATTGTGACATTTGACAAGTAAAAACTACACCATTATTAAAAATGGAGCGATACATGCTTCCACAACGCCCGACTGGGTCCTTGAAATGCATGAAAATGATCCAGATTTTCATCGAAAAATCAACATGAATATGCAGAATTGTCGAATTTGGGGCTCGGAAAATCCATAAATTATTATTGAAAAGCCTATCTATCCTTAACGTACCACTGTTTGGTGCGGTCTTTGGGCTGGCGGTGTGATTGGACCTTACTTATTCAAAATTGAGGCTGGCGTACCTGTTACGGTGAATGGATTGCGCTACCGAGGTATGATTAATGATGTTTTATGGCCGAAATTGGAAGATATTGATGTGCACGACGTTTATTTTCAACAAAACGGCACTATGTGCCATATAAGCAACGAAACCATCGCAATTTTGCAAGAAAAATTTCCTGACTGTGTTATTTCTCGAAGAGGTAATCACAATTGGCCACCGAGATCTTGTGATTTAACACCTTTAGACTTTTTTCTTTGGAGCCACGAGAAAGATAAGGTCTATGCCAATGCTCCACAATCAATTCAAGACCTTAAAGATGGAAGTCTTGAAGCTATCGAGGACATACAGCCGCAAATGTGCGAATTAGTCATGAAAAATTTCATGAAAAGGATATGGTTCTGCAAGCGTAGCCGTGGCGGCCATTTGAATGATATCTTTTTCCATTGTTAATGGCATACCTTCCTCTTCAATGAATTAAACATCCATTGATTTCTCTTAAAACATACTCGTTTTTTCTAATATTAAAATGAAACCTCTTATTGGAAAACCCGTTAGTACTAAATTGATAATTTCATTAGTTGAAATAGTTTTTGGGAAGATCAAAAATGCTAGTACGATCATGTTTGTACTGAGCCACTCAATGCTTTACAGTTTTGTATAAAGAGAACGCTTCACACTTTACTAAATCTAACTCGTATGTTACCTCCTTAGTTTTTTTCCTTCCAAATAAAGAAACTTTATCAGCACGCGATTCCCGATTTTCTCCATTGTTGAAATGAATCGTTACCTGTCAGTTTTAGAGGAATGCCATGAGCAAAGTGGTGATTGGTATGACTTGATATTGTAGCGACCGAACTGAAGACATTAGTAATTAGTAGGTTCACCACAAGAGTCGCTTGCATCGCCATGGAGTCGATGACTGTCAAGCAAGCAACTGACGCAGTCGACGTTCATACACACACGGGAAAACACGCACGCGATATTGTCAAACTATTGTTATATCTAGTCTATTGCATTAAACCATACGGTGCAACAAGTCTTTTATACATTTAATGTGTGGACATAATTCCCCACATAATTGGTGACCCCGACGTGATGATTCATGCCCATCGCGATCTCCGGTGAAATTGTGATTCGTTTCACAAGTGACATTCAGTGCAGACCATTTTTGCACGAAGTGCCGCCATTTTTGGACAGTGAAATCGTCAAGACAATTTTGAGCTCATGGCGACCAGTGGAACGGAGGAAATGGAGCAACCAAAAACTCCAAAACGTGTAGAGGTTGTACCCCCGCCAATCTTACCGAAACCAGCAGCCAGCCAAGCCAATTTATTTGTTGAGGCGTCACGAATATCCAAATTTCCTGCGTTCTACAGACCAGACCCCGAATTTTGGTTCGAACAGGTGGAAGCCGCTTTCCATACCGCCAAAATCACGCAAGATGAAACAAAGTTCAAATATGTGATCCAATACGCGGAGCCTGACATATTGCCGCATGTCATCTCGATCGCGAGAAATCCTCCATCGGAAAATAAGTACGAAGCAGTGAAACAAAGAATTCTGTCAGCGTTTGCTGAATCGACGGAATCACGACTTCGACGATTATTCCAAGGCCAAAATTTGGAAGGCAAAAAGCCGTCACACTATCTCCAGGACCTTAGGAACACGGGAGGAGACCAAGTGACGAACGCTATGCTTCGAACGTTGCTTCTGGAACAGCTCCCAGAAAATATTCGTGTCGTTCTCTGCATCTCGAGCGAACCAGATGTGGATAAGCTGGCGAAGATGGCTGATTTGATGTTGGAGCTACAGCATCCGCCGGGAGTTTCAGCGGTTCAGCGAGAACGGAAACCAGAAAGGGAAAACGAAGTACTATCGCAGATTATGGACCGTCTCGAGCGATTGGAATTGCGGACGCGTGGTCGATCGCGCTCCAAATCTCGTGACAGGCCAAACAAATCAAGACCACGGTCGCGTGGATCATTTTGTTTTTTCCACACCCGCTTCGGGAAACTTGCAAGGAATTGTAAAGCTCCTTGCCAGTGGAAAACTTCGAAATGAAGCCGGAAAACTAAATACGTCGTCCCGTGTTTCGGCGGCCGAGGACGACCAACTTCGACATCAAACTAGCCGATTATTAGTTTCCGATCGAAGAAGCGGAATACGATTCCTGGTGGATACTGGCGCTGATGTTTCAGTCTTGCCTAAGGACAAAAACCAAAACACGCCAACGTCGTTCCATCTTTTCGCTGCCAACAATACGCCCATCAAAACCTACGGACATCGCATCATGACACTCGACCTCGGCTTACGAAGACCGTTTACCTGGAAATTTGTCATCGCGGATGTCAGACAGCCAATAATCGGTGTCGATCTTCTACAACATTTTGGCCTCATAGTAGACCTGCGCGGCAGGAAGATAATCGATGAAGAGACAAACTTATCCTGCATCGCGAAACTCACCAACAGTGCGATTTTTGGCGTATCAACCTTTGACTCGAGTGAGCAGTACCACGATTTGCTCAAGGAATACGTCGACATTACCATTCCGTCGGACACGAGTAAGGTTATGGCTCATGGCGTCTATCACCATATTTTAACAAGAGGACCACCGGTTGCCGAAAGAGCGAGACGATTGACTCCTGAAAAATATCGTGAAGCGAAAGTCGAGTTCGATTACATGCTGCAGCATGGGATATGTCAACCATCGAGCAGCCCTTGGGCGAGTCCGCTACACCTGGTGCGAAAGAAGACTGGTCGGTGGAGGCCTTGCGGAGACTATCGTAAGCTCAATGCCGCTACCATTCCCGACAAATATCCAATTGCTCACCTCAGCGACTTCGCTCACAAATTGAGGGGATGCAAAGTTTTTTCGACAATCGATTTGACAAAGGCGTATCATCAAATCCCAGTAGCGCCGGAGGATATTCCGAAGACAGCTGTCATTACTCCGTTCGGACTTTTTGAGTTCAAAGTAATGACATTCGGCCTGTGTAATGCCGCACAAACGTTCCAGAGATATATCGACCACGCACTCCGAGGACTACATTTTTGTTATGCATATATCGACGACATTCTGATAGCATCGAAATCAGACGAGGAACACCGCAAACATTTGCAGATCGTTTTCAAGCGACTTCGAGAGTTCGGATTAACAATCAACATCGCAAAATGCATCTTCGGCAGGACAACAGCTGAATATCTGGGATACTTTGTCAACGAGCACGGAATCCAACCTCTTCCTGGACGAGTCCAATCAATTTTGGATTTTACGAAGCCAACAACAATAGCGGACTTACGGCGATTTCTTGGCGCTGTGAATTTCTATCGGAAATCTTTACCGAATGCTGCTGAGATTCAAGCGCCCCTCCACGAATACCTAATTGGTGCTAAGAAAAAGGATAAACGAATAATCGTCTGGAATTCTCAAGCTGAAATTGCTTTCCATAAATGCAAGGAGCAAATTGCGAATGCGACGTTATTGCGTCATCCAATAGAAAACGCCCCGCTGGCTATTAAATCGGACGCATCTGACATAGCGATGGGAGCAGTACTCGAACAATTCACTAGCAATACATGGGAACCACTTGGATTCTTTTCCAAAAAATTCTCTGAAACGCAACGGAAATACAGCACCTACGATCGGGAGCTTCAAGCAATCTATAGTGCCATCAAATTCTTTTGCCACATGATTGAAGGTCGTCCGCTCTCGATCAAAACAGATCACAAGCCGTTAACGTTCGCCTTCCACCAGAAAGCCGATAAAGCAAGCCCGAGACAGCTACGACAACTAGATTATATTGGACAATTTACAACCAATATTATCTACATCGCTGGTGATGAAAACGTAACAGCAGACGCATTGTCTCGAATTACTACTGTATCTATGCCTGTTGCTGTAACTTCCGAGGAGCTAGCTGCAGCGCAAACGAATGACGACGAGCTTCAACAATTACTTCGTTCTGGGACCACGCTAGTTCTCAAGAAACTACGAGCCGACGAAAGTAATATTACGTTATACTGTGACGTATCAACATCCAATATACGGCCTTACATCCCAAGAACTCTAAGAAAGAGAATCTTTGAAATTACTCACCGTCTATCTCATCCTAGTGGACGTGCAACGAAGAAGTTAATAGCTCGCAAATATGTTTGGCCTACCATGTCCAAAGACATTCTGGAGTGGGTGCGTACATGCCTTTCGTGTCAAAGAAGTAAGGTTGGAAGACATGCAAAACCTCCACAAGGACAAATCGACATGCCGGACTCCAGATTCAGTCACGTCCAAATCGACATCGTTGGGCCGTTGACACCTTCGAAAGGTTTCTCGTATGTTCTAACGATGATCGATCGATTTACAAGATGGCCGGAGGCAGTTCCTATCCAGTCGATAACAGCTGATTCCATTGCAGACGCATTCTACACCAATTGGATTGCGCGATTTGGGGCACCTGCTACGTTAACTTCAGATCAAGGATCCCAGTTTGAGTCTTTGATTTTCCAGTCATTAACACATTTAGTGGGTTGCAAAAAGGTTCGAACGACTGCATATCATCCTGCAGCCAATGGGATGATCGAGCGGTGGCACCGATCTATGAAAGCTGCTATCATGTGCCACAATAATCGAGAATGGGTCGAAGTCCTACCAACAGTTTTACTTGGCCTTCGTACGAGCGTGAAGGAAGACATCGGAGCTACGAGTGCAGAGCTAGTATACGGAACGCCACTTCGGATTCCTGGAGAATTCTTCTTCGATGTGAATATGCCACCGGATCCAAAGTTATTTGTTCAGAAATTCCGTGAGCATATGAAGCAAGTTCGCGCAACTCCGATAACTCGACATGACAAGAGAAAGGTGTTCGTCCACAAGGATCTTTCTTCGTGTTCACATGTGTTCGTCCGTGTTGATCGAGTCAAGAAGCCTTTAGAACATCCATACGAAGGCCCGTACAAAGTATTAGAACGACTTTCTGACAATGTGTTCACCTTAGAAATTCAAGGAAAATCAACGAACGTCAGCGTCGATCGACTTAAACCAGCATATTTTGAATATTCAAGCGAATCAACGAGCGATTCACATCCAAATCTTCAGCCACAAGCGACTGTTACTCCAAGGACATATTTAGGACCAAAATCACAAGCAAACAAAACAGTACAATTTACTGTTTAGAAAATTTACGTAGTTCTCCTCGACCAAACTACTCAGGAGGGAGTAGTGTAGCGACCGAACTGAAGACATTAGTAATTAGTAGGTTCACCACAAGAGTCGCTTGCATCGCCATGGAGTCGATGACTGTCAAGCAAGCAACTGACGCAGTCGACGTTCATACACACACGGGAAAACACGCACGCGATATTGTCAAACTATTGTTATATCTAGTCTATTGCATTAAACCATACGGTGCAACAAGTCTTTTATACATTTAATGTGTGGACATAATTCCCCACAATATACATACATCAACGCCATCTATTGAACGGCGGGAAATTTAAATTCTACTGTGACTGTTTGTCGATAAAGCCGGAAACTTTTCAAAGGACTCTCGAATGTTCTAAACATTTCACAGCACTAACAGTTTGACTAAGCAACCTCTGAATTATTCTTAAATATTGATTTTAAAATAAACGTACCATCCAAGTTATTTCATGCCGTACAGTTGGTAGATATGCAAAAATTACAGTTTACCGAAATATTTCCAAAGCCAAGCAACCTATGATCATCATCATAAAGGTGGGTTGATGATCTTTCTCTAATGAGCACGTTGAGGTAATGATCACACATGATCAATGGCTTTCCCTTTTCGATAACATTTTCTTTTGTTACATCATTTTCGTGCATTGGGTCATGTAAATTATCGTCTCTTCCTGATGGCAATGAAGCGCAGAAAAAAATTGAAAATGGATCGATTATCAATCTTTTCTTTAGAGGAGATTGTTTTGTTTTAGTTCCTTTATGTGCAATTGAGACGATGATAAGTTTATTTTACTAAAATTGGTACTTTACCGATGGTTTAATTTTTTTCTCGATTCAGATTCTTCCATGTTTCATCTTCCACTCATATTTTGAGTCGAAAAAAATTAACTCATAAAGGAAAAGGATGTGGCAATCGCTAGTACTGCTCGGAGGCCCCACTGGCATTCTCTTATACTGAAAGGTTTCTGTATGACGTTCAAAAAATATAACATGGACTATAGAGTGCCAACTTCCGACTTTGACACAAACTTTGCAAATGTTTTTCCTTCCCCCAGTAGGCGGAGAGACTGTTTCAGTAAATTTTGAGAACTCAAAACTGCAGGACAACCAGGCACGCACTGAGCTCAAAGCGCACCAAGCAGCTCCTGAGCACGAGTCATGAAATCTTGAGTTCTATCGTGTCCATACTGACGGGGCATTGTCTAATTGACAGACATGCGGAAAGATTGGGCGTTCCCTTCAACGATTTCTGCCGAAGTTGCGGATCGGAAGAAACGGAAGAGACAATCCAACATTTTCTGTGCGAATGCTTAGCACTGTCCAGGAAATGCATGAAAACTTTAGGCTGACTCTTCCTGGACAGCCTCACGGAAGTAGCTGATTTGAACATTAGCCACATAGCCGGATTCATACGAAAATCGAAATGGTTCTCGTCATCTCGCAGATTCTAGTGCCGCCTCAATCTTCTGTGGTATCACAATGGGCCTATTGTGGCTTAAGTGAGCCATCTTTTGATTAAGAGGGCTGCCACAACAGCCAACCAACCATGGGCTCAAAAACGAAAACAGTCGTTGGAATGGAAATATTGTCCAAATACTGGGGCTGAGTAAATCGTTAGAGCTCCTCGAACACTCCATAGCTGTGCAAACAACGATAGTGACCTTCTTCCTAGAAGCAGAGAAAAGTAGCAGGATAAGGGATGCAAATCTTTATTGTCTTTCATCGTAGACAGTCAAGCGGCCATAAAGTTGGCTCTAATCAGTTGTGTGTGTTGTGTCTTTGATAATTTCCCTTTTTTACTCAAACTACCCATGGTAAACGGTTCATACAGAGCATTGATCCAAATAATCAAATTGGGTCAAAGCAACGTAAACAATACTGGATGCGACGAATTCCGTGGGAACGGAATTGAACCATGATCGATTGGTTTAGATAACCTAACATAGAACTAGAGTAGGGATTTTTATTCAATAAGCAATTTTTATTGTATTAGCATAAGCAAAATTCGTAAATAAAAGTACGAGTTGGGTTTATGCTCAGCCTCAGTTTATTCTACAACGTAGAACTATAAGTTGTTTTTAATTAAGCGACATTGCCTACCAGCGGCAAAGTTCACAGTTTAGAGTAAAGGAGCAGAAACTGCCTTTTACTAGTTGGCAGATAACGAATTGCCTCTCATCTTGGCAAATTCAATACTTTAGAAATACCGGCTGCCTGTCTACTTGGACTGCGCCAAATATGCGGCATTCTAAGAGATGCCTGTAGGTGTTACAGAAATCAGTCCCGACCTTTGGGATGTAAATGGGTCGCCTCCTCGCGGTGCATCCTGGGTAACGCTAAATGATCCAAACCGATTGGAGGAGTCAAACAGTAGAGTAACACTTTTGCTGACCGACTTAAGAGGTGATAGTCTCCCTCACGGACTTCAGACTAAAAGGACTCATGGTGTGTCAAAACAGTAGGTTGTAAAATGCTTTGCTGACTGGCATCAAGGGGAAGTGGTTGACCTCTAGTAACCCATTGGACCAAAAACCGGATGAAGGAGTCGAAACAGTAGAGTTTGCTACTTTTGCTGATCGACTTACGGGGCGTTTGTCTACCTCACGGAACTTCAAGACTACCTAGACTCATGGTGTGTCAAAACAGTAGGTTTTATACTTTGCTGACCGACATAAAGGGGAAGTGGTTGACCCCTAGTAACCCATGGACCAAACGGCGATCAATCCGGAGCATCTGGGGGCTCAATTGAAGAGGTTGTGTTGAGCTTCCTCGAAACCTTACCAGGGGTATACTGGTACTAAGGGATCCGGGGCCCCAGGGACTTGTCCCTGCCGGTGTCGGTGAGGAGCCTGTGGAGGCTGAAACTTAGGGGCTGTGATTGTACACCCATTAGCGGGTACTTTCATTATAATACAGTTTGGATCTTAACACATTGGTAAAGGATCCTTCTGTATGTGGTGCATTGGCGTGCTGTTGCGTTTACGACAGGGATGCCGTTGCCCAAAAAGCGGCAAGGATGATTGATAGGTCCGAATCTAAACCAAAGGTTGCGCAGAAGACTCAGTGGCTTCGAATCTAAATCTGGTACCTGTATTCCGAAAAGCAGTACCCATACTTGATATGGACTATTGACTAGTACGTTTATGGGGACGTTGGTGCTTGTTGTAATAATAGTTACACAGACGTAAAGACGTCAGTGTCTTAAGAGTTAATTCTAGGGAAGGCACTTAAATCTTTGACTACATCTGTACTAATTCCCGTCTTTAAATAAAGGAAGATCATCACTCTGGAAGAGTACATCCGAAGACGAGATCACGAAGGCAATTCATCCAATGACCAAACAATTCATCTTCAACATACATTACAGTGTCCTTCAAATTAGTTGAGGACTAGACCTGTATTACTGAACTGAGAAGGATTTTGCAAAAGAACAAACTAGCCCTACGCTGGGTTTTTAGGCACAATGAGGTGCACAGAAAATTCAAAGTGAATCAGCTTGCACGAGGTGATGATTAGTCGGTAGAAATCCGGAATGCCGAGAGGCAGGAGCTGATCGGTATCTTTTGAAGATTTCTACCTCCCAACAACGAAAAAAAGAATAGTATCTTCATCGAGCGCAGCCACTATGGCAGGATATAAAAATATTGGCCTACAAGCTGTCATTAAGGCCCCGGAAATATTTGAGCACATGTGACACTGTAAGGCTTATGTGGCCCAAATACTCCTCGATATATACTCTTAGATTCTTAGCTCTGGACAGAGCTTCAACGAGCAGCTATGTGATTTTCAATGAACATGCAAGAAAAATCGGAATCCCAGAAAATGACCTAATTTTGAAGCTGTGGCGATGAAGAGGAGACAGACTCAGTAGAGCACCTTTTGTGCTCTAGCTGTTAAGAGACAGAGGTGTCCTTTTTTGTGTTTTGGATAATAAACGATTTGTAAGTCTTCACACAATATCTTTATTCTCTTTATCACACTCGCACACACGTCTTATCTCGTGACCCCAGCCGAACGAGATAGAGGTTAATTTCCGGTCTGAACTTAGGCAAACTTTGCTAATTCTTTTAAACGCCATCTCTTGTTCGGCATATCATTTACAACATGTGGAGCTAAGTGAGCTTAGTAGCAAAGAATGGACTGACTCCTGGATTTCCTTAAGAAATCACCATAACACAAAGAATGAATCAGAAGGCTTCCACGTCTACATGGGACAATGGACCAAACGGTGCCATTTGGTCTAGCACCCTCATAACCTCACCTAACCTAACCCAGGAACAATTATGCCATTTGTATTTTTCTATACTTTAAAATTATTTTAGAGTGGTAGAATACACATTTGCATGATAATAATGTGAATTTGTTTCTGGTTCTTGGCGGTCGCAGCTCAAATCTCGGCACTGATTCATACTACCTGTATCCAAGAACTTTTTTCCATAGCCGTATCAGCATTTAAATGTACTACTAGGGTGAAAAGTAACCTCCTTGGGAATGAAAACAAAATTTTTTTAATTTTTTTTTTTATTTATTTTATTCAACGTAGTCTCCTTTTAGCTCGATACACTTATTCCAGCGATTTTCCAACTTCTTGATCCCGTCCGAAAAGTAATTTTCCGGAAGGCCTGCAAAATATTTCTCTGCGGCGTCGATGATTTCCTCGCGTGCACTGAATTTTTTATTGATGAGCCATCTTTTCAGGTTTGGGAAGAGATAATAGTCAGAAGGAGCCAAATCGGGCGAATACGGTGGATGCGACAGCAATTGGAGCCGTTAGTCATTGATTTTAGCCGTGGTTGCGATGCTCTTGTGCGCCGGCAAAATAATTTTTTTTCGCTTCATGTGAGGCCGTTTTACAGCGATTTCAGCCTTCAGTCGCTCCAATAATGTACAGTGATATTTGCTGTTGATGGTTTTTCCTTTTTCGAGGTATTCCAAGCAGAGTATGCCATGACAATCCCAGAAAACCGACGCCATAACCTTTCCGACCCATCGAGCCTCCCTCGGCCGCTTCGGAGCACTCGTGCCGGCTTCAGTCCATTTCCGGGCACTCATTCTGTTCTGTGGTGTGTAAAAGTGGATCCAGGTTTCATCAACAGTTACCAATCGACGCCAAAAGCCCGCCTGATTCCACATCAACAAGTCCAAACACTCTTTGGAAGTGCGGTTGCGTTCGCGTTTTTGGTCAGGAGTGAGCATGCTGGGTGTCGCCAGCGGCAGGATAACTTTTTCATATGCATAATATTGCTCAAAATATGGCGTGTGCGCTCAGTACTAATCTTTGTGGTATTTGCTAGCTCGCGCACCTTCACTTGCCGGTCAGCCAATACCATTTCAGATATTTTTTGACATTTTCCTCTGTAATCGCATCGTAGAGCCTACCGCTGCGGACTTGATCGGTAGTGCGGTTGCGGCCACAACGAAACTCTCGAATCTGACGAAGCATTTGTCCCATAATATTTATCCAACCTTTCTTTTGTTTCCTCCGTCGTTTTGCCTCTCAAAAAATAATGTTTTATGAGAGAACGAAAATCGTTTTTGTCCATACTCAACATGATGCCAAACACGTCAACAACAATCAGCTGTCAAAACAAAACTAAAGACAGTAGCACACTGAAATTTTACATGTCTGCCTTAATATGAACAAACTTCAAGGCAACAGCAGCGTATTTTGGCTGTCAAGGAGGTTACTTTTCACCCCATCTAGTAAATAGATTATATTACACTGGTAATCGTTTTTAAAGAGAGTGTGGAATGGCTTTATCACTCAAAGCTCCAGTCCTTGAGGATGGAGCATGGAACGGACTGTTACTAGTAACAGATAGTTCGAAAATAAAAGATCAGGGTCCTGAGAGACCTGTACAATTTTGATGAATCTTCTCAATGGAAAGCTTAGACACTTCATCCATATTTGTATCACAGTAGCAACATTACCACAAAGGTTGACCAGCTCAACAGCCCACCCATTACTCGAATCTGCATGCAAAATTCATTATCGATTGCAAAAATGACCCCATCAATAACCTTCTCCACTCTCCGTTTCAGACCACGAGCTTCACTATATATCAAGGAATCGGATCTTATGAACCATATCCCGGTGTTACGGTTGACTACGATGGAAATCAATTAAAATCACATGCGCTAAGAGTGTGCTTCCATACAAGGTCCGAATGAACATACAGAGCTAATATGGTCCGGATTGTGACCGCACCCTCACAGTTCGTTCACGTAAAACTGCACAGCAAACTTAACTGCCTGCCCTAAAGTGATGACATCCAAAACTCGTTAAAAATCCACTTTAGCTCTTTTGTATTGTGTATCTTTTATCGGTTGCATATCTGTTATTGCATGAATGAAGCCAACTCGACCGCAAACTGAATGCCAATGGATGGCTGATGGATTGAGTGGTCATTCGTCGATTTCATGGTCATTTGAATGGCAGCTTAATGGACGTAGTATTCGGGAACATCTTCTCTTATCCTAAAGCCTTTCGTTGGGTATCTCCCTTTTAGATTTGAAGCTAACGTGCTAACCAGACCATTGCAACGCTCTTTCATCTGAAATCCGTTGCTTCAATATTTTTTTTCTTTTTGGAGAGAAATAAGTACAGTCTCTTGTCGCAAATCCATGTCCAGTCTTTATAAGCATGATTCGTGTCCTGATTAATAACAATTTTAATGACCCACATGATGGACACATTAGCGATTTTCTGTTGATTCTGCCAACTCTCCCCGAAAATCCCAAACAGCCTTTTGACTCCTCCGATAATTTGGTCGGCTTCCCTCTGTGGCTCCGTCTTGGCTACTGTCGTGCAACCAAAACGCGATCAGGAATCTCCATTTACCCGGACGAAACCATCAACCAAACAAGGTGGGAAGATGTGATGTGTAGCATGTGTGTGAATTTCAGATGATTTTTGGCTGATTTTTATGGGCTGTCAGGTGTCATGTAGAATTATATAGCATTCCTTAATGCTTTTTCGTATTCATCCGAAACGGAACGTGGTGGATGCTCGGTACCTTTTAAGCCGCCCCGATTCGATGGCTTATCTCGGAAATGGGTAAAAAGTGGAGTACGCAGGCACGATCTGAAGATTTATTAAGAACGAAGGTGAGGAGCACCTGTTGTAAATGTATTTTATGTTTCTTGAAAATTTTGACGATCGGTCAATTTATCATGAACGTCCGTTTTGATGGATTAGCTTGGACGAATTCGTTATTCGTGGAAATGTATGGAAATGCTATTGGATTTTTATAAAGCTAAAAACTAACGTGTTTTGCAGTATGCATACAAATTCCGACTGCATTTATGCAGATAATAAAACACTGCAAAATCTTACACCCCCATAAATATTCTGACCGTCTTTCGAAATGGGCTTCTGAATTTTTATGCAAGCTTCTTCGAAAATCTTTTATAAAAACTTTACTTGAAATATGAAACCCAAGATTTAAATGATATAAAATTTTATCGCTGATGAATGTCCAGGAATCCTACAATGAGATGCAGACAGCAAATGTGTTAGTATTGTTTGGAATAAGGATCACCAAGTAGTGGCATTTTTCAAAGAATTTTTTCAGAAATATATTGATTCTATGTGTGAACTCTTTAATAAAAGTTTTCGTATTTTTACTTTAGTTTAAGTTGCGGGTTTGCTTTACCAATCCATTTATTTGCGATAGATACATATTATGGCATTACTAAAACTATACACTCCTTATTTCATAGCTAATCACTACTCCTAAGTTTGTCACATGACTCAAGCAATAAAAAAAGGGCAATATCACTGCAACGAATCGTGCCGAGCTGTCGAACGCGTACCGTAGTCAGATATGAGCGTTTCAATTACAATCGTTCGGATTAGTTTAGGGTGTCGCGAGGAAAATTTACGCGGCGGTTAGTAATATTTGTCCATTCATAAAGCGATGTATTTATTTGGTGATAAATACATGACCTTAATATTTACAGGACGAGTTTTACGTTGAATTGCTAACGAGTTATTTATTTGGTAACAAATACATCACTTTAATGTTTGAAAGATGAGTTTGTTTGCATTCATCACGGAGGATTCGTTGCATCAAACAGTTATGTTGTATCGTTGTTCAGCCATAGAAATGATGGGGTAGTTTTATGTTTGATGATTTTTTTGCAAACAAGGGAATATGGACAGTACCGATGAGTACTTTTTTAGCAACTGGTAGGATAAATAATAAGGCATTTGAAAACCAAAATTTTCGATATTTACTGAGTAGTGAACTCCACAAATTTTTAAGAAAGCAAGAAACAACGAAAAGAAAAATCGTAGACTATGTGGGATGCAGAGAGATGCTCTATGTTGAATTCGACTTCTTCTCTAACAAAGAAGTAAGTTGTGCCAGAAATAACAGTGCTAAGCCTATTTTGATATGCTTAACGTAAAGATACTATGCGTAAAGATGGTTGCCACTTGAGAAAAGGCTTCGATCCTTCTTGGTAGTCTGAGCTGATTTTATGACTAAGATATTTCACAAAACATATAAAACGAATTTCGATGAACAATTTTTCTTAGAAAAAGATTCTATAGGATTTTTAATATCCTGCCATTTATGAATAATAAAACTGAATTATTCAGTTTGGGTATGTTCGGAGACTGTGTGCAAACACTTCAATTGCCTGCAATATATAACGACAACAAGAAGTACGGAATAAATTGTACGAGTTGCTTGGATGGTTAGAGAAACGTTATATTGTTCAGGTGTTTTGTGAAGACAATAGTCAGCAATCAACTAATAAATAATGTCAAAATGGTGTTGCGTTCAGAAGATGAAAGACATTTTTAATGTAAAAAATATGAAGAAATTGGTAAAGATTACTGAATGACAAAGATTCATTTCTTTTGTTGCCGCTGATAAAGCCACCATTTTAGAAGGTGTCAGAAAGCGACTATTGGAGTAATTTGTAATTTTCATACCTTACAACGGTTGATGAGACTAAGATGTTCCCATTATCATCAAAATGAGAAAAACATTGACTGTAGGTATGGTAATGAAATAAAGGCGATTGAATCGTGTAATATTCTGCAGTATATAATTGATCCAAAAATCAAATTTTTTCTCATTTACTATTGAATTTAATGCTCACTAATCTATTTCAAGCAAAACAATATTGCAACAATGAAAGCGTTACTTTATTATAAACCCAGTGGAAGTTATATCGTACATTAATGTGCAGGCATCACTTTCTAGTAACCAGCGAATAGCTCCATGGGAGATACAAACGGACACCAAGCTTTAACTAATAGAGGAAGGTTTTTTTGTAACACACGTCACGGTAAGCTTCCAAGTTTGAGCTTAAGCTACAGCTATTCTACTCACAGTTTGTCCCGATATTTAACCCTGTTGCCTTACATTCAATGAACCATACCAAAAACTCCACCGAAACTCCGTTTCTATCGTTTAAAAGCTATTCACTGCTCTCTTTCCCACCCAAAAGTATAAAAAGACGCACAATTGGATATTCCAAAACATTTTTTCACCAATACTCACCTGTTTCCCAGCACATCAACCATCCGAGTATGGAGAACGGCGTCAACAACTTCCTTTTGTCATTTTGCAATAAAGGATTCGTGTAACGTTTAATTTTGAGTAGGTTAAACTCTTATTTAGGGAACTAGGCGAGGTTTTAAAGATAGGCTTTGTAATTGCATTCTTCTTTGTGTGATGAGTTTGTGACTGTCATAGCAACATATCTGACAAATAGCATAATATGAGAATTGTTATGTTTAAGTTCACAGCAATCCACATTGGGAATTTCTGTTTTTTTTTCTTCAATAGAGCAACGATAATTACTGCAAGGCTCTTGACAAAGAAGAAAGCTTTTTTTTTCAAATTTCCCGTCGTTTTTCCGCCAAAAATTACTCTCCCGCTAACACAATACTATCGATATTAAAGACGATCGCAGGAAACACCTATGAGAGGCGTGAGTACGAGAGAGATCGAAGTCGAGAGTTTAAGCCAAACATGTGGTTTTTAATACCTATGTGAGGCATTACCAAAATGTATAAGATTTGTTAAGATAAACCTGGAAAAATTTAGTGATTTGCTAAAAATAAATTGGAAATTATTTTAAATATCCAATGGATGTGAATTGGTTATACGCGAATGCAACAACTGGTTGATTTTTCTCTTGTATCAGATTCAAACAAACCCAAACCCACGCCAAACACTTCCAGAATAAGTCTTAATCATAATTGTGTTACGCCAAACTAACCACCAGGACTTGATTGAAAAAATGTGTTCTTATCTATTTTTCTAATGTTATTTAAACAATAAATATAAACGTACATGTGAAGCCAATTATGGAAACACATAAGCTTCCAGGTCTTCAAAACGTTTCGTTTTATTAAGTCAGCGTAAATTTGAAGAAGAAAACTATGAAATGAGAAACTAAGTTCCGAATACAGACTCCTAGCACAAAATCTTACTTTAACGCTTAACCAATCTTAATTCACTGCTCAATTTCAATCGGACACAAATTTTCTACAATATGACCGGAAAAACAGGATGCTTACTATCCGGTATAAGAGTGCCACTAACTTCAGGTGATTCTATCCAAGTAAAATGATAATGATGGAGAAACGGTTGGTGATGACGCTGTTTAAAGATTGTGTGTAAGACTATTTGGAGATTTGTAAAAACAGTTAGCGGGATAAGTATTTTAACATAAGGTACTAGTAAGCCAAAGGAAATATAAAATGCCTAATTTGTTCAGATGCAAAATAGTTTTGAGTTCAGTTAGTTTTAGAAATCATGACTATAGTACATGCAAAAATAATTTCGTAGTCGATAAACTGCATGGAAAAATTCTCTTTTTAAATCCTTGAACACAGATGATAGGATTATCTGTTGATGCGTACATTTATTACAATCCCAAAAAAAGGGAATCAATATTTTACCAAAAAATAATACATAACTAACCAAATCACAAGAAATTAATGTAAGGAACTTTATTTTTCAAATAAACATCATAACAGCATTCAATTTTTACGTCTTAAATTGATAAACAGTAGTAAAACAAGAATAAATTTTATACCTCAACAGTTCATTCGAAAAATGTTTCCCAAGCACACACGCTACCTCAAAAGTTCCGTAATCTTATCACTTCATTGCACATGTTGACATTTAGTAGTACTCTAGAATGTCACCTGCGCACATGTTTGGCGTACAAAGCGGGATGCCAAAATTAGACGAATGGAATGTTGATTGAGCATTGAAAATGGTGAACGATATTCACTACCGATTATCTTTCTGACTATTTAAACTTCATTGCGTTAGTAAGGCATATATGTAAGAAATGTGCGTAATGAAAAGCCAATGTAATTATTTGATCAGTAAATTTTGCTGGATTGAAAGGACTGCAGTAGTTTAAAGATAAAGGCAGATAATAAACGCCATAACTGATGGCTTTTATTGAAAGATCAAATTCTGGATAGTCATCTTTTCCTTTAGGGATAGTTTTTGGTTGGTTATCGAATGAAGTGAATATATGAGAAGGAAATCGAGTTTATTGACTTGCAGAAAATGAAGTCAATTTTTGCCAATTGCTCATTAATACCGAGTTTCTGCAGATGAAATAAATTTCTTTTATATTTCTAGTATATTTTTGGTATTTATGGGGATTTCTTGTGCATTCCTACCATTTACAAGTATCACAAAATTTGCAAGATGCAATGTTTCCTTGCTCGTTTGATATTTTAAAGTGGCTGCTCAACCAAGCACCAGATTATACACCACTCAACTTGACGCTTACCAAAGTTCCCATCTGAATTTTCACAATTTTCCGGAATCACATTTCATGTCCATGATCCAGATTCCAGTCTTAGATTCACCAGCTTATATAAATAACTATATTTTGGCCCAGTTTGTCCCATTGACGCTTCGAGCAGGTTTCGATAGAGGATTAGAAATCCAAGCCAGGCCCAACATAGGTCTAGGTTGATTTATCTACAATCTGCGAGCAATAAGGTTTCGACCTAGGTTCAACCTAATTTGTCGTTATGATATTGACCACAAAATGTAGAAGACACGCGATTCTTTTGCGATAACCGGATATGATTGATGTGGTGGGCACTAGCTTTGGCCAGAATCCATGGAATAATGAAATAAACGGCCAGGCAAGTGGTCATAATTTGCCACAATTAGCGCTTGTGTGACACACACATCGCAATCGTTCCTCCGGAGGACAGTCAGTTGGCCAGATGATTTAGCACGCTTGGGATTCGTAGATGGTTCTTGATGTTTGTCTGCAAGATGTTGCTGGGGCTGTGTTACCAGTTGAGTCCTTAGAAGATCTGGGTGACTCTTCCTATGAGTAAGGAGGAAACATTTCTATTCGATTTGCTGAGACTAGTTTTGCTTGATATACCGAATGACCTTTCGGTGGAAATAACTTTTCGTGCTCCATTTTCATTACTACTCCTTGTCCAGGAAGACTCAACTCGACACCCCTGAAAATTGCAATGTGTTAAATGCATCCAATGTCTGCAGAGAAGCCAAGGTCCTCACAACACTCCTGCACCTCATCTGGGCCTCAGCTTCAGCCAACAACTCATTACAAAGAGATACTTTGAGATGGTGCACTTGGCGTCCAGGAATGGGATGTCATTAGACATCTTGGCGAAATTATTTCCAACGAAATGACATCATACAGCGGCCAGCAATTTACTCGACGTGCCACGATATTGCAATCATTTTAATAACGCTGTACATACTTCTAAGAAGCTGCCTCGAGAATAAGAAGACGATGATGGTACCCTTAGCTGGGCCGATTGCGGCAACCATCACATGAAGATGAAGTTATTAAAAAATGGTGATTTTGTAAAGAGTTATGTAGATAGCCTGATTGAAACTTTGAAACTGAGCGTGTAATTGTTTTGATGGGCTCCGTTCAACAGATAATTGGTTCTAATTGGCAATGTGCGTGGATAAACATGAAAGATAAAACAATCGTTCTTGGGAAAACGATGAAAAAAAGGATTGCTTAAATGCCAGCTTAATAAGTACAAGCATGCTGGCATGTGGCTGAGATTATAATGAATCGTCTTATTATAGAATAGACTATAAATTGCTTGAGTATGAAGAATATTATTTGAAGTGAAATTTTGAAATTATTTCAAGCCTGGTTTTGAATTCAGACCTCTAAATTGCCGTTCTAAAAACCCAGTATTTTGTCCTCGAAAAGCTTTTTTGAAATAGGTTACTAGAAAGTTGCTTTTATGACACACTCCTAGTTGCTAGTTTGTTACCTCTAATTTCATTATCTTCTACAACTAAAAAACCATCCAAGCCTTCAATTTACTTGACCATGGCCACTAGTCCTCGAAAAGAAAGCTAATAAAGGGACAAAACCGTTTATAGGTACTCCAGAAAGGAGTGCAACCATAGAAGTAAGTAAAACTTTCTTGTTTTCGTAGAGGATCCAAGATTCATCGAGCATGAGTCAGTTGTCCTAAGACGGGTCTGTAAACCTTCTTCTAGGTTTACTGTCCTTGCAGTAATGCTGACTGCCTAGAAGCTGTTTCTATCTTCAGAATAAATCTTTGCTGGTTTTACAGCTCTATGAATGAATAGACTCCCTGTAATAACGGCAATGAATGTAATGAAAAGAACACTTTGTATGTTCCTTTTTGACCAATGGTTCTAGCCAGTAAGTTGAAGCTGTTTCTCGAGACAATGTGCTTAGGCTCATTTTTTGTGAATAAATTATTGTAAGTTTTTATTCTCATGGTCACCGTAACTCAATAAAAAAAGGGGTCAAGAAATAATCATAATAATATATGACTGTTGTTCGCGACTGGATCGATCATTTATACAAATTTAATTCCTCCTGATTTCTTGTCGAACTAAATACTTACAAATCCATTACAAGCAAATCAATGCAGAAAAAATAAAGAAATTACTTTGCAATAGACCAATGGAAGCGACCACTAACGTTAAAATGCATCACTTTCTACTAAACAGCGAACAGCTTCGGGAAAGGTGCAAATGCACTTCAAGTAATACAGTTGCTGATAAAAGTACTTGCTGGCATGTTGTTCATAACTGTCGAAGAAAGGCAAAGAACAATGAATGCTGCAGGAGTCATATAAATAGAGCAGCCGCAAAATTTTTAGGTCAATAGTTTAAACTTATATAAATTCAAAGATATACACCTAGAATCATAAGTAAGTTTTTTGAAACTAAAATACTATAAAAAAATAATAGGACTTTTTTTTGAAAAAAATCCTGAAGTTGCGATTTTGTCTGGCGGAGGCTTTCTTATTACAAAGTTTGCCATAAGATTCATACTTTACGCTTAAACTTTAGTCATTCCACTTATAATTGTCTTGATCAAAAGAACCATACCAAAAACTTCACGAAAACTTCAATATGATCGTTCAAAAGCTCTTTTATGCTTAATTCATTTATGTTTTCGTAGGCTCACTAATCTAGTGCTCACCCAAAAAGCGGAAAAGGAAAGAAAGTTGAATTCACCAAAATAGTTTTCTACCAAAACTCACCTGTTGCCCAGCAAATCTATCACAAAAGAAAAAATTACGGCGGCAACAACCTCCTTTTGTTATTTTTCAACTTCCCAGTATGTGGGAAGTTCTTTTAATTGGCTGGAAAATCGAAATTGAAATTTTCAACATATTTTTACGTTTTGAGATCTTATACTAGTATATTTAAAGTGTTTTTAGCCGAAATTCTCGCACATTCATTTTGCTTCCTTCAATTGGAGCTGGCAGCTCTTCTCTCAAGTCGAAGAAAAAACTTTACGTATTTTTTTGAGTAAATATCCTGACTACAATCCTTCTGGTCTTTCTGGTCAAAAATACTCAATAAATCGCCCTGGTTGTAAGTATTTATTCATATAGTAAATTGAAGCAATCTTTTGCGCTTTTGAGATAATTGGGGATAAGAATTTTTGGGGATAGTTGGTTTTTATTCGCAGAATGGTGCTCAAAATAAATTCTTAAGCATTGAAATAATTGATAAGAAAATTGGAAGTGTGCTGCCTTTATTTGTACACAAGGTATATCAAAAACCTCCAAGGTTGATTGGTTGAAGTATGAGCCCATAATCGTTATTTCTTCCTAATAAGCCTCTCAAGTGTCATGTACTCTTGTTGTGGTGTATGAGCTACAGGAAATCTTGATGATTTTTACATTGGTAGAAGTCAAAAGAACTGATACTTCAAGAAGTATTTGATCGGTTAGTTCAAAGATCAGTTAGCAGAAGTTAAGTATCGTTCCAACAAGCAAGATTGGTCTGTCGAGGAATAGAGGATCTGTGATTGCTGGCAGACCAGTTCAAGTCACTGGGTATGTGGTTTCAGTGCGTTTTGTTTGATTCATGTTTCAGTGTGTGATGTTGAAACATTTTTAACGATCGATTTACGAAATTGTAAAACATAAAAATAACACAAATGAATCAATATTGCCTCTCATTGCTATAAATTTTCCTTTACTCTTATACCACTTAACACTCAAACTGACTTTTTTTATAAATAAAAATAACTTCCTTGAACTAGGATATCTCCCGAAAAGAAAATCGCCAAGAAAAAACAATAAGAAAATCGCTTAGACAAACCAAAAAAAAAAACACGCGAACAAATTAACATTTCGGAATTGCTGCACACTTTTATTGGACGATCAACGTCAATCGTGCTAACCAGGCCTGAATGATGTTACCTATTTTCACTGTTCGTCAGCCATATCATCCACGCTTCCGCATGATGCGCGCGACTAGAGCCTTCATTTACAATGTTTAAACGAGGCATTTCCTACCTCCTGTAAATTTGATCGGGATATCCACAAGAAATTTCTAAGATTTAGAATTAATCTTTTCAATTTTTATAGCAATCAAGTTTTATGGGAAAAAATTCATGGAATCATTCTTATACCTAAAACAGATTACGTTTAAAAACAACGGAAGTCAATGCGCACCTAAAAAATATTCTTTGAACAATTCTCACTCGCAGCTAGAAATGTTGAAAGCGAGACTTAAGGCTACCTCCAACCTCAGTATGCCGTACAGAAACATGTTGCAGAATAAAAATTGGGGACGAACATTACATACCACAAAAGTAAATAGGAAGGGAGTTTCATTGAAAATGGGAAATTGAATTTGGATTTTATAGTTCAAGATTTTGGACTATACACATAATTAAGTGCTGTTTTAAAATAAGGAACTCAGCAATGCTTTTCAGAAACAAGCTCGGAAAGTATTCGCAAAAATTTTATCAAAATAAGCAGACTGTTTCAAATACCATTCTTAAAAAATTTCAGGATCATCTAAGGCAAAACTTATACAAGTTGGAAGGGTGTCTTAGCTTCTAGAAAACGATCATGTAGCTACCTCCGAGCTTTGTAGTGGAAAAGACGAGCGTTTTGTGGACTTCTGCCTGGCTTTGTGTTTTAGCGCGCGATGGAGGCTTCTCTCAAGTAACGATACTAAGTCAAATTTTGTATAAAACTTGGCAAAATGACTTCAGAGATTTACCAAATGATTCAGCAAACCTATGGCGATGAGTGCTTTTTAAAATTAGAAATGTTCAGTAGGCATAATTTTTTCAAGGATGTCCGGTAAGAGGTTGCCGACAAAACTCGGACTGGACGCCCATAAACGTCCCGCGTCAACGACATTGCTTCGATTCTCTCCGTCGCTTTAGTCTCAGTTCGAAGGCAAACAGTGTAAACTTGTCCCAATCGACACTTTATCAGATTGTGACAAAAGATTTACAGACATTCCAAAGCAGGCTTTCAAAGACATCTTCCAAGCATGCAAATCTCGTTTTCAGAAATGCATAGAAACAAAAGGATATTACAACAAAAAACTTTAATCATTTGTGCCGATAAATTCAGTGGATCCTTTTTTTCTGGACTTAGTCCATTCCTTATGGAACGCATTTTGTATGAAGAAATTGCCGAAAGGATGGTGAAAAGATTTAAAAATTTAGGCTGTAATATGAAGTATAAAGTTCAGTTCATTCTCATGTTAACTACTTTCCTGAAAATTTTGGTGACATTAGTGAAGAATAGGTTGAGATATTTCATCAGGATATTCGAGAAATAGAGCAAAGATACCAAGGATGTAGAAATGATCTTATGGTGGCTGACTACTGGCTACTGCATTGAAGCGGGATCTACCACAGGAAGATCATCGGTGAAGCTATCAAAAGAAGATGTGCAGATATAAGACGAAAAAAAGACCCCTTCAACAAAGCAGCTAACTTTTACAATACACTACTGGACAAAATTAAAAACATAGCGAACCCAACTTCCTTTAAAACGACACTTAAAAAATATCTCCTTCAGGACCAACTTTCGAAGTAAGTTACAAGTACAATCAGCTCCAGTAAAGGCAAAGCCAATGTAATCAACAGGAAATAATTCATAAACATATAGTCTGAACTATTAATCTAACTAAAAGGACACTAAAACTTACAAATCTGGTACTATCCCTTCAACCAATTTTTATCGTCTGGGAAGTACTATGTCCTTAAATTTTAAATACGGAGAATTACTAAATTTTGATGGAGAGAGTGATTGAAGGAAACGGAGGTGGTTTTAATCGGTAGAAATCCGTCATGCCGAGAGGAAGAAGCTGATCGGTATCTTTTGAAGATTTCCACCTCCCAACGTTGAAAAACAAATCAAAGATATGTATTATAATTATTATGAGCAAAATTTGCTGCGTTTTTTTTCTAATATTGGATTGGATACTCGTAGATCTCTGACCAAAGCAGGTACAAAAAAACCGGCTTATTAAAAAATCGTAAGCCCATGTATTCAATAACCCAGCAGCTCAAATTGGAGCAAAGCTGTGAGTTAATGTTAAAGCTACCTTATTTACTCGATTCACAAAACACAAAGTAACATGATCAGTGACATGCTCTCTCTCTCTCTCTCTCTCTCTGGTACTCATTTACAGCTGAGTCAACTGTTAGTTTGGCTTCGAACTCCATTTACGGAAACTATTTGTTGTCAAGCAGCTTTGAACCTGGCACTTGGTGCATACGAAGGAGCACTCTAACCACTAAGCGGAATATTGGTCATCATTGCTAATAACGCATAAATTTACATATATGTCGAAATATACGCGACACAAGTGAATGCTAGGCGTTTTATTGACACCAAGTGCACACAATGATACTAGATATATATGCTGAGGCTCTTGTCTTAATTAGAGGATACTTCCGTTCCGATCCGTTCAACCGTCGGAAACTAGTAAATGTCAATATACCTACTTAAGTGCTTTTATTAGGATGGATTTGTTTAGCCCAATTTTTTAGGAAAGTTCAAATGGAAGAAAGTTAGAGGAATTGCTGTTCTTTTTCTAAATATTACTTGAAATACTATTCAATATATGAGGAACAAACTGCTGAAGCTATTTCCAGCTTATTTCCAGCACCAGAAACTTTCAAAACAAGTACCACTTTATCTTCCATCCCCATCCAATTCATATAATCTATTCTCTCGTTGACGATAAGTTCTTCTTGTAATAAAACCTAACCTTCATATCAAAGCAACAGTTACCCTCTGTGGTTTCCTTGTGAATCAAAGCATACCATACCATGTTGTACGTGTTACTTAACTGCGATCAAAAGAATGTTCTTATCTCGCTGAACTTTGTCGCCCAAGTTAAAGACTTCTCGGTGAACTTGGCTGGGTTGTGGACTCTTGGCTGCTCGGTTGATGATGGTGATGATGGTGCAATAAAGAAAATTGGCATACATTCCCTTTCACCCCATAGAAACGAAGAAAAAAATTATTTTACATTGTGCAACGGCTCCTCAGTGTGCCGCCGAGAAGTGTGGTAAGCGCTAATGAACTTGCGCCAGGTATGAAATCTTTCGAGGCAAACGTAAGATAATTCCATGGGACTGTACTGTTGTTTAGGACTGATGGCTAGTGTGTACTTATCATGGTGGTTGCAGATGGAGCTGCCATTTAAACGGGAAACGTTTGAGAAGAGAGTTGAATAGCACCTACAAAAATGGAACGGAAAATCCTCTTGGATGATACAGGTTGCAAACAAAGGAAGATTGAAGGAAGTTAACTTTCGCTGGTCGATAGAAATCTTCAGAGAATACTGATTGAAATGTTTCCAACATTCTGGATTGATTCAGTGGAATGTGTAAGCAATATATTCTATAGCACCATTGGGATAACTAAAGGTCGAATAGAGAGGCAAAGTGTCTACTTCCAATGATGATCCTTTGAATGGAAAATAAGGTTAGATCATTCAAACCAAATTCCACTAAACGAATGTCGGTATGGCAGCACTAATTTTAAAAATACTCGAAGAAATCCAAGCTACTTCTCTTATTTTTTGTTAAAACAAGGCGTTGGGCATATGGAAAATGTTACATCCGTATCTACACACGACACATATCTCGTACTCACGGAGAACAATGATGACACCTTTTGCGATTACCGTTACCCAATTATCTTAACAAAATTTTACCAGTCACCCGTTTGACCACATTCTCACTGAATGTCTTAGCACAATAATTGTTTAACATATCCTCGTCTGTGGGGCCACACCAAACCTATCCATTCAGGAAAGCATTGTGGTTCTTGTGGTCTAGCCCAACGAAATCGGCTGCTGATTGCTTCCTTGAAACATTGCCCATAGTGCATTATTGCTGGTGCATTGCATCAACCATGCATGTAAGGTGGACATGTGAATACTGCACTTAAGTGCAACAACTAGAGGGAATTTTAATTAAACCATTTGGTGTAAGTGTACGCAGCACTAGTGAAACACTGTGCAGAACTACAGTAATCTATGGACACTGATGTATGTTGTGGAAGTTAATGAGGTTCTGTCCTGGGAGTAGGTTAATAGTATCAAGAGTTGATAGTGTTTTGCCGCCTCTTCAGTTCCAGGAAGGCGCCTCAGTCAGGAAAATGATGCTTAGTAGGCTAGTAAATAGGAGGATAAGGTCCATTGTAAAGCCAATCGCGGCAGTTATTGAACTAAAATTATTTTAAATCTTCAAAAAATTTGTTTGCTTGAATGCAAACCCCATCATACATTGACTTTTTAAGGATGTAATGGGGGTTTTAAATTCTCTTGAAAATGATTCTTACACTGAAATTGTCAATTTTGCTTATTTATTGACTTACCAACCCAGAAATGAGAATCAAGAATGAGAAATGAGCCTGTTCGCTGAAAATGATTTGGCAGTAAGAATGCGGTTCAAATTTTAACTAATTCTCAGCCCATTCACTAAACGTACGACGCAAACGATGATCCAATGGCTTCAATTGCTGCACTAGTTGCATTTCATAGGGCTTTAGTCCAAGATCTTTCCTTAAAATTTTCTATTTAGTGAACGGGCAGAATCCAAGTTGTTGAGAACGGCGTCGAATCGATAAATTTGGGTCTTCAGTCACACTAACCTCAACAAAAGCCTTCGCTATATTGGTGCGCACTGTACGAGCTCGTGTTGGATGAACATTATCCAATAGAATATACATGAAAATAGATATTTTCATCGTATGGCGTATGAGCTCTTCAGAGCACCATAAATTGGAAAGCGTTATTTTTAAGTTTGGCGCATAGTATGCAAAATTCGGTATTAAACTTCCACTATTGTGAGACATTGTTCGAGTGTAGGTTTTTGCATAGTAGCTTTTCAAAGTAAATTACACATAATCTTAATATAATAACGAAATTTAACATCTAAAATGACAAACATTCCTATCAAAGTTCTATATTTTAGAGATCTTCCTTTCTAGCCATTTGGTTACGTCTATGAATGTTTGATAAGCCACTCTTCTAGAAATGCGTTTATCTGCTGACGCTGACAATCTACAAACTCGCTTATACACGTGACGATCTATAAGTCAATCTATTACCCGATTAACTATCTACTTGTCTTATTTACTCTCCGACTTCTACGCCTATTTACTTGCTTAAAACTTTACTTTAGTTGTCCTGTCTACTTGACTATCCACCTTCATACTTGTCTAATTACTCGTCTTGCTGTTATGTTTATAATTTACTTTTCTATCTACCTACATACTCATATAGCTTTTAAAGATCGCACTAACTATGGTAACTCTATTGGTCGGCCCAGCTCGCTCAAAACCATGCGATTACGCAAATGCGATACCTTGGTTGGGTGTGCCCAGACAGTGATATCTGCACCTGGTGAGCTCCGCTGGAGGTCATTTTCATGTCAGGAGTGGCACAATCATCTGAGAGACTGTTTTCTCGGCGTTGCCTTTTCGTATGTTATTCATACTTTCGGGAATTAGTTTGTTTTGGCTAAAGTAGTTAATTCGAGCTCTCTTGGTTGATCTTTATTCAAGATATTTACTCGATATTCACGTGATACTTTTCTCAAGGTAGAGTAGAATGTGTTGCCCCATAAACTAAAAACCAATCTTCTCTATTAAAATATTCAACGAGAGAGTTTAATAGTAACTAAAACAAAAATCCAATGTATTGTTGACTTTTATAAGGAGTTAAATTCTACGGAAAACATCTAGTTTGACGATAAGTTTTGGGAGAGGATTTGCTCATTCCAAATGCTTTAATTCATCCTTGGGTTTTGAGATGTCCGAGAAATTTTTCCTGCAAATATGTAACATGTGATCCACAGAAAATTGTTCTCTGTTTGTAAAAAGCATCTGAAATATGATCCCTATCTTGCCATATCTCATTGTAACTATTTGAATCCATCCCAATAATATGAAAAAAAATATTCTAAGTGAGGTTAGGTTATAATAGTACTAAGCCTTAAAGGCTTCGCTTCGTTTAACCCGTCTTTGGTTCATTGTCCCCCGTAGATGTGGAAACCTTCCGATTCATTCAATGAACTAACCAGATTTTTTATGATAATCTAGGATGCGGTCCAATAAATGTTACTCAGCTCAGTCAGCTCATCAAGAAATAATGCCCCTAAGTGCTTATGGGCCCTTACAGCTAAAGGCAGACATCTACCCAAAAGGTGCTCTACTAACTCTGTCTCCTCTTAGTCGCCACAGCTTTGACTGGAAGTCCAATTTTCCTTGCGTATTCACCGCACAACCCATGGCAAGTCAGTAAACCACGAGATTCCTCGTTGATCCTATGTTCAGAGATAATAGACTAAGAGTGCGTTTCGAGTCACATTGGGGCCAAATAAACCTGACAGTGCCACATGTGTCCAAACTTCGCCATCGCTTTAATGCTAGTATGTAGACCAAACCCTTCATATCTTGGCTTAGTATTTGCATTGAGACTCCTTTAATTACCGCATCGTGCGTTTGTACGCCACGAGATCCCTCCCTTGAAAACTAATTGGTTTTGATATTTGCTTCCACCACATTATGCCTAGGAACCTAAGGCTATTTTTTGAAGGAACTCATTCTGAGTTCAGACCTACAGGTCTCTACCAATTAGAAGGACACTTCGAGTGAATCCAGCAATCTAATGGCCACCTGGGTGTCTACCAAGATAGGGATGTCTTTTTTCACATGCTTTCGCCTACTGACTTCGTCTATGGTTCGCAGGATTACAACTAGCTCCACCTGTACAACTTGCCATTATTCCAACTAGATAACTATTTTTGGAACGGGTAGAAAGGACACACAGTTTAACATATTTTCCTGATTTTCTTGATGAGAGCATGTCCACGATTCAGAGAACAGTGTGTGAGGTCTATGAATTTCAATTTAGAAAATCTCTATTATAATCAGCTCTTCCTAGTACTGAATTAGCTTAATTATGTCCATTTGTTTTTACTTAGTAACATAATCCATATTAATAGCGTATTCAGAGCATTTTCCACACTCATATGTGAGCACCTCGTCTCATACATATTCAAAAGATCTAGTGCAACTCCTGGACAGCATGTTGTATTTGTCCCACAAGAAGCCATGGACTGCATTTACTGCAACCATACTCCCAGCGAAATGGTGTGTTCGCGTTGTGAAATCCTTTTCGTTTTTGTCTTGTATATATCCTCGAGTCATGGACTTCTTAGTAGTGTATCCATTTTAACCAGGTCCATCGTCATCGCCATCATCATCGTCGATGGTCGTCTCTTCGTCATTTGTACATGTACGATACCACGTACAAGAGTTGCAAGCAATCTTTTGCTTGGATTATGTCCACGATGTGAAATAGATAAACAAGATACTCACTCGTACGTGGATCACAACAAGTTTTCCCATAAGGAACGTATGTTTGACCATATGCGATTAGCACAGGAACAATTTTGCTTGTTGTATCGAACATAAGAACCTGATCCGTAACTATTGATCCCAAGTCGACCACTATTCGAACATATTTGGTCATTTGACCATATTTGGAATGCTTGATGGAATGTTTTGATGTTGTGTGAAATTTTGTGGTTGAATTCTTTGATGACATCAGAATGATTTCTACATAGTGAGCTATGTTAAAAGTTTTCTAGATGGCTTTCCGGCTCATGGTTGACGCTCTTGATTATCTTTGATGGTTTCTAATCGGCTTTGATCAAATCAGTTGTAGATTGAGTGCAAATTATTATCCTTAAACTAGTGTAATGCTTCCTGAGTAACTCATCAAAATTTTGTAGAAAAACATACATGCTTTTCTGCAAACCAGAAGCAAGCACTTTCCGGGTCAATCGACTTCGAAAAACATTTTTGATTAAATTTTAATGGGTTTTTCTTTTCCAGCCACACACTCTTTGATAATCTACCAAACACCTGGCACTTGACACCAATAATCCTGAATCCGATCCTCTTCCAATTCCAAGATAGTTAAAATTTAATTACTATCCCAATTCACTTACTACACCCACACTCCACACCCTCGATTCAATGGCCATTGAAGTCCAAGAGTTTCCTTCACCACCGGTTTGATTAGGTTGCAACTGAGCCGGTTCTCTCCATGCAGTAACATCTTTAAGAAAATTTTTTTGGACCACATTCTAAGGTCACTAATTCCATCACAACTTGATTGTGGTCGTGGATCGTCTTCGATCACCACAAAGTCCGGCAAACTGATTTTTTTTTTCAGAGGAAAAAATCTTCATTTTATCTTACCTTTTGTGTGGCTATTAATTTTCTTAAAACGCATCCCAAACGATATATAAAAGAAGATGCTTGCCATCTTATCGCCTGGATCGTCTAAGTCCCCGGAAAGCAACAAAAAAAAAATAGATATACAATGCCAGAAATTAAGAAGTTCAACTTCATTCTGTTCTGGCACTAAAGTCTGATCTGGAGGATGAAAACTGAACAGTTCTATTCTCAACACGATCAAGAGGATGTTGATGAAAGACCATCTCGAAATTTCAAATAGTCCATGGCGTGCCGTGCACTCACCATCACATCTTCTGGGTCCATCTAATTAATATAAAATTAGATACAAGATAGTCAAGATGCAGTCAAGATTATGAGTGGCTCCAAAATTAGATGGTGGTGCCCCGACGATGCACTGAAAATCTAAAAATAAATTGTTTTTCTTGATAGTTTCGAACCAAGCTCTTGCTTGAGGACCAATCATCTTTTCAATGCAGTAAGAACAAAAACTGATGGCATCTTTGTATCCAACAAATCTAGGATAAAAAATATTGGACTTGAAATGATATTGAGAGTGAAGTTTCGGATGTGATGTGGAAATTGAAAGTATTCATGATTGGGTTACCAATTGAAAACTGGATCGTTTTAATTGGATACATTCGTGTGAAATTTTTCTCTTAATTATATCTTAGATTCATGGATTCATGTAAGCATTGAATCCAATCTATTTTCGGTGAGAAATTTTATCGTAAATTATATATTTTTCCCAATGAAAGTGATGAATTTCAGTTAATCACCAACTATCGTTTTCAATTCGCCCCAATTATCTTGTCAAAGAAATATTATGTGCTATAAGTTTCTTTCCAATTTTTCGATGGGAAATTAAGAGTGATATGTATAAAGTACTTCTATTCACCTGATTAGATAATTGGTTGGTATTTGAAAGTGTTTTTTGTCACTTCTGCTGTAACATTGGCGCATCTATTTTTATATATGTATATAGATCCCGGATTATCTTAGCTGTATAATAGTCTGCCTGAACGGAGACTTACGAAAAGTATTCAAATCAAATTGAATTTTGAAACATACTCTGTTCATATTGTAGATACAAAGATAGTACTTCAACGTTTATGCTACACCTAATTGCATAGCATCGTACCTGAGTTGATCGTGGAGGCCTACCCAGGGGGTTTACCTCCACAGTCCACGGTCGGACAACGGGCAGCTACCAAACGGCTGCCACCACCACTTGTTAGTACCAGTTTGCCTACTGAGTGCATACTCAATGACCTTACTGGTGGAAGCGAGACCTACCTAATCCTCTGCCGATCTCTCAGTCTCGGTACCAGGTTACGTCGTTACTCCACGCCGAGCCCCCAGAAATGCTGCAGAGTTACCCGAGCTCGGAAGTATGAAAACTTCAAAGCGCATCCAAGTGGGCTCTACCTGCATATGGGTCTTAACCAGCAGCCACCACGTTTGCACCCCCCCTATAGAGGGCCCTTACCGCGACCGGAGGGAGGATTTTCGTCCCTTGGCCCTAGTCCCCGTGGTATCAGTTTGACCCCTGGTAAGGCTTCGTGGACTTGAGCCCCTCTAAAGCCCACTTCGGTTGTGTCCGACCACAGATACTGGACCGATCACCAACCTAAGGTTGGCGGGACGACCTAATTGTACAGTGAGTTTTACGTTTGGATTAAATTCATTTCTTCAACTGTATAGGAATACATGTTTTGCAATTATATCAATATATCCAGTCTCCGGTATTATCAATTATCGCCTGACATCTTTTTGTGCACTTCTGACTTAGTTTCTGTGCGTATTTCATAGTAAAACCTTGCCATATCCTCTTGAGGGCTCGCGTGAGCCACCCTGGTGTCTATATATTTGCCTTTCAGTTTCTTCTTTATCACCACTACACGTTTTCTATCGGGTTTGTGTCTAGACTTTTTGATGGCAAATCCAAAGCTGTGACTCCGTATTCTTCTTTCCAGCTGGTACAGAAACGACTCCAATGTTAAGGATCATCGTCTTCTTGTAAAATCCAACTGCGACTGTCAACTCCATATAAACTCTCAGTAGATTTAAGCAACTGTTTTCATAAAGTTTGGTCATTGATTCAGCTTTCAGGATTTTCGTAAAAAGGATTTGCTACCTAATCCCCTTTCCAAAACCATCCGCAAACGTGCACCTTTGCCAGGCGTTTTACTGTATGCAGCACAATTCTTTTATCATTTTTCGTCCAGGCTCTCTTCCAGTAATTACATAAAACAAATGAATGTTCATCAGTAGAAACCACGTTGCACCAATCACAGTTCAAATTTCGCTTTGCTCCACTTGAGCTCTTTTCAATATGATTTTCGGTCAACAACGGCTTCGCAAGTGCACTTCTACTTATGATGCCAGATTCTGTTCAGTAGTTCCTCTCCCGCGTTTCTTAGATTCAATATCAGATTCTTTTCAAGCAAACTTCAGTTGACCTTATCTTACCTTTTAGAGGTCGCTCTCTTAGGACCTCTACATGGCTCATCGTTAACATTACCAGACTCTTTAAAAATTAAAAATGTTAACTCACTTCTTAGCAAAACAGAAGTTTTGGTGTATCTTGCCGCCTCTGCGAAACGTATCCTTGGTCATTTTAAATGACCTACCAAGAACACTGTCTCAGACTGCCTTTTATATATGGCACTCCTATTATTATGACGCTTCATCACCCACCCAACTAATTTGAATCGAGTCTCTACCTAGCTAGAGGTGCGATGCCTGCTGGCAGGTCAGCTTAGTTCGGTACCATGGGTAAGTTCTCTAGTATAGACTGTATGTAACGTTTGTGATTGAGGCACTCCTAAATGACCACAGCACACGTTCAGCAACTTGACACTACTCGTTGCAGTGATTAATGCCCTATATTGATGTAAATATTGCCTTTTTTGGATTACATGATTCATGTGGGAAATTGACGAGTAGTGATTAGTTATTATAGTTTGTTGCTTTTTTTTCATATTGTATATTATTAATTAAGTCATAAGTGTTTGACCACTTACAAGTGCAAGCATTGAGCATTTGTATAAATAGCTAGTAGGAACTTAAAGAAAACACAGTATTGTTACATCTATTGAAAAAATATCATATAGTGCCTATTTTTCTCGACACTCTAAAAGAATTTCTGGAATTTGCCTATCTTGCGGCACTTTTAGCCTTTGGTCACTGGCAAGTTTTTGCATTAAAATATCATTCTATTGTGTAGTTTTCAAAAGAAAATACCTTTAAAAATAATGTGTTAAAATTTTATAACGATCGGAGCATTCTAACTATATATTTCTGAGTATTATTGGAACGCGTCTACAGTGTGCGCGACACGGTCTTATACTTACAAGATGTGTGAGAAAAGTAATGAGACTGGCAACACTGCGGACGATCTGGCAATGTCGTGTCTACCGGTTTGTTTATCCGTTTTCATTTTCTGAGTCTGAGTTTCAGCTCCGTACAACTTACACATTAGTTTTGACAACACCATTAGTGAAGTTGTGTTTTTGTTGTGTGTTACAAAAATGGAGTATAGAAATTTAGAGCAACGTTGTGCAGTCAAGTGTGACTTTTGAAAAGTTGAAACAAGCCTATAGGAGACATTGCTTATCAAGAGCACAAGTTTTCCGCTGGCACAAATCATTTTTGGAAGGCCGAGAACACGTTGAAGATCAACTTCAACAACTGACGGGAACGTTGAAGTGCGAGGGCTCTTGTGGGAACAGACCATCGTTTTACAATGAGGATGATAAGTGAGCTGTTAAATTTAAACACTTTTACCGTACATCAAATTTTAACAGACGATTTGGACATGCGAAAGATTTGTGCCAAAATGGTGTCGAAAAACCTCACAACTGAACAGAAGAACAATCGGATTTTTTAAACTCAAAACGCATTTCTGTTGTTCCTCCATCCTCTTTTTCACCTGATTTGAGTCCTTGTGACTTTTTTCTTTTCCCAAAATTGAAACAGGTCTTAAAAGGACGTCATTTTGAAACTCCGGAGAACATTTAAAAGACTGTGACCGGCCAGTTAAAAGCCATACCAGCTGAAGACTTCCAGTGCTGCTACCAAGACTGGGTACAACGACTTCACCAGTGTAAATTCGCCCAAAGGAACTACTTTGAAGGGGATAACATTGTTGTTTGAAAAAAAAAACTTTGGTAAATGGAAAATCAGTCTCATTATTTTTTCCACACATCTCGTATATATACACTTAGCTGTTTGTCGCTTTTCGCTGATCCATTGCTATGTGTACGATACACAGTCAAAAGAATATCTATATACATAGATATATATTTTGTATTTCAGAGGAGAAATTTGATCCTGAAATGTTTCTTGACATTTTTTCCAACGTTAGTCTTGCTTTAATGATTTTACGATGAAAAACGTTTAAACGCGTTTTTCTCAAAACCTCTTTCTAAGACACGGTGTGAAACTTTTCTCAAAAAATTATTCAACCGATCTTCTTGAAATGTTAACTACATATTTATTACATAAGAAGTTATCATTGTTATATCTTATATATTTATATTTTTCATTTTTATATTCTTTTCAAACGAAAACTTACCGAAAAAGAGATTTAGGAACGATTAAACGTCGCCTTTTTTCGTTTTGCAAAAATAGTTATTTTAATGATTTTTGCGATTGCCAGTGACACATTTCGAATTTTGTGTATCAGATGAGTCTTTATTTCTAAACTGTGTGCACCGTTGAAGTAGCAAAATTTGAATCATGTATGCCGATGCCGCCATTTTGTGTAGATAATATAAAAAAAAATTGTTTTGTACAATTCAAATGTGTATTTATTAAACGCGATAGGATTCAAACCTATGTCTATAACGAGTATCTTAAAAAAAATCATAAAATAGATTTTTTTACGCGTTCACACTAGAATGATCTTTTAATATTCCTGGTATTTTTCAGACGTTATAGTTTATCTTATTATAGTGAGGACCAGATCTATGATATGGAAGATCACTAGTACGGCAAAGGACCAAAACCATTAAATGGCGATCCAACCTCATTACAATAGAATCTCTGCGTCAATTCTGTTGGTGATACATAGTTTTAATTTGAATTGAACTCATGTTATGGAATATTCTTCTACTACTAAGAGAGTCAACATTAAAATCTGTATTCTCGTGTACGGATTGAATATATGCAACTAGTTTAATTTTAAAGGACTAGAAAAAGTAGCCGATAGTCCCTACAGAAGTGCTTCCAAATATGAACTACCAGCTCAAAAAAGGCACAGATATGTGTCTTTTATTTTCTACTACTAACTATCACTTTAATGTAGCTTTTTAAATTGAAATTCACAAAGCTGTCTAATTTTTTTTGCATGGAATCCATCGTGGGGTAGACCCGTTCATTCAATGGTTTTTGACTTAAAGGTTCGTCTAATTTTTAAAAAACAATAGTTCCGGCAACACTTTTCAACCCATTCGCCTGGATTAAAAAAACTCCTCCAGTTGCCTCATCTCGTCACTTGGAAATATTCAAAAATAATAACCATTATCAATTTTAAAGGGTCTTAGGACTGGATCTCCAACAACTCTCGTAACGACATTCAATTTAGTGGAACGCCACATGGCATCCCTTGGACCCATCGTCCAAGTAGATAATCATTATTATTTTTTTCACCCCACACTTTTTGGCTGCTCCTTCTACACGCGAGTTAGACGCACCATTCCGTTCCCATCACCCATCACAATAGTGGCCACTCGAATGATGAGCGTCTTTGTTGGCTCCTCTGCAACTCTGAAAAAACCACTTCTTCACCATCTCCGAAAGAATGATAATTACCAGATAGAACTTTTTCAGATACCATTGTCCCGGAATCATCATTCGGCGGCGTTGAGGTAATCGAAAGTGGTCGACCGTGCGATGTGTTCGATAATCGACAAACAAATCGAAAAATGCTTATGAAAAGAATGATTTTCGTGATTAATCGAAATTAGAAAATTTTTTAGGAGCAATTTTTTATGCTTTTTTTCCAGTGAAAAGAAAATAACTTTCAGTTTTAGAATCAATAGGGCGCCATTTGGGAATGAATTTTCATTAATTGCTTGCGTTTTTGTGGTCGTTTCGATGGTGGGAAAAATTTATTTTTAATAGAGTGTCCAAACAAAGGTGGAGTTCTTTTAGAAAACTCATGAATTTTTGGGATGGTCCTAACAATGGTAGGGCTATTGTGGATTACATTAATCTGGCTTTTGTTGCATTCGAATGGAAATTATGCATCGTTTGAAATAAGCAGATGATTAAATTGAAGGCAACTGAACGAACAACTGGTTGTTAATTTCCACAGAAAAAAAGTTGCTGCAGTTGTATCTGACGCAACAGATACGACAGACAACGTTGCGCCATATCGCACCAATTATGGTTACCTCTTGGATGCCACCATAAATGGTTAAGACATCGAGTCTGAATGTTGTGCTGATTTAATTTTATTTTGTATGCCACGTATATGAGATCTTGTCATGTCTTTTATTTCGCTTAACACAGAAAAGTATCTTTGTCGCAAGAATAAAGTCGTATTAGCTCAAATTCATGTGTAATACGATAGCAGAGTTGAATTGAACGGATACACACTGTAATCCTTTTTTGCTGGCTTTTGATTCTCGTAACTCAGAAATTCGCAATGAATATGGATATGTGAAAAGAATGGACTGAACAGGATCTCGTGTAAGACCACGTAGAGTTGAGTAACCATGCATGAATTAAACATAGTGTGCAGATGTTCAGCGTTTCTATTTCATTCCATAGCTTGTTACAATTTCAATAACGTGATCTGATTTTTAATTAATTATTAAAATTAATTGAAAAACTGATTCGCATTTTGATGAGTAGCCGGGAAGAATGGAAAGCGTAGTAGTAAGAAATATCCTTCGGAATTGTGGATTTTTATTCATGCCAACAGTGAGAAAGTTTTATTTCGTAGGTAACACATCTTGGAGTCAAGCTTTCAGTGTTTTTTTTTACTTATCTTCGCGACCTTATAAGATATTTTGGTTCAAACTTATGTTGCTGGTTAAAACAACAAACTGATCTTGGTCAAAACTATTCAGGACCTCTCAGACCTTGACTGCACTGATCTGTCTCCACTTTTCAAGTTCATAAAACTCTTCCAACTCCAGAGTTTCCAAAAATATGTAATTTGTTTCTCTCAACTGAATCCCCCAGTGTTTTAAGGACTTTACAATTGTCACCGGTTTTCCCGTTTTTTTCAGTGCAACGATGCATTATCAGAAAATGAAATTTTTATCAAAACAAACATATTATGCAATAATTTAAAAAAAAAATATTAATTATTATTAATTATTATTATAAAATTATTAAAAATTAATTATTATTTTGTTTATAGCTACAATCCATTATTTTATTTCAGGATGCAAAAAAGACAACGCGATATTTTAAAGACCATTGACTATTGATAAAATATTAATATTTTCAAATTCAATTGATAAAATGTTTTTTTTAACGTAGAAAATACAGATACAAAGAAAAAAATTTAGATTCAATTTTATTCACTCTTGTCTCATCAGGAAAACATAACAGCTTATTAATGAGAACCAATGATAAGTGAGATGAATACTATTTAAAAACCTAAATGTTTAACGTATATATTAAATGCAATAACGCAATAATTTAATAGCTGATTGCAACAAACAATGCTGCAAACGACTCGTGACAAAATATTCTTATAGCCAATTTTAATTGTTTTCCCGACAAAAGTGAAAGCATCGAAGTGTTCATACACAGAAAATTATCCTCCATTTTTTCTATTGGATTTTGACTCATAAATTTGTAACTATCATAGCTACAACAAAAAGTCATGTACGTATAGGTTGCTGAACATTTTATTGCCGGTAAGTTTAGAACATACAACTTTTTCATGAAGAGCACGGTTATCGCGATAT
Source organism: Oxycera nigricornis (assembly GCA_963942545.1). Taxonomy (NCBI): domain Eukaryota; kingdom Metazoa; phylum Arthropoda; class Insecta; order Diptera; family Stratiomyidae; genus Oxycera; species Oxycera nigricornis. The sequence goes on from OZ012661.1 coordinate 17,630,150, forward strand.
AGAGGAATTAAATTTTCAATTTCATTTGAAGATGTAGGACAAATGGGAAAAACTATGACGGCAGAAACTTGAAACTCCCTATTAAATCTTTTATATATGACCAAAAAAATTCAACGGCTAATTTAAACATACTACAGGTTTTTGCATTGAAAATTTTGTCCTTGTGAGCCGTTTGTTTGGCAGAAAATGCATTTTTCATATGAGTCAAAGAAGTGTGGTCGCAACAAATGATATTGCAAACGGCTTCTCACAAAACTCTCTAAAAGTAACTTGCAAGTGCATTTTGCAATAAAAGTGAAACGAAAGCAGTTATAGTCCCCGAAATAATATCCTCCATTTTTGACGGCGTTTTTGGCTTATAACTTTTTAATTATTACTTTAACGCAAAAACGTTGTACATTTTGACCAAAAAGTACCTGGAATTTCTCATTCAAATTGCCCGCATTACGTATTTTCAAGTACTTTAAGTTTTTGTGGCTTGGTAGGACTGTCTTTATTTTCTATGCCAATGAGAGCGATCTGTAGAACAGTTTGTATACAGCAGCTGGTTGAATCGCTCCACCTCAGTAGTGCCCGGCGAATTTTACAAAAATTGAACAAATAGCTTGTCTCAAATTTTGTGTTTTGAACGAAATTTCGTGTGCCGAATCGATGCGAATGCTGGAGAAGGTTTACGATGAGTCTATTTTATCGAAAACTCGGACTTAAGAGTGGTACAAAGCCTTTAAAGACAGTCGTCCCGTTCCGGACGGCCATCGACCCCTTCAACTGACGATAACGTCCAAAAAAATCAAAAAAAAAATCGTGACGATAATCATCATGCTAATTTTAGAGAGATAGCATGTGACCTAGACATTGCTCGTAAATCAGCTCGTTTAATTTTGGTCAACCAATTGGGCATGCGGCTCGTTCCGATTGAACTGAATTTTCTCCATGAAACAGTATCGGCAGCAGGTCGCTGAAGACATGTTGGATCGGACAAATTCGATAAATACCATCAACCAGGCACCTTATTCACCTGATGTGGCTCCGTGTAACTTTTTCCTGTTTCCCAAATTCAAATTGCCGCTTCGGATAACCCGGTATGACTCCATAAACACCATAAAAGAAAATTCGCTAAAGGAGCTGGAAGCCATATCGGAGAGCGCCTATAAAAAATGTTTTGATGATTGGAAAAAGCGTTGGCACTTGTGTATTGCTTCAAATAAAGCATACTTTGAATGTGATCCAATAAAAATTTATGAAATTTATGAATTTTGCGTTTTATTTCAAATTTCCGGGTACTTTTTGGTCAGAAGGTATGTACAATTTATTGTATATAAAATTTTTGAGAAGTTTTTTGGTAACAATATGGTATATTTGCTTCAAGGTAGCGTCGAAATTAGGGAAAACTCGTCAAACTTCAATTCAAGCTCACCATTGGACCCTCTACACATTGGTTGAATGGTTCATTAGACTGGACCTTAGAAAACCTTACCCGAGAATAATGATCGGTCCAATGTCGGCAGGCGGACACAACTCAAGTGGCTGTGAGAGGGGCTCATGGTCACGAAACCTTGACGGAGATCAAGGAACATTTTCGTCTCTCTGCTGCTGCAATAAGAACCCACTTTAGGGTAGTGTGAACGTGGTGGCTATGTTTGTTATCCATATCGTTGGAAGAGCTCCCAAAGATGCACCTTGAAGTTATCTGTCTCCCGAGTATGAGGACTTCATGGGGACTCAGTGTGAAGTTGCGATTGATAAGACTCGCTTCTACTAATAAGGTCATTGAACCTGCACTTAGTAGATGCATTGGTACCCTCACAATGGTTAGGAGGGCCTGTGTTTGCCACACTATACAAATTCGAAGCGGAAGAGGCCCGTGACTTTAAATGACCTCTATATGGGACCACGATAAACAAGGATTAAATCATTTTTCCACATCAGTGCCACACCCTTTTGGAAAATTAACAAGCAGCATTTTCACTAAATTATCTGAAACTGAGGATTGACTCTTCTCTATTAGCTCAAGCTATCAAATACGCTGCAAAAACTACCCGCGTATAGTTGCCATCTTCAGTATTTAAATCTGATGCAGCACTTCAAAACCTTAAAAGAGATGAAGAAGTGTTGAAAACACTGCATCAAATTTATGTGCTAAAGAAAGCAACCAAACGCAGATAGTTTTCATTATTTAAATCTCACTGCCACTTTAATTTTTTTAGGGGTGGGAAGGAATGTTTAAACAAACTGCAGGCTACATTAGTTCGAAAAATCCGTTCAGGATACTCATCAACGAAATACTGAGCAATTTTTCCTCACTTTCAGAAGTAAGCTGCTACTGTGTTTTGCGAAAAAAAGTGAAATCAATAAAACCGTGACATCCAAAAATGATCCTCACATTTTACTTCCCACATTGCTAAAAAAATTATATGGTAAAAGAGTAGAAAAGAGATCATAAATTTAATGTTACATAAAATTCATTCTAAAATAAGGCAAAAATTATCATAAGCCCTAAAAACAGACTGAAAATAGGCTTAAAATATATTTTATAGAGGAAATTCAAACGGAATTAGATATTTTTTTCCGATTGGAATAGAGACTAAAATCACACTGCAAAATATTATATTCGTCTAGCTGCATCGGAAAGCAGAATGAGTCAAGATTCAAATATCAGTTAGATTAATTAGTACTAGAAAGAAGCTGCAAAGAGACTGAAAACAAGCAGAAATGTTTCAATTTAACAGGTTTTACTTTTTTGCAGTAGCACTTGAAATATGTTGCAAATGTTGAACTAAGAAAAGCGTTCGTTTTCCTAATCCACTTTCAAGGAAACATTGTTTATACCGTTCTTAGGCTTGTGACTTGGCATCACTTCTTCGGGGAGCATAGTGTTTTCAATTTAACCTCTAAGAACGCTTCAGAAGCACCAGGCAACCCCCTGACTTGACCCTCCCCCTACCATCGTTCTTGTGAACCTTTCGTGAGACCGAAGGAATTTTCTCAAGCACTAAGGACCCCACGTGAACATCACGAAAGCTCGGAGAGATTCCATCGTGAGAGATTTACGATGTGGTCGTCAGGAGCTCGTGAGAGGTCCACGAGAGAGTCCTTGGAGAGTGCACTCGCGAGACAAAAGAAGGTAGATTGGTGCTCTTGATCTCTAGAGAATTTATTTTTGCCGCAGCTGCTTATTAAATCAATTTGAGCAATTGGTTTGTCATAAAGATTATAACAAATTTGTGTTTGGATACGACATGGAATGTTCAGATGTAGTTCATGCAAAAATTTCATTTTCTTCAAAAAACACACGTAAAACTCAATACTTTTCCGATTCCCATTTCAAACCATTTATGATACTTTCCTGGCCAATCCTTTCGATGATCAACATGTGTACATGAAATTTATTAGGAAAAAATTTCATATGTAGAATTGCACGAAAAGATTCTATAATGCAAGTAGATTGATTTATCCTATCATTTCTAAAGCTATTAAATTTTAAGAAATACATTTTCTATCAAATTGAATTGGATGTTGTGAAAAGAACACAAAAACTATGTTTACCAATTTAGTAGCGATGCATAAATAAAAGTAATAGGTAGCTCGCGGACATGGTAATTGAACCAAGAACTAGATGCCAAGATTGGTTTTTTGGAGATAGATGTGGTATAAATCATGATCAATCAATAGAAATATAAGTTCGACTTCATATATTTTTTGGTAATTATGTAGTGTATTCCTAGTTCCAAACCAGGAACTAGCCCATACACAACTAATTTCCCACACAAGCTTTTGTGATTTCCCACACAAGCTTCTCTAAGCTTCGGTAAGCTCTATAACTCCAAAGTACATCCTCCACCCTACATTGACATGTTAATCTAAATTTACCGTGTGAAACTCTTAGTAGAGCATTGAACCCAGAGTAAGCAAAATATAACTTATGCGACGCTAATTGGGTCAATGCAAAGTAAGCTATATTGGATGCGACGAAGTCCGTGGGAATTAATTTGAATCGCGTTCGATTGATTATGGTAAATAGATTTAAAACTAGAGTAGGAATTTTTATAGAATAAGCAAATTTAATGTACATAGAAACTAAGAGAGAAATTTTGTGAATAATAAGAAAGAACGAAGCTGGCACTGGACTCAGAGTTGTCCCTTAGTTGAACGAAGTTGTTTGCTTCTATACTGCAACTTTTGCCTTAAAATCGGCAAAACGTTCAATAGGAATAACTGAGTAAAGTCTGCCTTATTCGGCAGACTACAAGTTGCCTTTTTATTCGGCAATTTCAATATTCAGAAATATCGGCTGCCTGTTCTTTTGGACTGCGCCAAACATGTGGCAATTAATCAATTGCCGGTAGGTCTCTGGAAATCTTCTTTGTTTTCTTTTCTTTTCTGAGAAAAGCTTCTTTCGCAGTGAGAAGAAGATTATGTCTCTAGAAGATTATCGAAGACGTCCATCACTTGGTCTACCACGCGCTCCACGCGCAATAAACACATTGCTTGACCTCATCCTACAACGATCCTACAACAATCACATTACATGGCGATCCTGTCATATCACTACAATTGTAACTTTCATTATTTCATAAACAGAATGTAATATTCTCGAGTTCTATTTTCTATTAAACACTCTTAAAATTTGGCGTGGATTTTAGGAATCTCTCCACAAAGTTGAAAAAACTCTCCTTGTTTTCCAAGAAAACCAATTCGTCCATATTATAGCCTTTCCATTTCACTTGTTTTTTCAATCCATCCAGCACTTCCTCCTCTTACCATTCGATTAGATACTTGCACCACTTGTTCCTTTTACAACATATTACCTTTCAATAAATTATACCTATTTTACATTTTCAATTTCCCACCCGTGTTTGATTACCATCTCTCAATTAAATCAATTTCGTTCGATATTAATTAGACCTGCCCGTATATCTGATGCAAAATTGAAAGTCGTCCCGAACCAATGCTCAAGAGCCGGAGAAAGAGCTATCTTTGCAAAAATTACCATCTAAATTGCAGCACGGAACAATTAAGACGTAACCGCTAGGCTAGCTTGGCTGGGCAAGGCCAGGCTAAGCTAGGCTAGGCTAAACGTCTGCACCGGGCGACCATTTAGGCTACCTTTCCAAGGTAGGCACGACGAATAGGTGCTCTACCATCGCGGCACCCAACACTAGCCACCATCCTCGTTGCGCCGAGGGCTTCCTAATCCACTTGCAAGGAGACATTGTTCATACCGTTCTTAGGCTTGTGGCTTGGCATCACCTCTTCGGGCAGCAGTTGGATTGGTGCTGGGTCCAGGCAGGGACTCCTTCGTTCATTATGCATTCATGGTTGGTGCAAAATGTGTTGTCGTAAGACAAGACGATGATAAATGCAAATATTGAACAACGGATCGCAACATCTATGCATATGTCTGGCGATGAATGCAAATATTTGCACTTTTCAAATGGAATTGCGCCATTGCACCTGGGATAGCGCCAATAAAATTAATGTTGTGCAGGCTTCGTACTTGCAAGAGTTTTGTAGCCAAAGTCATTTCCCCCGAAGGGAAAGTCTTTTAGATTAAGCATTCGCGTTACAGTCAGGGAAATGTGATTACCTCCGAACGGAAGACAAGTGTTGGCCGCATCATTTGCAGGTACAAAATTAATGGATTCAATGTAAAACCCATTTTGTTTGCTAGAAACTCTCCCAGTTCCGAAATAAGGAAGTTCATTTGGATAATAGCTTGAAATAGGCTCCAGGTCGATTGAAGGCTAATTACATCAGTCGAGCAACCGTCACGAATCTCATATCCTTACTGTACTCGCCAAACAAAACCAACAGCTAGTACGACTCCTGCCATGAATCACCGAGACATAAAACAATCTATTTCAGAAAGCAATCTAAAGTGGCTGGCAATGTATCAATATCTTCTGGGCTCAGTCGGATAATCGTGCCAGTCGCATAAAACGTATCTAATATCGGGGTGCTACGTATGCCCGGCGGGATAATTGAAATGTCAATTCGACACTACCGGACATCTCAGAAGGATATCCTTTAGTGGTGTTGCGGCAATTATTCTGGACCGCATTTGAAGAGTGTTTACGTAGGCGAGCAATGATAGCCTTTAATTAAAATGGCACGACCCATGCTTGAGTGTCGTGCCAGAGGAATCTGAAGAAGGTAACAGATGGTAACTGGGTTTCGATGCTGGTCAGAGGATCAAATCGTTTAATTTTTGCTTAAAATGTTAAGGTCCAACGAATGATATCTGATAAGTGTGCTTTTGATTCCAAGATATTTTCATTTTGGAGTCTTACGAATCAAGTAGCACATTTCTGGCAGAAATCGGACCCACTTCCTCGCCAGCTTCAAATTTAATAAACCCATTTTCCTTGAGTGATGCCACTCTCTTCTTTGAATTTCATTTTATGAAAGCTTTAAAATTTTGATTAAATTCAGATGCACTGAGATTTGGATGGGTGAATTCCAAAGACCTAATTTTCTACTTTTTTCATAATCAAGGGCTAGTTATCTTAAAAGAGCAGAAATTTATTTCAGACACGTTTATGGGCATAGCTTGTACATCAATTCTGACTTACAAAGTTTCAGATGCATTGTGATCGGCAATTTTATCACACAAAAAGAGTGCGTCTAGAAGTGAACGTTTCACTAGTGGTCAGGGTCTCAGTCAATCAACTTCCCGAAAAATTTCATTTCAAGCTCATGAAAGAAAGTGTTCGATCCTTTTTCTTTGTGTGGGAGCGAGGATCACAAATAGCGACGAAGTGGTGAAAGAGTATGTCCCTGATAAATTGTAACTTCTTATAATTTCTGCTCTTTTGATGCGAAAACGTTGGTTGTTTGGTTGCAGTGGCAGCCCTCTTTATCAAAAAAAAAAGATGACTCATTTAGGCCCATTGTGAAACCACAAAAAGGTAAGGGCGGCACTAGAACCTGTGAGGTGACGAGCACTATTTCGATTCTCGTATGAAGCTGGCTATGCAGTCGATATTTAAATCAGCTACTTCCGTGAGACTGCCCAGGAAAGGTGAGCCTAAGGTTTTCATGCGTTTCCTGGACAGTGCCGGGCATTCACACAGAAAATGTTGGGTTGTCTCTTCCTCGTCTCCCGATCTGCAACTTTGGCAGAAATCGTTGAAGGGAACGCGCAATCTTTTTGCATGCTTGCCAATTAAACAATGCCCCGTCAGTATGGACACGATAGAACTCAAGGTTTCATGACTCATGTTCAGGAGCTGCTTGGTGCGTCAAGTTTGCCTGGTTATCCTGCAAGTTTCTTCCAACAACTAGGCTCTAATTGCAGCCTTGATGTAATGCTGCTTAAATCCTAGCTTTATAATAGCTAGAGCTTGGCCGACTTGGGTTGTAAGTGTATGATCCTATATGCAAAAGCGTTGAAAGCAGAGCTTACTAACACTAGGTGGTAGAAGATGGTCACAACACTAACCACGCCGCATGATAGATAGCCAGCGATTTTGAAAGGGTCATAATATTCAGACGAGAATGATAGATGTCAACAATGGTAAAATTTATCATCTTCACGCCGGTTTGATTTTCAGTTAAACTAGACAGTATTTGGTGGAAATGTGAATTGAAGACTGCCACCTTAGGTATTCGGCACATAGCACAGCAAGGATATAAGCTGCCGCAAAGTTGAATGTTGTTGGCTGTTCAGTTTAAGCAGAAAATAGTACGTTAGGTTTTTTTTATAAATTTTAGATCCTACCTGTGGAGTGAGCTTTTTTTCTTTGATAATAGTGGCTACATAGTCTCTCATGGAAGTATATTATTCAATCATTGGCTCCAAACTTCTACCGAACTCAGGTTCGGTGTCTGGAAAGTCTCGGCGCATGAATTGGGTGGCAGCCAAATCATAAAATATTTCCATTAGCAAGGAATTGAACCTCCTAGTCTAGTCGACAAGTTTCGCCTACTAGTGTGCTTTTTGGTTAGCAACTTGCTAACACTATGCTTGCACATTGATGGAGGTTCATTCACTTCCAGATTAAAGGCTGGTTCCATAATTTAATTAAGTGGAGAAGTGTGGTTTCGGGGTGACGGACGGCATTCTCTTCAGGTGCTGTCATTTACCATCCGCCACCAGACAGCACGACCACAATTAGGCTTATTGACCACATACCACACTTCCCCACTTAATTAAATTATGGAACCAGCCTTTAATCTGGAAGTAAATGAACCTCCATCAATGTGCAAGCATAGTGTTAGCAAGTTGCTAACCAAAAAGCACACTAGTAGGCGAAAGTTGTCGACTAGACTAGGAGGTTCAAATCCTTACTAATGTATACAATAGCGACGTAGGCACATACGAACTAAAAATTGACAGTCATTATACTTCGCGGAAACAAATAATTATAAAAATTAGTTGAAGTATGATAAGCTTAATCCATCAATAAACCTAATCGTGGTCGTGCTGTCTGGTGGCGGATGGTAAATGACAGCACCTGAAGAGAATGCCGTCCGTCACCCCGAAACCACATTTCCCCACTTAATAAAATACTTCGCCCCATTTCAAGGACTGGGCGAAATTACTCGTACTCACATCGTTTCCCAATACGGGGTGAAAAATGTGCATAACAAACATTCTTGCGACAAAACATAGGACTCTTGATTATCTATACCTTGTCTGTATTTTGTGCCAAAGTTGCAGAATAAAAGAAAAAAACAATAACCACCAGCAATGCGTCTTCAATTTCGTAGGTGGCTTTCTCCAGTTTCTAAATATTAACTGGCATAGACTAGAGTTTATCATCACAATTCTTCTTCAGGGAAGACGCGATTTCAAGATCTTGAAATTATTGAAAACCCATTTAAATGTGTGATTCATGGTTTATTTAGATAGTTGTATTTTGATCTTACAATATTCTGTATATCCAATAATCTAAGACTGATGCAGAATGGACCGATACAAACATAAATGTCGGAATCATACTCAGTCTTACTTATTTCATCAACGGTTGGCCTTAAACTAGCAGCACCAACTCCTCACAAGATGTTTGCTTCTCGTTAACGGACGCAACAATGCACCAGCAAATACCCATATCGCCAACTGGGTGTCTGACAGAAGTCGTAAAGGCCTTACAACGAAAGTGATGCTCACAGTTTTACCTCCACTGTATTCATTACTGTACATAGGAAGGCTCACGACATAAAGGAGAAAATATTGAAATACAAACCCAAAATTAATAAGTGAACTAGCTGAAATAACAGCTTTTTTATTTTTTATTTTCTATTCTAAAACATGTGAACATATATAAACCAAGATCTATTGTGAGAAAGACCTTTTTAATATAGATTATAATAAAGAACTCTTGCTGGGAAAGTTGATCATCTATTAGTTGAGTCTGTTATAACCTTTTTAGACTCAAATGTCGGGGCTGGTCCTGAGGGCATTCCCAATTTCTTTATTCAATCTCTAGCCTTTTCGATGAGTACGCCCCTTGCCTTTATATTCAATTTAAGTTTGTCTTCTGGTGTTTTTCCGAATTGCTGGAGGATGGCCTATATTCTTCCTTGTATCAAATCCGGTGATCCTTCTTCAGTTACAAAATATCTTCTAATTTCCCGCCTCTCAGCTTTTCCAAAAATTCTTAAACGCATTGTTCACTCATATCTCTACAGTGCCTTAGGACATTTGATGGTCCCTGAGCAGCATGGTTTTGTACCTAATCGCTCCACTACCTCGAATCTACTAATTTTGACCAATACTGTTGCTGAATCCCTCGATAAACAGCTGCAGGTTGATGTCATTTACACTGATTTTTCCAAGGCTTTTGACACCGTTGACATAAATATTCTTTGTCAAAAGCTTGAGATATTTGGGGTTTATGATTCTCTTCTTCGGTGAATATATTTGTACTTGTCTTCTAGAGCATGCCGTGTTTCTGTTTGTGGTAACTTTTTTGCTCCTTTCTTTCCTTGTTCTGGAGTTCCTCAAGGATCCATTCTTGGTCCTCTCCTATTCATTCTCTTCATTAACGGCCTATCCTCTATAGTTGATTCATCTTGCATTCTCTATGCTGATGACCTTAAGCTATTTAGAGTGATTCGATCTCTTGATGACTGCGAAACTCTTCAGAATGATTCGCACTCGCAAAGTTCTTGGTGTCAATTAACTCCCTTTCCCTGAATATTCCTAAATGTCATTCAATGACTTTCTCCCTTAAATCGTTTCCCTTACAGTTTGTGTACCTTATTGATTCGGTTCCCTTAATTACTGTCGATAAAATGAAAGACCTTGGTGTTATTTTTGATGCCAAACTAAAATTTGATGCTCATGTCCTCAACACAGTATCCAGAGCTTCTAAGCTTTCAGGGTTTGTATTGAGACATTGCCGTATTTTCTCTAACCCTGCTTCGGCTGTTCAATTGTTTGTGAGTGTTGTTCGTTCTATCCTTGAATATGCATCCCAGATTTGTTCACCATATCTTGAGTATTTAATAAATCTCCTAGAATCTGTTCAGCGTAAATTTACACGCTTTCTCCTCCTTAAGTTCAAAATTTCCTATATTCCGTATGATGAACGTCTTGCCTTACTTTGTTTACCTTCCTTGAAATCACGTAGGATATATCTTGACCTCTGCTTACTTTTTAAGCTTTATAATAACTTCATTGAGTTGAACACCGATAATTCTGTCTTATTAAGATGCCATTGTCGACCCTCTCGATCAGCTGATATTTTTAGTTTACCGTTTGCGGAAGTTTACTTCAATTCGACTTTACTACGTTTACCTAGAACGAATAACAGTCTTCAGCTCGGACCTTTACCATTTTTCTATATTAGTTTTAAGCGTAGTTTAAGGAATCAATTATTCACTTAAGTACTCTTATTCTAATTATACTTTTATTTTTATTTACTCATTTCGTAATTGGAGTTTACTCTGCAAGATGCGCTGATAATAGATAAATAAATAAACAAGCCGCGAAGAGCGACCCTTGAGGTCCACACGGTCAACTTCCCAGTAATATCTAGATAAACATTAAAAATATTAAACACAATAATAATTTTGAAAATAGTACTACTTTAAATAATAATAATGAGAGGTATTCTATATAATAATAATGAGAGGTAGCAGTAAAAGGAATGAGTTAATATTAATCATATCATCTACGGGAGCATCCATTGATTACGTAAGGCTTTTGGTGGATGGGTGATGATGATTGATTACCACAAATGCAAATTTGATTGAAATTTTGATGGTTTTCAAAATTTAAGCCACTTATTATTATGAAAAGACTACAAAAACTATTAAAAATCTGCTCAAATTATCCGAACATTTTAAAACTTTGATTGACTTTACAACAAAGTCTTTAAAATAAAAGATATAAGGTAATATCATTCGGAAGAACCCTTTTCATATGGTAACTTTGAATGATTTTTTTTATTTTTAATTAATTTTTTTTTTGGAGTCATGAAAAAAGTTTTGCTGGTTCCTCTTCAAAAACTGATAACAATGTTTAAATTTTATAAACACTTATTACTGTGTTGTGCAAATCAGGTTAAAAAAATATTTTTTATGAAAAAAACCCTAAGTTTTTGCATTTTCTTCTATTAAATTAAAACAACCGCTGAAACGGATTTTTATAATGTTAAAATAATCAAAAACATGTTACAACATGTCGATTGACCCCTTAATGATGCAAATATTATATCTGGTTCGTGAGATATAGTGAATGGAAGAAATGACCTTGAAGAGCATGATGACTGTTAATGATTTTTTTTTTAATGTTATTTGCCATCATCAGTAAAAGTTTTGATTAAGTTTTTTCAAACATTGTTTGAAGTATATAAATTTTATAAAAATTGAATACTGTCTTCCGTAAATCAGGTTAAAAATCTATTGTTTATTAAAAAAAGCTAATTTTTTGCAGTTTTTTTTCTTAAATTAAAAAACAGCTTCAACGATTTTTTTCAAAATTTGATAGAATCACATAAATGTTGATTAACGTCGATTGACATCTTAACCATGCAAATCGTATGTTTGATTCGCGAGATATAACACATGACAGAAATGACCTTGAAAATCATGATGACTGTTAATGGTTTTTAATTTTTTATTTAATTTTTTACGTGAACTTCAAAAAAGTTTTGATACTGTTTTTACAAACACTGCTTGAAGTATATAAATTTTATAAAAATTGAATACTGTCTTCCGTAAATCAGGTTAAAAATTTATTGTTTATTAAAAAAAACCTAATTTTTTGCACTTTTTTTCTTAAATTTAAAAACGGCACCAACGATTTTTTTCAAAATTTGATAGATTCACAAAAATTTTAATACGCGTCGATTGATACAATAATCATGTAAAACGTATGTTTGGTTCGCGAGATATACGGCTGACAGAAATGACCTTGAAAATCATGATGACTGTTAGTGATTTTTTATTTTTTATTTAATTTTTTACGTAATCATGAAAAAAAGCTTTGATGTTGTTTTTGTAAGCACTGCTTAAAGTATAGAAATTTTATAAAAATTGAATACTGTCTTTCAAAACTCAGGTTAAAAATTTATTGTTTATTAAAAAAAACCTAATTTTTTGCACATTTTTTTTAGAAATCAAAAAACGACTCCAAGAATTTTTTGAAAAACTTGATAGAATCACATAAATGTAAATACGCGTCGATTGACACTGACGTTGACTTACGTGGACTTACGTTGACTTACGTTGACTTACGTTGACTTACGTTTACTTACGTTGACTTACGTTGACTTACGTTGACTTACGTCGACTTACGTCGACTTACGTCGACTTACGTTGACTTACGTTGACTTACGTCGACTTACGTTGACTTACGTCGACTTACGTTGACTTACGTCACTGAACGTCACCGTACGTCTCCTTACGTTGACTTACGTCACCGTACGTCATCTTTCGTTGACTTACGTCACCGTACGTCTCCTTACGTTGACTTACGTTGACTTACGTTGACTTACGTTTACTTAAGTTGACTTACGTTGACTTACGTTGACTTACGTTGACGTACGTTGACTTACGTCGACGTACGTTGACTTACGTCGACTTACGTTGACTTACGTCGACTTACGTCTCCTTACGTTGACTTACGTGGACTTACGTCGACTTACGTTGACTTACGTTGACTTACGTTGACTTACGTTGACTTACGTTGACTTACGTCGACTTACGTTGACTTACGTCGACTTACGTTGACGTACGTTGACTTACATCGACTTACGTTGACTTACGTTGACTTACGTCGACTTACGTTGACTTACGTTGACTTACGTCGACTTACGTTGACTTACGTTGACTTACGTCGACTTACGTTGACTTACGTCGACTTACGTTGACTTACGTCGACTTACGTTGACGTACGTTGACTTACGTCGACTTACGTTGACTTACGTTGACTTACGTCGACTTACGTTGACTTACGTTGACTTACGTTGACTTACGTCGACTTACGTTGACTTACGTTGACTTACGTTGACTTACGACGACTTACGTTGACTTACGTCCACTTACGTCACCTTACGTTGACGTACGTTGACTTACGTCGACTTACGTTGACTTACGTTGACTTGCATTGACGTACGTTGACTTACGTCGACTTACGTTGACTTACGTCGACTTACGTCTCCTTACGTTGACTTACGTCTCCTTACGTTGACTTACGTTGACTTACGTTGGCTTACGTCGACTTACGTTGACTTACGTTTACTTACGTTTACTTACGTTGACTTACGTTGACTTACGTCGACTTACGTTGACTTACGTCGACTTACGTCGACTTACGTTGACTTACGTTTACTTACGTTGACTTACGTTGACTAACGTTGACTTACGTTGACTTACGTTGACTTACGTCGACTTACGTTGACTTACGTCGACTTACGTTGACGTACGTTGACTTACGTTGACTTACGTCGACTTACGTTGACTTACGTTGACTTACGTCGACTTACGTTGACTTACGTCGACTTACGTTGACTTACGTTGACTTACGTTGACTTACGTTGACTTACGTCGACTTACGTTGACGTACGTTGACTTACGTCGACTTTCGTTGACTTACGTCGACTTACGTTGACTTACGTTGACTTACGTCGACTTACGTTGACTTACGTCGACTTACGTTGACTTACGTTGACTTACGTCGACTTACGTTGACTTACGTTGACTTACGTCGACTTACGTTGACTTACGTCGACTTACGTCGACTTACGTTGACTTACGTTTACTTACGTTGACTTACGTTGACTTACGTTGACTTACGTCGACTTACGTTGACTTACGTCGACTTACGTTGACGTACGTTGACTTACGTCGACTTACGTTGACTTACGTTGACTTACGTCGACTTACGTTGACTTACGTTGACTTACGTCGACTTACGTCGACTTACGTTGACTTACGTTGACTTACGTTGACTTACGTCGACTTACGTTGACTTACGTCGACTTACATCGACTTACGTTGACTTACGTTTACTTACGTTGACTTACGTTGACTTACGTTGACTTACGTCGACTTACGTTGACTTACGTCGACTTACGTTGACGTACGTTGACTTACGTCGACTTACGTTGACTTACGTTGACTTACGTCGACTTACGTTGACTTACGTTGACTTACGTCGACTTACGTTGACTTACGTTGACTTACGTTGACTTACGTCGACTTACGTTGACTTACGTCGACTTACGTTGACGTACGTTGACTTACGTCGACTTACGTTGACTTACGTCGACTTACGTTGACTTACGTTGACTTACGTTGACTTACGTCGACTTACGTTGACTTACGTTGACTTACGTTGACTTACGTTGACTTACGTCGACTTACGTTGACGTACGTTGACTTACGTCGACTTACGTTGACTTACGTTGACTTACGTCGACTTACGTTGACTTACGTCGACTTACGTTGACTTACGTTGACTTACGTTGACTTACGTCGACTTACGTTGACTTACGTCGACTTACGTTGACGTACGTTGACTTACGTCGACTTACGTTGACTTACGTCGACTTACGTTGACTTACGTTGACTTACGTTGACTTACGTCGACTTACGTTGACTTACGTTGACTTACGTTGACTTACGTTGACTTACGTCGACTTACGTTGACTTACGTCCACTTACGTCACCTTACGTTGACGTACGTTGACTTACGTCGACTTACGTCGACTCACGTTGACGTACGTTGACTTACGTCGACGTACGTTGAATTACGTCGACTTACGTCGACTTACGTTGACTTACGTTGACTTACGTCACCGTACGTCTCCTTACGTTGACTTACGTCGACTTACGTTGACTTACGTTGACTTACGTCGACTTACGTTGACTTACGTTGACTTACGTCGACTTACGTTGACTTACGTCACCGAACGTCACCTTACGTTGACTTACGTTGACTTACGTTGACTTACGTTGACTTACGTTGACTTACGTCGACTTACGTTGACTTACGTTGACAACGTAAGATTCAAGAAAATCGTATGTTTCGTTCGCGAGATATAACGCATGACAGGAATGACCTTCAAAGGGGCAAAACAACAAACCCCCCTGAACGAAGTATCCCAAAAACTAATCATCTCTTAAAATTGCAAAGACGCTTCGATTGAAACCCTAACGAAGTCGATACGACTTCTTTTACGTGAGTTATGCTCGTAGAAAAGAGTGTCCACGAACGTACGTACGTACGTACGTACGTACGTACGTACGTACACACACACACACACATCTCCCTTTCTAAAAACACTTTATATATACTCTATAGACCTCAAAACGTAAAGAAATGTTGAAAATTTCAATTTCGATTTTCGAGGCGATTACAAGAACTTCCCATATACTGGGAAGTTAATAAATGGATAAAAGGAGTCTAAGTTATTGGTGAAAATATCACAGTTGCTCCTGTGATGCTAGTTGGGCAATAACACTCATGAATACGTGATCACTTAATGTAAATGAAAACAATGACCGTATTTTATTAGACTTGTAATGTCTAGAAAAACACAAACTTCATAATTAGGAAGCCTGCTAAAAACTTGTTATGTTTTGAATTAAATATTCGAGTCACGCAAAGGTTAAATGTTCTTTGCTAACTTCCTAGCATTCAACATATCCTGAACAGTATACCCAGGAATATATACTTCTTACTCCAAATAAACTATCCCACACTTTTCTACTTCTATCCAAACTTCACCATACATCTTCGCAATCAACAAAATCCTGCTCCAGCCACCAATCATCGCAAGACACAATCCCAGACCAAATAAACAACAAACAGATAATCCACGCAATTGCACAATTCCATCTTCAGTTTCGATTATATAACGAATTCTATTCGAGTTGGATGAGAGATCTTCTCGTTCACGACCTCGAGCAATTGGAAATCTTCTTTGCCGATCCGATTATTGTTTGTTGCCGCACAACAAACCAAACAACAAACATTTTATCATACTTGGAATTCTGCCGACAATGCTGTTCATGCAAATTACCATTGATGTTCGATGACTCCTTCGCGGACCAAATTGTTGGCATTGTAAGACGTCTAACAATGCAACAAGAGCTGTCTTAAGACTATTTTTCTGTAGCTCCTGTTTGTACTGAGATACCGTATTAACATAGATGGATGGATTTGAAATGGATGAGGTGCAGGGCTGGGAAATGGAACAAATCTTTTTGCTATGATTTAGAATGTGTACTACAATTGGAATGAGATGTTTTTCAATCGCTTGGTCCTTTGGCTGATATCATATCAATGATCCACTTTTTAGACCTGTTGTTCAAGCTGGTGAAATGTATTGCTTCAGTATTTTTTCCAATTATTCCCGTTATGAAAACGAAACAATAATAAAAAAAATTACAATATATCAACACCAAACTCAACCCTACTACAAACCTCACCAATTACGGATAGGTTTGCTAAAGCCACTATCCTCTGCAACGGCTTGATTGCTACTCCCTATAGTCTACATTGTAATTTGATTAGTTCTTTACATCGTGACCTATTAGTCGAGACTCTGATCGTGATATTTGTTCACTATAATTTCCAATTCCTACCATATCTGATGAACCTACTTTCGTTTTCTAGATACTCTCATTTTAACAGGAAAGAAGATACATTTTCAGAAGTAAGTTGGACCTAGAAAAAATGTAGGAAATTATACTTTTGTGTTGTTTTTTCAATCCACATTGAAAAATATTTAAAAATAATGGGTTCTTAATATGGATTTTAGACTAATTATCAATTAAACCTTCTTGTTTCCTGTAAAAACTATTAAACCACTTCATCTTCTTCACTTACCTCACTGCAACATATGAATAGAAAATTAGTCTAATTTTCACAAAGGGTTGATTGGTTGGTTGCCTTTCCTCTTTTTTGTTTGATTACCTAGCCATTTTTTCTTAAAAGATGGCTCACTTAGCCCACGACAGGTCCATTGTGATAAAAGAAAATTCTCACAAAAAATGAAAGGATGAACAGTTTGGAATTTCTTAAAACATGGCAGAGGCTTCCAGTGATCTTCTTCCATTTCTTGAATCTAGTTCTCAAAATCAAAGGCTTTTTGGTTCATTCAGAATGACTCTGAACTAGCGAATACAATGTTTTTAATATAATCTTTTTCATTTCCTATGTGTTTCCTACCTTCATCAAATTGATAACATTCCTCTTTGCCAACGTAATGAGATCAGAATAGTATCTGCAGATCAGTGTAGAACCATGTTAATTTTTTTATAGATACTCTGACCAATACTTTTCTCATTGTTTTGCAAAAATAGAAGATTGCGCTCATAGGACGTCAGAATTTGGGGTTTTAGGACGAATGGTTCCTCGTTTTCATCAGAAAATTTCCGTTTTCAGATATCAGTTTAAGGAGTAAAAGCTTTTTACAGTCCATGTAACCCACCCCACTAAAGAAAATATTTTTATTATAGCTCTTCAGGTGCAAGTCAGCAAGCTGAAAATACCATTCTCCACTCACAGAGAAGATACGACCATCACCTGCACTTGGGCTACTGAACAACACATCACAGTTGCCGGCAACGGAATGACTGGTGCCTTCGCTTGAAAATGGCTGTCAACAAGCTGAACAATCATCTATTTTTGGATCTCGAGTGAATTAGTTTCAGTGGTGACAAGTAATCAGTAGCACGGTGGACGAAAATAGTCCACTAGGTTTGGGAACTTGCTTGTACTGTACTGTTTTTTTCATCAATATTCTGCAGCCCATTTGATTGGAAACATGGAATGAATAGGTTTTTTCGTGTATTCGCTGCTGATTTTGGTGTCACGAGTTCTTGGCTTCCTTTAAAAATTCACCATTCACTTTAATGTCATTTTGATGTCTTTTCATCTGATATTCTTTATATTGATGTTGTTCAGTTTTTTTCTGGATAATCTTCCTGTATCATCACATATAATCTTTTCTTGTGATGTAAGGAGCATTCTAACTACCGAGGGATGGACCAACGCCAAGAAAGGTAGACCTCACTTCTCCGATTCCTTGTTTTCACCACGGTTTCAAGTCAATCATCCCGAGTAGGGATGGCTGGACCATAGAAAGAAGTGAGATACAGGAACCAGGATGGATCAAAAATGGATGAAAAAGCTGGCTGGTGCATTTTTACAGAACAGCTAGGCCTGAAACTATCCATCCGGTTACCAGACCACTGCAGTGTTTTTCAGGCAGAGGTCATTGCAATTTACAAGGCAGTCGACTGGCTGACAAACCAGAAAATTTCCATAAGAAATTTAAACATCTTTTCTCTGACAGTCAAGCTGTTATCCAATCACTATCCAGCGTGCATACCTCATCTAAAATTACTATGGAATGCCGCTGACAACTGAACGTGATGTCTCTTCACTGTGAAGAAATTCTCTGCTGGGTGCCGGGACATAGTGATATATCTGGAAACTGCGAAGCAGATGCCATAGCGAGAGCTGGCACTGAGCTTCAGGAGTATACACTTACCCCCGAAGTCAGCCATTCTCTAGCCTCCATAAAGCTAGGATTCAAGCAATACTACATGGAGGCTGCAAATAGGCCAGGCTACTTGAGAAACCTGTAGGACAACCAGGCAAACTTGGCACGCACTGTGCTCCAAACGCACCAAGCGGCTTCTTAACACGAGCCGTGAAACCTTGAGTTCCATCGTATCCGTACTGACGGGGCACTGTCTGATTGCAAGGCACGCAGAAAGATTGGGTGTTCCTTTCAACGATTTCTGCCGAAGTTTCAGATCGGAAGATGAGGTAAAGACAATCCAACACTTTCTCGGTGAATGCCCATCACTATCCAGGAAACGCATGCAAACTTTAGACTCACCTTTCCTGGACAGCCTCACGTAAGTATCTAGTTTAAATACCAGCAGCATAGCCAGCTTCATACGAGAATCTAAATGGTTCTCGTCATCCCACAAGTTCTAGCGCCGTCTCAATCTTTTGTGGTATCACAATGGACCTATAGTGGCTTAAGTGAGCCATCTTTGGATAAACGAGGCTGCCACTACAACCAAACAACCAACCAAGGAGCATTCTAGGAAGCTCGCATATTGAGAGAGCTACACGCCAAGAACGACTTTAACAAGAGGTGATCGTTTTTCGAGCGCCACCACATATCAATTTTCCCCATTTCCACGAAATACGTTCAGCGTTTACTTTCAGATGACTTTGTTATGGTAACTACCTTCCACACCACTCAGAATATTTTCTTTCCAGAGAATCTTTAGTCGGTTTACAAAAGGGGGCTCCCTTAAATCCTAGATTCCAATTCTATAGTATAGACGACACAAACGTTTTGGCAATTAAATTTGAATTTGAATTTGTTGCAGAATATAAATTAATTCAACACGTTAGCATATATAGTCATGTTAAACACAGATGATGACTACTTCTTTGGTTACTATGTTCAGCCGTTTTGCGATCCGGTTCCCATGGTAAACTCAAGGCAGTAAGCAGATTATCTTCAAAAAATGAACAACAGCCATCACATAAAAAATGTAACAATCTGTCCATTCACGGGAAACGCAAAGCAATGAAGAATCGGCAAGAGGAGTTTGTTCCCGCAAACCATTAATTAATTAATGTACAGTCATTAAAAGAAACGATACCGCAAACGGCTTGTGACAAAATTGTTTTCAAGTTATTTCCGAACGAACTTCGTGGACATAGGAAAAACAAAGAAGTTGTGATGCTCGAAATAAGATCCTTCCTTTTAAGAGTCGTTTTTAGCAAGTAACTTTTACTATCTAATTGAGGCACAAGTTGCTGAAAATTTAATTCTACACAAGTTTGAGATAGCCACTCTTTTGTGGGTGCCATGGTTTTTCGAAATGTGGGTGTTTCCCCTTTTTTCTATTCAGGATGATGCCAAGAGGATTGGGGCTGCGACCCCAGAAACTTAAATTTAAGCTCACAGTGAGACACACTACACATTGTAATAAAAATCGGCCTAACAGACCAAAATTCACGGTTGATATCAAAATCCGGACCATTTTACTGGACTTGTTCTGTTTGCCACATCAAAATCTATAAAAATCTCTTCGAAAAAGTGAATTAACACGTTTTTCCCCTCGATTTCTTACCATCCATTTTATCTTCCCAATTAAGTTATCTACAGACATGCTGATCATCATCTTTTATGGTAAACTGCAAACTTATGATATCCATAGCATACATCTTATTATCCTTTGCATAAATCAAACACAACCTACAATTTCCAGGATTTCATAAAAGACATTGAAGTGGGTACATGAGTTCTAGGAAACAAAATATCATAAGTGAAATTTCATTACGTGCCCAATGAATCATAAAGAGGACTGTGATGTCATCTGCTTTTCATGAGTGTCCTCGAAGAGCCTATGAAGAATGGTTGACATAAAAGGATTGAAAATTGGATAAGTGTTGTTAGCTCAGCACCAAATCCCCCAAGATATATTCCACATGAGCAATAAAACGTAACATTCAGCAGTATACCTTTAAGTTGAATAGATAAGATTGCAGATTTCAGGACATGAGCTGAACGAAGGTAGTTGGAAACCAGTACCTACACTGAACGCTATTCAGAGACTTTGGGATGCATCATCGTCTCACTATAGTAAAGTAAATGTGGGACATAAATTTTCACATTCGTATAACATACTTTCCAGCTGGTACACGCATGTGTGTCCCATTCATCATGATGGTGTACTCATATCTTGGATCAGTCGGTCTAGTGGAGGGAAGCCGTGCCACTACCACTTGTGCTGTTTAAAAGTCTTGTAAATTTGAAAATTGAAATGATAATAATCTTGTCATCATGACGGTCCATCATCTTCATCAACATATGCCTAGCATGGAACATAGTCAGACCAAAGAAGAACACATAACGGATCCGAGCTGATAAGACAGCACGTGAATCTTCTAAGGAACACAACGGCTAGGTTAGATACTCTGATATGCAAAAGCGGGAATATTGTTCAGTTGGTGGTTGATTTTATCAAAACGTATACGATTACCAGGTGGTTAGACACAATCAGGATACGAGGAGATTTACGCATGTACGTGAAGGAATGATGGTTGAATTTGAGTATACTTATGTAGGCAATCGCCTGGTACCAGAAGATATCCAAAAATAACGCTCACAATTATCGAAAAAGCAAACAAGCATACGAATTATATAAGCGAAATCGTGATCTTAGCGAACCTTCTCTAAATCCAAAAGGTGTGAGACGATTAATTTGAGTGCAACAATTTTCGGCATGAATTATTCCATTCCCATAGAAATACAATTTGGACTTCAACCTTTCGCTCAAATCAATGCTGAATTTACGTTTCGTAACACTATACCGATTTAAAGGAGTAGACAATTCAAAAGAATTGTATTCACGTGGTATTCACCTGTGAATCACGAACTACAAATATCTCAGACCAGCATCGTTCATGGTCGAATCGAAGGAGAACCTGCAACGCGCTTCCATTTTGTCGGGGCCAATTATTCAATCAACATAATGACAAACAAGTAGAAACGGAAAATTGTTCAATTCATTTCTATTTTGTGCTGAAGATTTCATAACGACCACTTAGTCGGATAGCTTCCAATCGTTGATTCCTTTCCATCATGCGCAACAATGTTAGGGTGCGGAAGTTGCGGTCAGTACAAATTGCTTGGGCTGTAGTTTTTCCGTGGTAAATTGTCGGCTGTAGAGAAAGACACAGTTCCAATTGGGATAATTAAGCGGACAGAGCTGCAGACATGAATGATTATGGAAACTGATAGAAAGTTCCATCAATTGAGCGTCCATAGTTGTCGCTAGGAATTATCTAAATGTTCCTGACATCCATTCACGCAAACTAGAACGATTTTGCGAACAATGCGCCATCAATCTGGAGTGCCCTAACGAAAGGTTCCCCAACAGTGGTAGGAGAATCAAACCGCCAATATATATGTAAGTGGGTCAATCAGTTTGCTTCTCGAGAACCAATTTTTCCGATTAGTCGCTCAACAAAAGACATTTTCCATTTCAATTCGTGACGATTGCGTTCTATTACCAAGGCTCAATGTACATCCATCGGGAACGTAAGCCAAATCCACGTATGCACGTACTTATGCGCAGTCGATCAGCACATACGATCATATGCAGGTCCATCCAGTAAAAGTTCGAGTGGATTTCCATCGGGGACATAAAACTGGTAGAACGATGTCTATAAATCGCATAAATTGACTCAATAAATTTCGTTAGCAGTCGCATGAAATCAATCGGATCTCAAAAGTGCGATCGTTTTGCGATCAATCGTTTCCGTTTCTGATTGAGTCTCCACACGAAGCTGGGTCATATGCGAGTGTGAGCGAAACCCGATGTTTCTGTTGCTGTTGCATACGTGATCTGTCCTCGAAAAATTTGATCGGATCAAGATACACTGATTTGGATAGTAAATATTGATCGGCACGAAGGCATTCAGGGAAATGAGATCGACGATTGGGTAATTTACCTTTGCAACGTACTGAAAGTGGAAAGTCTTTTCGAGCTTGTTAGCTTGATTTGGTTTTTTCAACTGAAAATTCGTGGTAAACCAGTATTTTATGACCCCAACATATTCACGGATTGACTTATTGTCATCTTGATGGCTTTTATGCCAAAATCCTGTCGAATTTCCAATAGTATCGAGAAGCACTTTGGCAAAAATCAATTTTTTGAAGCTATAGCCCATCAATTTCCTTTTTTTAATCTTTGCCCTCAAAAAAATGAAACTTCTCCATGTCCTCTTGTTGAATTTTGGACCAACAAGGTCTTTGGATTATTTCCACATCCCCTCGGTATCATTAGTTTCACCACTTTTCCTTCTCGCGAACGGTTAGTGGCTATAGACTTGTTGATTTTTGATTTCGTTGACTTTATGATCATCTTTTTTAGACCGCTTGGACTGGACCACTATTTTCACTCTAATACTGAAGGATAGCTGTGTCTTCCAGCTAAGATATGCATCAAAATGTATATTGAAAGTTTTTTTCGAAAGCAAACGATGTTAGTGATTTTTTTAACCTTAATTTTCTTGAAAAATGCTAATATTTGTGTTATTAGTTCGTTTCCTATCACATTCGAATATTCCTTCCAATATACAAAAAGTCACTCAGCTAAGAATCCAGGTTGGCTCACTAAGAAATTCGTCTAGGAAATATTTATCGGAATCCTGTTTCAAGGTGTAAATTTGATGAAATTGGCAGCTGACAAGGTAGCATAGATTTACATTGACGAAGCAAAGTCAAATACTGGAGAAACATTTAAATTGCGAGTCATCGTAGCGATTATAACAACCGCCAATTTTTTCGGTCGATCAAATGTTTTTAAAAAAAGCCTTGAATAATTTTCACCCGAGGCAAAAAAATACTCAAGACTAATTCAAACCTATCTGAAGAACAGAGCCACCCACCATTAGTGACTATCTTTGATAACATCAGACCACTGTACTGAAGCTCGTAGAGTAGAGTTTGAAATCGTATTTTTGGAATTATATACTCATATACTCATTGCATATAGGAATTTGATTTTAGGTATTATGTTTTGGCATCAAGTAGAAATAAGGATATTCTTTCATCGCGCCAACACTGGATGTAACAGAGACTATGAAATCAAGAAATATTCAATATTGAAGTTGAAAATGTTTCAATCTGCGATAGTTGGGTACGGTATCGGAGCAGTTCGTGAAGTGATGAGCGATACAAATACAATGAAGTATAAATGAAGACCGCCGCAAATATTACTTTATGATCAGGAAACCATAGGAAATAAAAGACAAATACGAAAAATGGTGACCGCTTTAATAGTGCCTCAAGAAGCAGTAGCCCAGAGAGGACGATACCATTTAAGTACGCTTCGTAGGCCCAAAAGGCTAGCGTGGCAACAATAGATGTAGATCCTGGTCAAGGAAGGACGGCGAGGGAAAGTCATCAGTCAGACTCTATGACGATTATTCGAGGCAAAATAAAAATAATTTCCGACGCTGGTCTACTAAATTCTCGACGTGGTGCAATAAAACATAAAAATCATCATGTCGTTCACTATAACTCATCACACAAAAGAGTTAGTTCCAAAAAAATCAAAACCTACTGTGTTCAAGTTCAACACTAGTTCAGCCACTCAAAGTCAAAAGTAATAATACAATGGTAATTCAAAGTCAATAAAGGGAAGTGATGGAAACAGCTCGTCCTCTTTTGAACGGCGTAATTTACGAGTAGGTGAGTGGTATATGAGAAGATAGATTA
Source organism: Oxycera nigricornis (assembly GCA_963942545.1). NCBI lineage: Eukaryota > Metazoa > Arthropoda > Insecta > Diptera > Stratiomyidae > Oxycera > Oxycera nigricornis. The sequence goes on from OZ012661.1 coordinate 17,654,875, forward strand.
TTACGACCAGAAAGATAGCTCAGGCCTTGGACTTTTCCTCTCCCTTTTGAACGACGAAATCGACGAGCAAGCTCGGATCGAACATATTTTTTATGGTGTATGACTGGTGGTCTCTAAATTCGACACGGAAACCAGTGACCTGAATCACAGAGTTGGCGACAAATCAGAACGAAAAATTGATAGCCGTTCGCATAGCCTATAAGCAGAAGTAAAATAAATGATGTACGCATCAGCAGCAGCAGAAGTAAAATAAATGATGTACGATTGGCTCATTATATGAAAATCAACTTGTAACTAAAATACAACTAGTTTAGAGCCTGATAAGGCTTCAATAATATGTGAAATATTTCGATGGACTGAGTTTACTTTCGTTTTTACCATCAGTGTTATGCAGTATTTAAATCAAGGCTCTGAACCCCAATTCAACTTCACGGTGAAAGATGATATTGATGCACGAATTGATGCCCAAAGGAAACAACCGGCTGCTTCCTCACTCCCTGATCAGTTGTGACTTCGGAAAGTATTTTGCGAGTAAAAAAAACTCTTTTGCTCTAGAGAGTATTGGTAAAAAACTGAATAAATATATTGTCTGGACACAAAGTGAATCTCCCAATACCCTAATCTAGACTGTTGAGAAAGCATTGAGTAGAGTGCAATAACTTTCCACTTGTGGGCTAATATTGGGGACACGCAGTAATTTGGAATTCCGACGCCCGAACATACTTGATAACTTTATACAGATACAAAGGATGGATGATTTCCATCTACAATAATTTATAATAAAGCCAAACAGGTTTACAACATTTTTCTCAATGTTAGCCTACCTTCTTAAGATTGCAGGAGGGAGAATTCCTTCTTTCTTTTAACGATCATTTTTTTTCTTAAATCAGTAGCGAATAACATAACACTAGATTATCATAAATTAAATGGAAAGCAAAAACTTTTTAATTTACAGTTTTGGTAATCATTTATAATTTTGTTTTTGCAAATGCAACAATTATTTATGGAAGGAAGGAATGAGAAATTCACTTCTTCTTAGTTTAAAAAAAAAACAAACAACAAAAGATACGTACTTCCATTTAATATACACCAAATTATTTTCAAATTCTTTTTAGCTTTAATTTTCTTCAATTCAGTCTTATTTTGATAAATGTCATCCCTTATTCTTGTAGACTATTCTTCGGATACAATTTCTGGATTTAAGATGGCAGTAGTACTTCAAATTGGAGAATTAGGACAAACCGCCATGCAAAGCTCATCTTCTTGACTGAAGTGTTTAATCCAGTAACATAAGATTGGATTGTCGCTTTCAAAAGATCCTATTTTTTTTAAATTTAACATGAATTTCCATGTGTTATGATTTTCTGTAATAATATTAAAATCAGGAATTAAACGCAAAGAAATGAGAGTTTTGCGCAAGAAAGTCTTATTTGCCCCAGTTCTAGGAAAAATAGGACGACCTATTTTGAATAAATAACGCAGAGCTTAACTGTGCAACATATGCGAGTTAGCACGCGAAACGTCGTGGTAAGTAGAGTGCAAGTAGATACATTAAGGGGTATGGTTAATTCTTGATTTTTGAAGCATAGTTTTAATTTTTTTAGCAATATGATAAAGGTTAGTTCATTTATTGAAAGAATATACTAAAGTACATATATCAAACAGTATCCAGTAATTTTTTATTGAAAAAAAAAATCGAAAACTGAGCCAGTGACTCTATATCCGAATAAAAGTCTCAAAAAAAAGGAACATTGCTGTGAAAACATAACTAATACCTGGATCATTTCAAACCAAAAAGATTCTGTTAGTTAATGAGTTTCTTGAGGTAACGCTGTCAATTTTTTTCATTCATTTTGTTTATTTAATTTTTGGTGTAATTTTTGAAGCCAAAAAACGAAGAAAAAAATAGTTTCGGAATCCTGGCTTTTAATCGGGAAAAAATTCTATTTAAAAAATTCATAGTCTAAAAATAACATATCTCGACAGCGTTGCCTTGTAAAATTTTTACAGAATAAATGTTCAAAATTTCAAAAGGATCGGCCCGGGTTTTCTTTAATTCTAATCTTTTTGTTGTTGTCTTCGAAGCACTCGACTTTTCTGCACTCTTTTGCAGCTTTTTGATCAGATCTGCTTATACGAATGTTATCCTCTTCGCGTGCTCATTCATGAAAGATATATTTATTGTACAGCCCATAACTTCATCAATTTTACCCGGAACAACTTCAAATTTTTATGGAGAACTCTTGAAGAACTGTTTGCAATAGAATGAAAAAATGAAAAATTTGACCATATTCTTCCCCCCCCCCCTAACGCATGATAAGCCCAACTGAAACGACATACCTCAGAGTGGATTTCAAATGACTCCAAAGATTAGTTCGTTTGTGCATTCAATCTCTTTTTGAAAATCAAGCAAAATAAGGAGTTTTTCATTACTAAGGCCTGGTATCGCAATGAAAAATTTAGGATGTTCGCGAAAGAGATATTAAAATAGCGTAGAAGGAGCAACTTTGGTTTGATGATGTCGCTTGATTGATTGTGTGTTCGTATTGCCGGAATATCTAGAATGCAGGGATTTTAAAGATGACTTAAATGCAGTTTACAAGCAAGAGCGAAAACAAGGTCAAAATAAACCGTTTTTTAAAACTATTTATACGAATTTACATAAATTTATGATATTAATTAAAATAATTTTCCTTTAAAACATCTCAATTTCTTCCCAAAAAAACTTATCCCAATTTTGCAAATCCCCAATTAAATTACAAAAATATCAGTCACAACATCTGAGACCTCCACCCAAAAAAAAAACAATCTAATCCATCGCCTGATTGATAGTTCGACACTTTAATTACTTCGAAATATTTTAATGAAATCGATCGTGTGGCTACCATGTGTGAGTGTGTTTTTTTTTCAGCAGCTGAAATAGAAACTCTTTCGGCCGCAACGAGTTGCTGCTGATTAACAACGAATCGTTTCACTTTGTGCAATCAAAAGAAAATCGCTTTGATCTTGTAAGGAGGTCTTCTTAGATCATTTCCCGCTCGTGTGCTAGTGAAATTGAAATTGTCTTTGAATCTATTGGGAAGCGATCACTCCACCACTTGTAATGATACTAGCTGGGCACATACATATGTATCTACTAGCATGTATGTTTACCACCCGGTGATTCACATAGTGAGAGTGAGTGTTGTTATTTTATTGTCTTAAGATGGAGTCACGTTGGATTCTTGTGATGAAGTTGGATGGAATAACTCAACTAGTCCAATGTTGAGGACATGCTTCATGGATTTCTTTGGGGTTCTAGTTGAAAAAGAGTCCAATGTGATCAATTTAAGCCTATGTAAGGATGCATCTGAAAGATACAAGCGTAAGATCTGATCAGCTAAAGCATTCCTCTAGACTCTTCAAGCCTAACTGTGCTCATACCTTTACTACCCACTCACAGCCTAGTATCCATGCGCAAGTATGATCGATTCCCAATTGTTTCAGGTCACGTTTTACAAGGAAAAACAATAAACGGAAGCTAACGATCTTTGGAGGACCGTCTTCGACTTGTGTTTGGCCGATTGTCTTTCGGATCGATCACAGTTTTCACCGGCACAGGTTTCATCCAGCTTAGCCCAGAATCTCTTAAGGCGATGCTATTGTCCATGTCCACGGATTTCCGGGCCGCGATATCGTCGCACATGTGGCGGACACACTCGATTAACCTATGTACCAGCCAATAGATGTCGGGAAACGAGTATCTTTAGTACGGCTCGTACCAGCGTATGTAAGTATCTTTTCTGGTAAAACCACTTGGAAATGGATGCTGCGAATAGAGCGCGCTCTATGAAATCTCGTTGAGGTGTAGTCATAATGTGGAAAACGTGACTTTCGTATTAATAACGATATTGTTAGAACGACATGTTTTGAACGCTACGTACGCTCCGATGATAATAATATTAGCGGGACGCTCGCGAGGCCATCGAGCGATTTAACATTTCAGATAGACCGTGGAAAATTATAGAATACCTACTCCAAAAAATCGGTTACGGCCTGTTACATGTGTACCTTTTAACTGTTATGGCGGTAGCGATTTGATAGCGGGTCCGTTCAACAGAGAAAGTAAACTGTTTTCTATTCGGGCACGATACGAAACCGTTTTCTAGGACAACAATGGGAATTTAGTGGAATCGGGCAAAGCGTTGCTGAACAGATTAAGAGATTACATGAATTGATGATTAACCTAAATATTAAATGGGTACTTTGACTTCGAAGTCATGACGCTACAATCAAATTATTAATAGGATTGAAGGGCAACAGTAAGTAAGGAGGATATGCTTGTGACACGTGCATAGAATCTGAATCGGTGTAAATCCCAGTTGGAGTTATAGATGAAAAACAGTCGTTTCTGCGTCTGCAAGCACTGATACTTAATTTAAATAGCCAGAAGAATAATTGATAAAAAGCTTCCGTCTGATAACACAATTTCTTGGTTGATTGTGCCAAATCGCTACTATTGACATCTGAACGCTATCAAATTTGATAAGTGACAACTAGAAAACGTCAAAAACTGTCATCAAAATCTACTGTCACTAATAATGACAGCTGCATGAAATAAATACTTTTTAAAAATTAGTAAAAAGATGATAAACGGACACCATGATTGAAGTAAATTCGGACCACGTTCAAGAGTATAAATAAATAAATAAATAAATTGTGACAACTGTGCCAAAAAAAATTGAAACCATTTGGATTCAGAAAACAAGATGACTAAATCATTCAAAATAAGTACAAACAGAATACACAACGGAACCCTAAAGAATTCTTGATAAGTAAGATAAGGACTCATGACTGTTAAACGCTGCAGTGTTATGTCAGTTATCCAGATAAGAAGCTAGCCTAAAAAGAGAACTATGAGTACATTTTTATTAAACAACTTAATATTAATAAACTACAGTTATAAATTATCCCAACGACACACTTGGTTTGATAAGTTAATTATCAGCTTAGATCGAATGAAACAGTGTCGCTTATTGTGACTGACAATTGGACTGTCAATAAAGCTTTCAAAAGTTGAAAAACAACTGCAAATTGATTCACTTCCGTGCCATAAACATCAGGCACACACGTATATTGCCTATTAAAAGCATCTTTTTGGTAATCACCTTTAAATTCTTCGAAATTCGCTGCCATATGTTGAATTGAAGAGTCAATACGAGCTTAGTTCACTTGGTCTCCCCATAGATGGCACTTGCAACAGTAGGTTTTTTCCTTGATTAAACTTCTAGTCAAATAGAGGTGATAATGAGCTGCGAGCTCATTATCGACTGTAGTGTGTCAGTAGTATTAATGTAGGTGCGATCTATATATCCTCTATGGCATAAATATTTTGTTGTAAAAGTAGTAAACTTTCACAGGTTAATGAAATGAAAGCAACCATTAACAAAGCCCTATTGAGCATTTGTAACATTGTGCCTAATAGATGGAAAATTTGGGTTGTATATTAATCGTTATTAGTTACGAAGTGGTAATTGGGAATTAGAAAATGGTTTCCTGATTTGTAAACAAGAATAATTTGCAGATGCTTTCAGGATGCAGAAATACTACCCACGGAAATGCTTTTGTGGAATATCATACACAAAAAGTAACGTGCAAAGAAGGAAAAATAGATCACATGCAAATTAAGGGGCATCCTTATCATAAAAGTGTATTTGGGGATCATTGAAAGCCTTTTTTTGTTTATTTACAAAAGCAAATATGACAGAGGAAACTCCAATTATAAAATGTAGTCCAAAAAAATTAAACAAATTAAATTAAAATAAAAAAAAATTAGTCAGTCTCTATAAAACGATAAATATATTAATTGAATAAACATTTGCGAACTAACGTTCAAATATTGCAAGCGAAGGAGGACAAGGTCCAACGTAGAATCTACTATACGTTTTAGAAGAACAAAGTAGGGTTGAACTATAGTAGATTTCCTTTCTAGCAAATGGCGCGGGAATGGAAGGGAGCCTGAAACCCCAAATAACTCGAGCTAACGGCATAATATGGAGTGATCAACAAAGTGAAATGCTGTGGAAAAGTCTGCGTAAATGGCATCGACCTAAAGAAAATTACTAAGGGCTACCACAACAGTATTTGAAGTAACAAGATGCTTGGAGATAGTGGAGCAATTAAGAAACAAGCCGCGAGGTGCGACCCTTGAGGTCCACACGGTCAACTTCCCAGTAATATCTACATAGACATCAACAACATTACAACAATGAGAGGTATTCATAGCAGTAACAGGAATGAGTTAATATGAATCATATCGTCTACGGGAGGGTCCATTGATTACGTAAGGTTTTTGGTCGATGAGGACAGATTGAATATTCACGCGGATCAATCGGTGGGGGCCTTTTTGGTGTTGAAAAATTTTGTTGGTTTTCAAAATTTAAGCATTTTTTTTTAATTAAAAGACTATAAAAACTATTAAATATCTGCTCAAATTATGCAAATATCTTAAAACTATGATTGAATTTAAAACAATTTTTTTAGAATAATAGATATAAAGTAATAGCATTCGTATAAACCCTCTTTACATGATAACTTTGAATGATTTTTTATTTTTAATTCAGTTTTTTTATAATCACGGAATATAGTTTTGCTGGTTTTTCTTCAAAAACTGATAAGAATGTATAAATTTTATAAACTGGTATTACTGTGCGGTGCAAATCAAGTTAAAAAAATATTTTTTATGAAAAAAACTATAATTTTTTGCATTTTCTTCTATTATATTAAAAAAAAGCTGAAACGAGTTTTTATAATGTTAAAAACTTCACAAAGATATTAATACACGTCAACTGACACCTTAATGATGCAAATATTATATCTGGTTCGTGAGATATAGTGAATGATAAAAATGACCTTGAAAATCATGATGACTTTTAATAATTTTTTATTTTTAATTGAATTTTTTACGTTATCATGAGAAAAAGCTTTGATGTTGTTTCTACAAAAATTGTTTGGAGTATATAAATTTTATAAACATTGTCTACTAAATTACGTGAATCAGGTTAAAAATTTATTGTTTATGAAAAAAAACCTAATTTTTTGCACTTTTTTTTCTTAAATTAAAAAACGGCTGCAACGATTTTTTTTAAAATGTGATAGATTCACAAAAATGTTGATACGCGTCGATTGACACCTCTATTATGCAAATCGTATGTTTGGTTGGCGAGATATACCGCATGACAGAAATGACCTTCAAAGGGTCAAAACAGCAAACCCCCCCGACCGAAGTATTCCAAAAACTAATCAGCTCTTAAAATTGCAAAGACGCTTCGATTGACACCTTAACGAAGTCGATACGACTTTGTTTACGTGAGTTATGCTCGTAGAAAAAAGTGTCCACGAACGTACGTACGTACGTACGTACGTACGTACACACACACACACACACACACACACATACATCTCCCTTTCTAAAAACACTTTATATATACTCTATAGACCTCAAAACGTAAAGAAATGTTGAAAATTTCAATTTCGATTTTCGAGGCGATTACAAGAACTTCCCATATACTGGGAAGTTAAAAACTCATGTTGTTCTGGGACAATAATATGTCCTTAGGCCAGGTAGAGACATGAATGACCAATACGCTCATTTTTTCTAGGAAAAGCTTAGCGACGAGATTAGATTAGATTAGATTAGATTAGAGAAGCAGAGAACACACAAAATATGATAACAATTTTAAAAAAAATAGGAATGAATCACTGAATTCATAAAAACTTGATTAGTAATGTTTAAAGAAATTACAAAAAAAACATCAGGATGCCCATGGGGAATGGGAAAAACACGTTGAGCAGAAGCAAACATACCATTGATGTCAACAGCAGATCAGGCGAAACTATTGTCCCAGTGAATAGAGCTAGGCATAAAAGGTGAACACTGTAAGAGACTAATATAGGATCAGAATGCTTTGGGCTGATTCGAGAGGAATAAATTCGCAACGAAAGGGCAATCCGAGCAAATGGCTCGGCGTATTTTCACTTTAACACAAGATCGAAACCTTTGAAACTGAAATTAAGCTGCAAATGAATCATACATTTTTATCTGTTGACGAGTCTTGTCTTTAAGTTTGATGGTCACAAGAGTAAATAAGGAGCCAAGAAGGATCAGTTTTCTTAGTAGGCAATGACGGGGAGTGGAGTAAGAGGTAACATTCAACAGGAACTGTTTAAAAATTTACAGCTTTCTCAGAAATGAGATTGTAGATATATGCGCAACAACCAAACGAGGATAGCTCACGGGACAAAGAAAGAAAGTCGGCTTTAAAACCATTGTAGGTAGGAGGAAAAAGTAAGTCGCATTGCCTGGTCATAAGTATAGTAATCTGGATACAAAAATAGAAAAATTAAAGTGAAAGGAAAACTTTGTATATTCGAACTGATTTTTTTCGAAAGTTGATAGGAATCTACAAAAAACAGTGGTAATACTGCTAAAGATCTTTTCCACAAGTGGGTGCACTGGTTTTTCTAAATATGCTAAGATCTACTGAAACATTTCCGGCAAAGCTCTAGATAGGGTGGAAATTGACTGAACTACTCAAAGGAAATCCGGTGATTTTCAACCAGAATCGAATAAATATTTCAAATTGTTACTTACAACTAAATGAATGCTTTTACACTCACTATTTGACTGGTAATCACAAACACCTACGAGATGGATTGTCTAGCTCGATGATTCGAGAAGAAATTCATGTGACCAACGCTCCCTGAAAGAACTTCTGCGAGAAGCTTTGCAGCCAATAGTTAAAATTTGAGAAATAGAAGCAAAAAAACTTAAATTATTTTTAATTTTGCTCTACTTAACTAATTTGGCGCAGCACCTTCCTCCGCTGTTTTCCCTCCTCATTCATTCCTCAAAACTTTGTTTATCTGTTTTTCATGGTGTTTATACCCTCCAAACGTCCACAGCCATCATTTCTCACACAAAGAACCAGGACTATAAAAATTCGCCCTGGTTACCCATGGTCATCGTCCATCATACAAAAGACTGCATTCGTCGTTCATCGTACAAGTAGAAAAGAAAAGATATACTTGTTGCGTCGAGTTTGTTCCTTTTGATTACAACTTCACTGTGATTGGTGTCCACGGCACAAAAGAGTACAAGCGGTTCCAACCACTTCCATTTTTTGGATTGTAAACATGGAAACATTACGTTCCATAATGTTTTTGGTTAGGTTGTTGAACTTTGATATTGATCAGAAGTGTCTGCATCCCGATACGTTTCCGTGTACGTAACCTCTTCGAACTGTGATGAGTTTGGCAGTCCTTCTGGCCATGCCACTCAACACTATTTATACTGTCAACGTTGTTTTGTTGACGTTTCGTGATACACTTCGATGTTGGCACTGAATCTGAGAGATCTATGCCACAGATTTTTTCCATAGTGTATTCATTGATAACGGGAGTCAATGTTTTTGTTTTTATTGCGTCACCATTGGAATGTTAATAAACTCATGTTTACCGCACAATTGGATATGATTCATGCAAAACTACCCTTGTCAGCAGATTTTATTCGGATTTGTCTGATTATTGTTAGTATCGCCAAATATTTTTTTTTATATTTCTGGCTCGGAAATGGCGTTTTCGCTGTGTGAGAGGGGTTTATTAGACTCAGGTCTACTTATTTTGGTTTCACAGCCAATTCTCTCACGTACCGTTTGTAAGATGTACGAGAGATGACACATGGTTCAATGCAAACCTAGCCCTAACTTTACAGCTTTCAACAATGCCTACTGCTGTCCCACATGTTTTTTGGCTTTATCTATCGTTTTTATCCGTCTTGGATGACTTTTTTGACTACTATCGATGCATTCTTCCACAAAATATGATACGACAATATATGAAAATAGAATTCAACCTCGTCAATCAAGTTTTAATCATGTCTCAGATTCCTTGTCGAAAAATTGCAATCCCGTTTTCAAAAACTCCAGTTGACGCGTCTTCAAACAATCGTATCCTTTATTTCACGTTGATTCATAGTCAGATGTTGGTGCTTAACGAGTACTGATAAAGTAATTGAGCGCTTCTTGATGTTGGGGTCCCGATGGCTGTTGGTGTTAGTACCAACGCTGTCTAAGAAATCATACATAATTATCTTCTTACAATAATGTTTAATTTTTTCGATATTTAATCTTACAATCATTAATCATGATATTATGTACAGGTTCAAATATTTTCTCTACTAATGAGACTCTTCAGTGGAATGGTTTCATTTTTTCAAATAAAGTCGTCAATGGTGAGGGTATATTCTTCCTTGCGGTAATTTGTTTAGGACTGGAATAATTTTTGCCCGGGAATGAAATTTACTTAAGGCTTCTTTTTTATAATAACCGGCCAAATTGAGTGACAAATCAGGCAATGCTCTACAGCCAAAGGTTTTCACTTTTATATAAAAATTGATTTAAAAAAAGATGCAATGGACACTAAATTTGGCTAATAATAACTTCTTACCTGACTCAAATATTGAAGAAATATTGAATCTAATTTTTTTCCCAAAAAAAATCAACTCAATCTTGTTTCTTGCTTCACAGTTACTAATCTTGAATAAATTATAGATACCACTGACAAATTTGACTGGAAGAATGAATAAAAATCCTGAACCTAAAATTGAAACTCAAGTCAAATTGCAGTACTTTTAAGATGCTTATATTTAAATTGGATATCTAAATCTACCTTATCAATTAATTTGCTTCAACCAAAAGAACTATTTCCCAGACTGGACCATATTAACCATCATATCTGCACTCCTTTCGCCAATTATGGACCCAAAAATAAACTATCCCAGGCGAAATATTGCAAAATTACTTTGCCTTTAGCAAACCACTAATTGGCCGTTTCATATTACCTTTTAATTGAATCCTATTCTGCTGGCGCTAATGCTAATTTCCCTATTTTCTTGGCTAATTTATTTGCATGTGTATGCAAGCTCGCAGTTTGCATATGTGTGCCGTGCATATCTCAGATACACATATGTACGACATATGCACATAAAAGCCAAAGTGCAATTATCTCGAAAGCAATGTGCGAAGTGCAACGTACTTGAGAGGTGATCAAATGTGTACAATATATGAATACGTGAGAGTGTTTCAGCGTCAACATATATGTACAAATGCATGCTGGATGCATAATATGAAGATATATTTATCTATAGATACGTATGTTGTACAATCGATGCCTATTCATTCATATGTGGAAAAGTGCAGCCAGAGTATGTACGTTTGAATATATTGATGCATGCACACGTCGATTGCACGTAGTGGTCATATGTGATGTGTGTCCAATATGTGTAAACATTCTGAAGAGGCCAGGGCAATGTCCTCAATAGAGAAAAACATTGCGTAAAAATTTCGCCATTCTTTGATTTTTATCTATAAGCCTAGTAAGTACATTCGACATTGAAATGGAATTCGATGGGGAAAATAATAAAACTTTTCAACCCTTTTTACAAAGTGACTTCCAATTATTTTTTTTATTTTTAACTATTTTTTCGTAATCTAATTTTTGTTTTTTAACCAAAATTAATGAGAGTGTATAAACGAAAACGACGTTTGTAAAAACATTGATTAATTATTTTGCAATTAAGGTTCAACATTTATTATTATGAACAAAAATCCTAATTATTTGCATTTTTTTAAATTAAAATATGGCTTTAACATGTTTTTTTTAACTTCCCAGTATATGGGAAGTTCTTGTAATCGCCTCGAAAATCGAAATTGAAATTTTCAACTTTTCTTTACGTTTTGAGGTCTATGGAGTATATATAAAGTGTTTTTAGAAAGAAGTATGTATGTGTGTGTGTATATACGTACGTACGTGCGTGCGTTCGCGAGCAGTTTTTCTACGAGCATAACTCACGTAAACAGAGTCGTATCGACTTCGTTGAGCTGTCAATCGAAGCGTCTTTATAATCTTAAGAGCTGATTAGTTTTTGGGAAACTTCGGTCGGGGGGGTTTGCTGTTTTCACCCCTTGAAGGTTAACCATGTTATGCGCTATATCTCACGAACCAAACATGCGATTTTCATCATTAAGGTGTCAATCGACGCGTATCAACAATTTTATGAATCTAATAAATTTTAAAAATTATCGTTGGAGCCGTTTTTTTAATTTTTAAAAAAAAATGCAAAAAATTCGGTTTTTTTTTTCAAAAACACAAAATTTTTAACCTGATTTTCAAACCTAAGTAATCAATGTTTATATTATTTATATAGTCCAAATAGTTTTTGTGAAAAAACCAGCAAAATTTTCTTTCATGTATACAAAAAAAATTAAATAAAAAATAAAAAATCATTAAACGTTCAAGGTCATTTACGTCATTCATTATATCTCGAGAACCAAATATAGTCTTTACATCATTAAGGTGTCAATCGACGCGTATCAACATCTTTATGATGTTTTTTATATTTTAAAAAAATTGTTAAAGCGTTTTTTACGATTTATTAATTTTTTTTTAGAAAAGTAGTGTTTTTTTCATAAAAAATTCCATTTTTAACCTGATTTGCACATCGTAATAATAAATGTTTATAGAACTTATAAACTTTTATCAATTTTTGACGAGAAACCAGCAAAAACTTTTCTCATGATTACAACCAAATTAAATATAAAATAAAAAATCATTCAAAGTCACCATGTAAAAAGGGTTTATTCGAATCATTATACCTTAAATCTCTTATTCTAAAGACATTGTTGTATAATCAATCAAAGTTTATTAATATTTGCAAAATTTGAGCAGATTTTCAATAGTCTTCACAGCACCATGTTTAACTTTAATGAAAAAACTGCTTTGTAACCTGTCCCCCCTCCGATTGATCCGCGTGAATAATCAATCAAACCAATGCACCAAAATCCTTACGTAATCAATTGACGCTCCCGTAGATGTTACGATTAATATTAAATCATTCCAATAATTTTTATGAGAGGTGCATTTTTATTATTTGAAGTAGTATTATTTCCATAACTTTTATTGTGTTTAATATTTTTAATATATTTTTAGATATTACTGGGAAGTTGACCTTGTGGACCTCATGGGTCGCACCTCACGGCTTGTTCAAAATTTAAAAGAATCATAAAAATGCTAATACGCATCGATTGACGTCTTAACAATGCAAATTGTATGTTTGTTTCGCGAGATATCGTGCGTGACAGAAATGACCTTGAAGGGGCCAAAACAAAATAAAACACACAACTGAAGTTTGACAAAAACTAACCAGCCTCTAAAATTGCAAAGACACTTCGATTGACACCTCAACAAGTTGTTTTACGTGAATTATTTTTGTAAAAAATACTGTCCACGAACGTATGTACACACACACACACATCCAGACAACTTTTAAAAAACACTTTAAATATACTCTAAAGACCTCAAAACCTAAAGACATGTTGAAAAATTCAATTTCGAGGCGATTACAAGAACTTCTCATATACTGGGAAGTTGACAAACCTGTAGTATCTAGGGCAGTAAAAATCCACAAGTAACTGTGAAAAGACCATTGCTTACTTGAAAGCGACTGTTTGGTGCCTATTTAAGTCTGAAAGTGTCATTGGTCCGTACTTTTTCGAAAATGATGAAGGTGTAACTGTTATCGTCTATGCACAAGGATTCAGACAAATCATTGCTGACCAATTTTCTTTCTTAGTCACAATAAAGGATCTAGTTCCATGGATGCCACCATTTTAAAATAAAGATGAACATTGGATCCGTTTTTGTCTCGATCATCATGACTCTTGCGAAAACAAAACACATGATACCGTTTTAAGGTATCAAACTTCCAACAATCTGCAATCCAGCATTAAATGAAATACAGCCACGAATATTTGTAAAGTTTTCGAATTCGGTAACGGAAAATTGATGAATTTTGAACATTATTTCAGGGATATTAATTTTAAAAACAAAATACAATTTGGATTGAATCCTGTCTTTCAGGCCGTCTCGAAAATTTCATGGCAATCAACAGTTGGCCCTTTCTCTGACATTCTGATAACCAAAAATTACCCAATCCCCCAAATCTCTCAAAATCCCCCCAACCTTCCAGAATTCCTCAATCCTCCAAAATCCCTCAAGTCCCATAACCGTTGGATTGGGGGATGGAGTATTGGAGGATCGAGGGATTCTGGAGGATTTGGAGGATTTTGAGGCATTTTGGAGGATTTGAGGATTGGAGGATTTTGGAGGGGGGATTGGAGGATTTTGGAATTCTGGAGGATCGGCGGATTGGGGAATTGGAGGATTTTGGGGGATGGGGGAAGATCGAGGGATTCTGGAGGATTTGGGGAATTTTGGAGGATTTTGGAGCAGGGATTGGAGAATTTTGGGATTCTGGAGGATCGGGGGATTAAGGGATTGGGGTATTGAAAGATTTTGGGTGGATGGGGGATTGGAAGATCAAGGGGTTTCTGGTGGATTTGGGGAATTTTGGAGAAATGGAAGATTTTCGGATTCTGGAGGATCGGAGGATTAAGGGATTTTGGAGGAATTGGAGGATTTGGGGGGGATGGGAGATTGGAGGATCGGAGGATTCTGAAGGATTCGGGGAATTTGGAGGATTTTGGGATTCTGGAGGATCGGAGGATTAAAGGATTGGGGAATTTTGGGGATTGGGGGATTTTGGAGGATTTTGGAGGATTGGAGGATTTTGGGAGATTGCATGATTTTGGGGGATTTCGGAAGGTTGTGGGGTTTGAGGGGATTTGAGGATTAGCCAGTTGGGGGATTGAGGAAATAGAACATTGGTCGGATTGAAAAAAAAACAAATTTGGGAGAAAATTTGAGAAAAAATTTAGAAACTGGATATAAAAAATGTGGAATTTGCAATGGAAGACATGCTGCTGCAACGGTTGCCTCAATATTTGAGTAAAATTCATAAAATTCATGTGTGAGCGACTTTCTTGCAGAAATTGAAAAACCCAATGATTTCATTCCTTTGAATTATATCCGTGGACTTTCTGTAGGATATAACGAAAAAAGTACACAGCACGGAATTCGCTTCAGAGACGAAAATGCTGAAGTGAGTTGAGTTTAAAGAAAATAAAGCAGTAAAGGAGCAAAGAGAAAATATATTTCGTGTGTTTAAGAGATTTTTGTTTCAACATATATATTATGACGCAAGCTATATTATGAAAAAGGTTTGTAAGGCAAATATATGCATATATGTAAATTCGATAAATTCATGGGTATAGAATATAAAATAACTGTTAATTATAAATTCCAAAACTAATAAAATAGTCACTTTTTCTGTTTCGTATAGTCTCATCCAAAATAATGAGATTCGAGGATTTGTAAACAATCTGTACGAGTTGTGCAGCTCTTCAGTACATATACAGCAGCCGCCACTGAATGCAATCCTTGATTCCTCTCTAGCATTTTTACTAGCGCCTAGTGTAACTAGATACTAGCTGCACACTTGCCTCAGCGCAAGTGTACTTAGCGCTGGCGCAGCGTCAATTCGTTCAATCGTTCGTACTTATTCGAGGTGTGTCACGCACGTACATATGTCCATGTACCTGGCAACCGAGCATCCACACATGTGGTGCTATAAAATTATCGTTTTATGATGTTAGACGGGGCTGACAGGTAACAGGCCTATGCCTAGTTTAGGCCCGGATTCTCAACTTCCAACAGGATCCAAGCCTCGACTTCAGGTTCAGCTTCAACTAAACATCGGTGACTCCTCATACAAGCAACTTCTTCTTCGTCTTCTGCTTGGCTACCACATCAAGGAATCATCTTTGGTATTAGCGCGTATTTTGCAGGTGGTGCTGTTACGCGAAATTATGCCCCCGGGCTACGATTGAGCATTATTTTCTGGTGATCATCATCATGGATCGCATGGGTATCACGAACGGGGGCTCGAGCCAGTTTTCTCCGTGGTTTTTGATGAATAATTGGCCCAAGATTGATGGCAATTTACGATGACTAGTGTAATTTATGCAATTTCACTTCCAGGTACACCGTCAGGGTCAGATTCGCGGAAACGAAGGGATGCAGGGAGTGCAGTCGTTTGGTGGTGCATCATGCGATTCTTCGGGCTGTTGATGTCCATCGAGAAGAAGCTCGCGACATAACATGACAGGAAGTGTTAAAGAACCATTAGCGCATTTCTCTAGTTGGTTCAGTTAACAAGCAGCAGCTAGCTGTAAGGTGCTTACTGGAACCTGAAACGCAATGTTGACTTTGACGTTGGGAGGCATCTGCATCATGAAACTAGCACCACTAGTCAACTTTTCGTATGAAGCAGGTATGATCTGCAGCTGAGTAACTTGAATGATGATCACAGTTGGTAAGTAGGTAGCCTTCCTCTTTAAAGTGTCCCCAAAGTGGAAATGTTTGCTATTCAGCTCATCAGTTAGATTTTTAGGACCCAGAGGAAGTAATATTGTTTAATGTCACACAACATTTTCATTCCCGCAATGAAAAGGGTTCGTAACCTTGCTACACTTTCATTAAAATCTCATTTTTGAAGATTAGGTTCTTATTGATCTAGCAGATGATGAGTCTGTAATTTTTTACCACAGAAGTAGTCCGTGTAAATTTTGGTTGCGGGTTCTGCACCTTGTCTTTTAAGTTTGCTTGTATTGACAGTTTTTCAGAGTAATACATAATAGAAGCAGAAGATTAAAATCCATTTGATTGATTATATACACTTCGTGTATTATTTGCATCATATATAAAGTTTCATCCAAAGTACATAGTATTCATAAAAAATATGGAATATATCTACGTTTCATAAAAGAATCCATAGTCGATAGTTAGAGTTGGAAGTTAAAATTACGTATTTTGGTATGAACGTGTATATCTTCTATTTGGTATTTTCGTAATATTTCATACAAGTGAGTCTACATTAAATTAAAATGAAACGAAGATGAGGTTCATAATCACTTGAAAATTAGCCTACGATCCTTAGCAGTGTATCGATTCCTTTTTGTCTTCAATCTCAACAATTAAATGTTTTTCAATGGAAATCATTGTTAATGCAGTTAATCGTTCTTCAGTCAAAGCTTTGCTGAGAAATGTCTTAATACGTATCAAGGTTGAAAAGCTTCTTTCCGCTTCAGCTTTATGAGCTGAATAGTAGTGACTATTTTAACACACACATAGTTTTGATTTTTTTAATTACTGCCAATTAGAAGTCGCAGGGGTCTATAAGAAAGATTTCAGATAAGGCATGACTGAATCATGGTACATATGTCTCTAATACAATATGGTACGACTAAATCCCAACAAGGCAATATCTTAAAGTTAAAAAAAATAGTAAAAACAATTAAAAAACTATACATCCGCGCGAAAATAGCTTCTATACTTTATAACAATACCCAATGAAAAATACCCAAAATCCCCCTCAACCCCCGATTCCTGGATCCACCATTCCACAATATCCCAATCCCTCTATCTGCAGGTTGCGCAATACCACGATCGCTCAATACCTCATTCTCAAATCCAACCAATCCCCCACTCCTGGGACTCGAATTCACCGATCCCCAGTTACCAAATACGGATACCCTGTCATTGAAAATGGATGCCTGCCTTTGACTTTCGATACCAAACTTGGAAGGATCTAAGGTGTAGTTGTGTAGGAACGAAGTGTTGCGCACCATGTATATTTACCAATTTACCGGGAGATTCTTGACTTTTTGCCGGTTGATTATTAAATTTGCAGTGCATTCTTGAAGTATTTTTTTGAAGTTTAGCTTCCTTTACGGAGGTTCTAACAAAAAGTGAACGAGAGGAGTAAGCCCAGAAAAAGCGTACCGAACGAAAAGCGTACCGAACGAAAAAGCGTACCGAACGAAAAAGCGAACGCAGTGCGCTGTATATACATACGTTTAAATGAATGAGAGGAGTGAGCCCAGAAAAAATGTACAGAAAGAAAAATCGTACAGAACGAAAAAGCGAACGCAAAGAAGAAAGGAGAAGAACGTATCGGTATCCATGCGGTGCGTTATACATACGTTTACACGTATATAGCGCACTATATATACGTGTTGTGTTTATGTGTGCACGCTTCTCCTTTCCTCTCTTATTTACAAACTATGCGCGCGTGTGCTCGCTGGGAATGTTCCTCCTTGTATATCATGGTAGACGCATCTTATTTCCTGTATAATATAAAATGGTAGTGAACACGTGCGCGTCTAAATATTCTTTCCATTTTTTTTCTCGTTTATCTCTCTGTAAAAAAATCAACAATCGTGTCAATAATTGGTTAATAATTAATGAATGAATCAGTGTTGTACACATTTGAAATATAAAAAACCATTATCTGTGTAAAAATTAAAATTATGGCCACCAGTAGTCTAGCTGAAAACTATTGAAACGGTAAACGATTCGAAAGTGATTGATACTACTACAATTCTTCATGAAACAAAACCCAGGTGAATTTTAATGACTGCTATTTTATTTGCAAAACTTTTTTAAAAAGTGTTTATTTTATTGTCAAGAAAATATTTGTGTGAATAAAAGCAATAAAAAAATGTCATATTATATATATCTGTAGAGGTTGTTAGTCCAGTATCCGACAAACTTCCAATGATTGGCGCTGTCATCGAATTTTATATATACCAAACTTCACTTTGTAGAAAAAAAGCTCTCAGAGAAAAAAGTCGAAGTGTCGCGTGTTCGACAGTCCGTGAATTTGATCCTTTTAATTAGTGGTGTTTAAATTGGCAACTGTGCGATGAACCCCTAAATATCCTAGATTTTTGAATTTGTCACATTAATTCCTAAATTTTTTCTGAACCTTTTAACCTTTACAGAATCATTTGTAAAACGAAGGTAAACTTTCCACCGGACACGCCCAGAGTGTTGTTTTTTTCGCTCATAGAATATGTGCCCGCCTCTGAGGTTGAGGCGATGGGAGGTGTGCAAAAGTGTGTCGACAATGTTATTCCTATTTATATTACATATACGGTAAAAAAGATATTCATCTAGTTTTTTATACTTTTTAATATATTTTTTTTTACATTTTACAAAAAAATCTTTTATTTTATTAATTTTTTCGATTGCAAAATTAGATTAAAAATCACTTCCTAGATCAATTTTGCGGTTTCATGTGTTCTTTGGAAATAGACAAAATGACCATTTGTTAAGTGGGAGAACCCCCATCACTTCTCATGGGGCCGTGATCGCCGCGAACTTTTTATGCCATAGTAGTAGGTCGACCCTCCTATTTCCATCCCTCCCACTCATAATCTCAACCTCTAGCGAAAGAAATGTTTAAGCACCTTATATATTTAGCAATTTACCGGGAGATTCTTAAATTTTCAGTGCATTGTTGGAATTATTTTTTTCTCAATGAAAATGTGCCTGTCTTTGACTTTGAATACCGAATTCGGAACGAGCTGGCGTGTAGGCAAGTAGGAAAACTTTGTTGAGTACCTTGTTTATTTGCCGATTTACCCAGACTGCAAACACTAATTTTGAAAATGGTAAGGGTTCGGAAAAGTTGTGGAAGATACTAAGAATTTATATATTTAATTATTTTAGTAGAGCTAATGAAATCGAAATTCAACAACGTACTTCAGAGAAAACTATCATATTTCACTCTCTGGTTAAATTTTTTTTCGAGAAAATAATCTTATTTGAAGAATAACTAGCACGGAATTTTTCTCATTGTTGAATTATAAGCTATTTGAGATAAAAAGGAACTCAGCATCGGTCTTTCTGATAATTGCTAACATTTATGTCAAAAAGAAATTTCATCGAAAGTATCTAAGATACAATCAATTCTTCTCATTTCAATAATACGTTCATAGTTCTCTTCTCTTGAAAAATCAAAAGGACTTCATTGTAACCACTATACAACACAAAAAAATCTCGGACATCTGTGCAAAGGTCATAAAAAACCCCAAGTTCCATTCAAAACTTGCTGCCATCAATCTGCAGACGGTTACATGGACTCCTATTGATGTCAAGCATTCGCACGGATTGGCTTCCTCATCGTTTGATTAGCCTCGCCCTGTCAACGTTTCAGATTGATTGAAGTTATTGGATGCACTTACTAATAATGGAAGCTCTTCATGAATGCGGCGAGCGAGGACGAGCATGCATTGACGATGACGAGGACGCATCGGGCCAACCAGTGGTGGATCAGTGATGCAATGCCGGCATTCCTCTAATTGATTGCCTCAAGACTGACGTACGATGGTTGATGGGTCTCGGTTCAGTTTCAGCTTCAGATTCAGATTGTAGCCGAGCATCTTTAAGATACGCACGCATATGTACGTACATGCAGATGCAAACCTCACGCTCAAGATTGTTTTAGAACAGTTGGATCAATTGATTAGATTTAGTTACGGCGCGATAGCAGTGAGCAAGAAATTTTCTACACTATGAAGAAAGAAAGAAATGTTGACCGGCACATATGGTACATCAACTCCTAAACGCTTTCAAGAAGCAACCAATATTTTTAAATCAAAACTGGGGTCTATTGACCGTTTAAAATAATGGAAAACTTCATAAAAATAAGCTTTTCTAGTTTCAATGAGAACCAACAATGTTGTCGTCGATGGACGTTACACCGTAATGTAAGCCGAATATTGTCAGTTACCAATTAAAAAAACCTATTCGTTACACATTACATCATTCAAATTCCAAATCGATTGACGCCAAAAGACTGTACTGTACTGTAAGTGGATATATTTTAAGAAGATTGATTTAGGCGGAAGATAATGTTCTGTATTTGGTGGGATTAAAAAGGTATGCTTTACTATAAGCTCCTGTAAACTGATGAAACTATTCTTACTGATTGTTGCCATGTGTTGACCGAAAAACGACCAAAATCGACAGAAAATTATATTGCTTTATGACAACAGATCGTGTTCTCCAGCTTCACACTCTACCATTGTCGTATCAAGGTTACTGATCCTCTTTGACTGACTTTAATGTCTTAACTACCTTGAAATTCAAAACGGAGCGTAATGGCTTTACAAATCTAAAAGAGCTTTCAAAAACTGTACTGACTTTGCAAAACCTTATGCTTCAGCCAAACTAGAAGTCAAAACAGCTATGCATAACTACTTCGCTAATATCGAAAATTGGTGCATTCTAACCGAACAAAGCTGTTTTGATTCTATGTCAATTCCCTAATGTCTTCGTTCAGTATTCCTAACACTGTTTCCTAGAACGGTAAGCAAGGTTCGATTCCTAAAAAATCTTCGAATTATTTGAGTTCTTTCGTCAATATATCCTTTCTCCACTCTCCCAAATACTATTTATACTCCTCTTCGCTTTCCATCTATACTTGATTTTATCTCGACTAACCCAACTGAAATCAAACCAAATATTGATTGATTCTTTAGATTTCAGCGTAGGTACTGGGTCGGACAGGCTTCCTTATATATTCATCAAAACCTTCCTTTTTCTTATATGTTCAACGCTAGTTTATCCTTCGGTATCTTCCCCAATTTGTAGAAGTTATCTAACATTTTCCCAGTACTCAAGTCTGGTTCCTCTTTCCGTGCTTTCAATTACTGTTCTGTCCGTCCAAACTGTTTCAACGCATTGTCTACAATAAAATATACCAAGCTCTTTATTGTAGGCCTCCCCGTTCTAACATCGATTCCTTCCAAATCGTTCATATCCTCAAACTGACCCAAAAGTTTTCAACAATCGTTTTCAAGTCGATATACTGACTTCAGTAAAGCATTTGAAACTGTCAACTTTAATGTTCTACTTCAAAAGCTAGCATTATGGCCTTTTTAGACCAATACTCTTCAGACGTAAGTCCTACATCAGTTCTCGTTCATGCCATGTTAGTCTGCGTAGAGCACATTCTTCTTTCTTCCATCCTACCTTCGGTGCTCCTCAGGTGTCTATTCTAGCCCCTCTTCTTTTCGTACTCTACATAAATGACCTTCCTTCTGTTGTAACGTCACAGAGTCTTCTGTAAGCTGATGACCTAAAAATGTACAGAGTTATTTGCTCGGAAGCGGATTGTAGAGCTCTCGAAAGGGATCTGGACGCGATCATATCTTGGAGTCAAACTAATTTTCCCTTCCTTAATGTCCAGAAATGTCATAAAATGTGCTTATACTTAAAGCCCAGTCCAATTGATCATATCTTCATGTTACACGATCTTCCACCTTCGGCCGTTTTCCAAATAAAAGATCTGAGAGTGATTTTCGATCCGAAATTTAAATTTGAGCCGCAAATTGTGGCAATAGCCGCACTTGCGTCTCGTGTCTCCGGGTTCGTATTAATGCACTCTCATATGTTTACTGACACTTCTTCCTCCGTCAACCTATACACTAACTTCGTTAGACCCATCCTTGAATATTGCTTGCAAGTATGGTCACCACATTATTGATATTTGAACTCTATGATTGGATCAGTACCGCACTCCTTTCCTTACTTTTAGATTAAAAATTACATAGGGGAAGGTGGGGTAGATTCGCACATGGGGCACATTCGTACTGTGGCTGTAATAAGAAAACTATTCACATTGACATGTTCGCGCTTGCATGGAAGACTCGTGCATTTGCACACAGTTAGCTCGTGAATTGAGGCAGCAGTGCTATTGCTGACTTTGCCTGGACAAATCGTTGTGTGTTTTTTCAGTGCAGAAGTATTTTTTTCATGTGACTTCAACTTGGGTTAACGGTAGTGAGTTTTTGCTGAAATTTTATAGTAGTTCCGTTTGTTCATAAGGTGACGTGTTATTTTACTGTGGGTGTTCTAGTTATGCGATGTTATTAACAGATTTCAATAAAAATAACAAAAACCATTGTTGGTCGCTTTGGGGAACATTCGTACATACAGGTGTCGGGTACATTCGTACAGTACGAATGTGACCCAAAGCAGTCATTAAGGGTTTTTATTATTTTTATTGAAATCTCTGTAAACTCATGCATTCTAATTTACATTTATTTTGAATAATTATATTATCCCAGAACTATGGTACGAAATTACAAGCGAAAGGGGACCAGAAGTGGAGATGTGGATGAAGAGGCAATGAAATTTGCGATACAAGAAGTTTTGGATAAAACATTATCTATTCGAAAATCTGCAGATAAATTCGGCGTCAAGCCATCAACTCTTGAAAGTCGTATTAAGAAGGTTCAAAAAAAACATTTGGCGATAACAACATTGCCGAAAGATCTTTTGGTTCCAAGTATACTGCAAATCAAGTATTTTCTATCGCAGAAGAGATTCTTTTAAACAAATATATCACAGAATGCTCAAGAATGCACTATGGATTAACACTTGAGAATTTGAAGAGGCTTGCCTACGAATATGCACTTGCAAATAAACTTAATTTTCCACCTAGCTGGAATCGCAACAAAATAGCAGGAAAGGATTGGCTGGAGGGTTACCGTAAACGTAACCCAAATTTAAGTTTGCGAAAACCTGAGAACACTAGCGCAGCTAGATCGTATGGTTTCAATGAGGTAGCCGTAAATGATTTTTACCGAAACCTAGAAAATATCTTGGATAATTATAAATTTACTGGTGATCGGATTTTTAATTTTGATGAGTCTGGCATATCCACTGTTTTAAACACGCCCAAAGTACTTGCTGAAAAAACGCAAAAACAAATCGGCCAACTTGTTTCTGCTGAAAGAGGAGAGCTAGTTACTTTTGGAGGCATAATTTCGGCGAACGGGAACACCATCGCACCATTATTTGTATTCCCTAGAGTCCATTTCAAGGATCATTTTATGGATGGTTCTCCAGAAGGCAGCTTAGGAGTTTCTAATAGGAGCGGATGGATAAATACTAATATATTTGTTGAAGTTCTAAGGCACATCCAGAAGCATACGCTGTGCTCCAAAGCGAACCCTATTTTACTCCTAGCCGACAACCATGAAAGTCATATCTCAATAGATGCTGTAAATTATGCCCGAGAAAACGGGATAGTATACCTGTCATTCCCACCACACACAACACACCGCCTCCAACCATTGGATGTGGGCGTATTTGGGCCTTTTAAGTCAAAATTAAAGATTGATTTTAACGATTGGCATCTAAATAATCCAGGAAAAACGATTAATATTTACAATATTCCGAAATTAGCTAAAATAGCCTATTTTCAAACTTTTACCGGTAAAAACATTACAAGTGCTTTTGAAAATACAGGAATATGGCCATTCAACAAACTTATATTCAGCGACGATGATTTTGCGGCCGTTCAGGTTTACCAGTCATGCTCCATAGCAGGTTTACAAGAGAATATTGTTCCAACCATGCCAGAAGATACTGATCCATCCATCGACACACAACCGATTTCATCGCCTCCATTGCCTAATTCTCCGCAACAGCCACTTAATTGCGATATTCATACAGCATCAACTTCCAAAGGACCGGTAACTCCCGAGATGGTTCGACCATACCCTAAAGTAAATAAAAATATGTCTACAAAATCAAAAAAAGGAAAACAACTAGGTAAATCGCGAATTTATACTAACACACCAGAAAAGAATAGACTTGAAGAAATTGAAGAAGCTAAAGAAGTTAAGAAAAAGGAGCAAGAACAAAAAAGGAAGGCAAGAGAAATAAAGCGTGTCCTGAGTTTGTTATCAGAAACAAATAAGACAGCAAATCCAAAAAGAAAGAAGAAAACCATAATCGAGACTGATAGTGAGAGTGATACTGAAATAAGTATAAGAGAAAGCTCTACTTCTCCCATCGATGAGGTAGTGTTTGAAGAACCTGATATCGAAATCGAAACTCCCGTGTTAGCGGAAACTATAACAGAAGGAACCTTTTTGTTAATTAAGTTTGAAAAAATACAGTCAGTTTTGTATTACGTCGGACAGGTGGCTACCAAATACTGCTCTATCGAATACAAGGTTTCATTTTTAAGGAAAAAGGATGGTTCTTGGAAATTTATTTATTTATTTATTTATTTAAGAAGAAATTGTCTTACAGACTAACACAATCCAATTACAAGACAATAAAAGAAGACGAAAATGTAAAAATTAATGAAAAGAAAAACATAATATCGATTAAACTAATTAGTTAAAAAACCCTTCACCTTCTGCTTATGAATGTAGAGTGATTGAGGAAACGGACCAAGTCGCAGAGTATTATGGTTTCGAGGGAGTCGCAACATCGGCGAATGATACAAGGTCTCAGTCCTAGCATATGGAACTGTAAATATGGTGTCAGATCTGGCAGGGCGTTCTGAAGTACGATACTCTAACCAATCAGAGAGGTTAGAGTTTAATTGATGGTGGTGAAGCCGAAACAAAAAACATTCATCAAAAAGGAGTCTGCGGGATTTCAAAGTAGGAAGTTGCAGCAAGGAAAGTCGCTCTTCATATGGCATATATGGAATTTTAAATTTAAAGATAAGGAAACAAGTGAATTTGTGCTGAACTGATTCAACCATAGAATCTAAATATTGGTAGTGTGGTGACCAGACTTGTGAGCAATACTCAAGGATTGGTCTAACGAGGCTAGTGTATAGGTTGACCGAAGAAGAAATGTCAGTAAACATATGAGAGTGTCTTAATACGAACCCGGAGACGCGAGAGGCGCGTGCGGTTATTGACACAATATGAGGCTCAAATTTAAGTTTCGGGTCGAAAATCACTCCTAGATCTTTTATTTGAAAAACCGGCGCAAGTGGAATATCATGTAATACGTAGGTGTAATCAATTGGACTGAGCTTTAAGGAGAAGGACATTTTGTGACATTTCTGAACATTCATGAAGAGAAAATTAGTTTCACTCCAAGAAACGATCGCGTCAAGATCCCTTTGGAGAGCAATACAATCCTCTTCTGAACGAATAACTCGGTAAATTTTTAAGTCATCAGCATACAAAAGACACTGAGATGCTACGACAGTTGGAAGGTCATTTATATAGAGCAAAAAAAGAAGAGGGCCTAGAATTGACCCCTGAGGAACGCCGGAGGTTGGATGGAAGAGAGAAGAATGTGCTCCACATAGGCTAACACGACAAGAACGAGAACTGATATAGGACTCAAGCCAGGAGAGTAATGGACCATACAGGCCAAAGTGAGCTAGCTTCTGCAATAGAACATTTAAGTTGACAGTATCAAATGCCTTACTGAAGTCAGTGTATACTACATCAACTTGAGTACGGCTGTCGAGAGCTTTTGCTACAGTTTGGGTAAGCTCAAGGAGATTCGTGACGGTCGAGCGGTTTGGAACAAATCCATGTTGAAACGGGGACAGCCTACAATTAAGAGCTTCGTATATATTATTGTAGACAATGCGTTCAAGAATTTTGGGAAAACAGGAAAGAATTGAAATGGGACGATAATTGGAAGCATCAGAAGAGGATCCAGATTTGAGTACAGGAAAAATATTAGCCAATTTCCACAAATTGGGAAAGATACCAGAGGATAAACTAGCATTGTAAATATAAGAAAGTGGAATGCATAATGAGGAGGATAAGGATTTAATGAATATATTAGGAAGTCCATCTGGCCCAGGGCCAACGCTGGAATCTAAAGAATTGATCAAAGCTTGGATTTCAGTTGGGTTAGTGGAGATAAGATCAAGAATAGGTTCAAAGCAAGAAGGAGTATCAAAAGAATTTGAGAGAGTTGTGGCAGGATATATTGAGGAAAAAAACTGAGCAAATATCTCACAAATTTTTTCAGGAGTCGAGCCTTGCTTACCGTCCCAGGAAACAGTATGAGGAATACTGAACGAAGACTTAAGGGAATTGACATAAGACCAAAACGGTTTTGTTTGGCTAGAGTGCAGTGAATTTTCGATATTAGCGAAGTAGTTACGCATAGCTCTTTTAATTTCCAGCTTGGCTGAAGCACGTTGATTTGAAAAGGCCGTATAGTTATCCGGCGTTTTATTAGATTTATAACGTCGATAAGCTTGGTTTTTTAATTTCAAGATAGCTAAGACATTACGAGTTAGCCAGGGAGGATTATGTGACGAGGTACGACTATGAAAGGGAGTGAAGCGAGAGATAAGGTTATAGAGAAGAGAGTAGAATTTAACGAGCGAATCTTCACAGCCAAGACTGTCAAAAAAAGATGCCCAGTTAACTGAGTTGAGTTCTTCCGACAAAGCAATGTAATTCGATTTCCAAAAGTTAAATTTA
Organism: Oxycera nigricornis; assembly: GCA_963942545.1. Lineage (NCBI taxonomy): Eukaryota > Metazoa > Arthropoda > Insecta > Diptera > Stratiomyidae > Oxycera > Oxycera nigricornis. Next base: position 17,681,931 of record OZ012661.1, read on the forward strand.
AGTTGTTTGCGCCTATTCTGAGCTTTGGGGAAAGAAAAGGAGAGTTCAAACTGTAGAGGTGGATGATGGGGATCCGAAGGAACATAGGGAAGAGGAGCAGTGGTTAAAGTTAAGTTATCAGGAATAATATTTGATATAACAAGGTCAAGAAGTCGACCGTTTAAGTTAAAGGCATGGTTGAATTGGTAAAAACCCGACAATGAGAGAAAATTGGAGAGAAGGTTCGATGATCGATTAGAAGAGATGATTTCAATATGAGGAAAAATGTGCCAATCAATAGAGGGAAGATTGAAATCACCGCAGATGATAACACGAGACGACGGATTAAGAGAGAGACAAAACGAGGTAATAGCCTCAAAGAAAGATTCATAAAGCTCAAGAGGAGAGTTTGTCTTTCCAAACATCAAAGATGAAGGAACAGTTTACTTCTCAGATGTAGTTTCAATACTACCGCAACCCATATCTGCTTCTACAGCAAGGACCAGTAGTATCTTCAGCTTTGCTAAAGACCTCTCAGCTTACAATGTGCAGTAATTTTCAAAGCTTGTTTTCAGAATGATGTTATTTTTAGTTGTTTTTTATTTTGTGTTTGTACAGCCAAGAAATGTTATTTAGTTCTCAAAAATAATAAAGCTGTGTCAATTTGATCTCTATATTTTTGCTAATAAATGATAATTGTCAGTAAATTTGTTCTTTATTTTGCTCATGAACGGAGGTTCCCCATTATGTACGCATGTGCCCCACACTATGTACGAATGTACCCTCCATAAGGGGTACATTCGTACATTTTCAGTTCCTCTACAAAATTTTTCATTACACAAATATGGTATATCGTATCAACTTTAACCTACACTATTTTAAAAGCCTAATATTGTGACTATTCAACTGCATACTAGTTTGTTTGAAAGAGCTGTTGGTTTTTTTATTTTCAGCAAAAAAGGAAAAATCGTGCGTATCTGCCCCACTTTCCCCTACTACTTTCCGATCCCGCAGACTCTTCTTAGATGAGTGGTTTCGACTTCACAACCGTTTATTAAACTTAAGCCTCCATGACTGGTTAGTTTATCGGATTTCAGAAAGCCCTGCTGGATCTGATAGCACATATACACATTCCATATACTAGGACTGAAACTTACGACCTTTCGCGGATGTTGCGGCTCCCTTGAAATCACAATATTCTGCAACTTATCTGGTAACTTCCTCACTCACTCTACATTTTTAAACAGAATATGAAGCTCATTTTATTTAATTAGTCTTACTTTGTTATGTATTTCTTTCCTTTTGTGTTTTTGTTTTGTTTTGTCTTGTAACTGGACTATATTAGTCTTCTGATTGAAATCTAAATGAATGAATACACAAAGCAAAACCGGTGCAGAATACTTTGAAATCTCTTGGTTGGGATTTACTTATTGCCTCATTCATCAGGCTTGACTCCTTCCGACTAACATTTTTTTTCCATCGATGAGACACGCACTTCAAGAGTAGAACTGAAAAACAGCGGTTAAATTCAAAAAAAATGGACTCTGAATGGTTTTCATTGGAAAAGAAAGGGTTTCTTGACGTGACATCCACGAATTACCAGACAGATGAGTTAAATGTGTATAGAAATTATTTTGACTAAAGTTTTTTTTGTTTAATTTGGTTCTGGAATTATTGTGTTCGCTCGGAACTAAATTCACACCCTTGATACAAAACCTGCAAAAATTTCCACACTTGTTGAATGTTAAATCCTCCACATCTCAAACCTCACCACTTACCACACTAACCATAATCATACCCTAAGTATCTCTTGCAAAGAATCCTCCAAGAAGGAACTGTACACCCATCAAACCCATCCGTCGAGGATAACCAAGCACTTTTCATGTGCGGGCAATTATTTAGGAATCAATTATTTCGCATGGGACAGGAATTGAATGCACAACCAGATTGGAATCCATCCGATCTCATCCTATCTTACCGGGTTCCCCGTTTGTCCATCGGCCTCTTTTAGTCCTCACTGTTCACCAGCACCAAAACTACCACCACTAGATTCATTCAATGCACCATCATCAGCCACAATGGCGTTTGCAGTTAGATGAATCGTTCCGGTGAATTTATAATAGTGAACTGACGATCGGGAGGTGTTCGTTATTGCTGCAATGAAATAAATCAGTTGTCGATTTTTATGACTTAACTGTTTCCGACCAGGATACTATTTCAATGGCAATTAATTTGTATCTCAGCAAATTAACTTTGATTCGATATTGTGTGTGTGTGTTCAATGATTTATTTATGTTACGCCAAGAAATCAGCATAAAATTAAGAAATACGTGGATGGGCTGGAAGTGGTGGTTAACATGGAACACAATGATTAAACGTCTAGCTCGAATTGTCTAGAAATTCATTAGAAATGCTAGTGAAAAGTGTGATGAATTCAAAAATTATGTTGCTTGTAAATTTCCACATGTGACTTTTTGGCATACATACCTAATTAGAAAAAGTGGCGCGAAATGTTGACTGGCTACCCTACTTTTGTGTAATCGATTCACAGTTGAGCATTAAATTCTGTGAGCTATTTAAGAACTGACTGACGTGAAAAATCGATTTAAAAATGGTTGAATTTAAACATAAGTAAAATTTCATCTAAGGTTGACTTATTAGTTTCTACAGAAAATGTCGAACTCACGCAAAACACTGTTACTAGGTGTACAACTAAGTTTTAAGGGATTTTTTTTAATTTAATTATTTTTACTACGAATCATTTATATACATTACATTACTCAGGCTGCATATGAATCCTCCGTCGAAAAAAATCGTCGTCTTTTGATGCGAACCTATTACGATCCAATTTTTCGTTTCTTCGTAAGAAGTGAAGTGCTGATTCGCCAGGTCCTAAGGCATCGACCGAAATAAGTGGTAGTCACTCGGTGCGATATCATTTTAATACGGCAGGTAGGGTAGGATACCCCATTGAAGCGCCTTCAAAATATCCTTGAGAATTTTCGCAGCATGCGGCCGAGCGTTGTCATGCAACAAAATCACTTTATCATGTCTCATGGCAATTGTGAGCGTTTGGCTTTTAATGCTTGACTCAATTGCAATAATTGGTGCGGATAACGTTCCCCATTGATTTTTTTGTTAGGGTGGAGTAGCTTGTAATAGATTATTCCAACCTGGTCCCACCATATGGATAACACTAACTTTTTTGGCAGTTGAAGTTGGTGTATGACCGGGCTTTGGGTTGTCATAACAGATCCAATAGTCGTCTTCCGTCACGGCTTGATGCAAAAAGCTCTTGTACTTTTGCCTTTGAAGCAATTATTGGACCGTGAAAAAAGGACTTTCGACGTCCCTTGGCTTGAGGTCATACGGAACCCAGTTTCCTTCTTTTTGTGCCATTCCCATAGCTTTTGGACGGTTTGAAACTGCTTGTTGACTAGCTCCCAAGATTTCAACGAGCTTCTCTTCAGTTTGCCATGAAGCTTGGTCCAATAACTCCTCCAATACACCTTTAAACGTTACTGGCCTTCCTTCTCGTTCTTTGTCATTTGTATAGAAATCGCCACTTTATAAGCTCCGAAACCAATACTCACATGTTTTTACTAATTGGTAATGTTTCCCATATGCTTCACACAGCATTCGGTTACATTCAGCAGGAAATTACTTTAAGTAAAAGCAAAAAAGGAGTGCAATTCGAAGGAATTGCGTTTTGATAGCACAAAAGTCAACACAAAAAAAAATTTAACGCTTTAAAAAATTGACACATGATTTTTGAAGGGTTATGATGTCGTTTAACATGAATACAGTTACCTTATTATCCGACAAAGTTTAATACTATTTGCGCCATGTTTTGTAAATCTTTTAAAACTTATATGTAAACCCAGTATTTTCAAATTATTCAAACTTGATCAAAGACTAGTTAACAATATTACGTCACCTCAGGCGTCCTAAGTCCTTCCGCCCGATATGTTCTGCAACTACCCAAAATCTGCTATTGTCGTCCTTCGTTTCCAATAAAATCACAATTGCTCTCTCCATTGTCTATGGCTGTCGTTGTCACACAAAGAATGAATGAATAGACAATCCAGATGCTGTGGTCGTCGTTCCTGTACAAAGAAATAGCCATGCAAGTGAAGTAAATCATCCTATCTATACTTTTGGTAACAACGCTTCTGCACAACGTTTTGAAAAACTGTATTGACTTAGGCCACAGGTTTTTAAATATATACACTCTTGGTATGCTGAATCGTGATCAGCTGAAAATGTAATCTGGACACATTGTCATCTTCACACTGGTCGATTTGACATTTCTTTTATTTTTGCAATGTTTGTTTACATTCACGTCGATTGGAAGTCTAATACCGAGAAAATGTGTTTTCTGTGTCGTAATCATCGGACAAATTTTGTTGCAGTGGCAGGAAAAGTAGTGCTATGTTCACCCTGTGTCCGCAGTGGAGTGGTTTGAAGTTATCAAAAATAATCACTCCTGATGGGTGACTTTGTTTCTCGCTGTAGTTTACGCAATTTGTCTTACAAAGAGAAGGCACGGCATCGTCCTCTCAAATCTGGATGCAATTTGGCACATACGTAGAAGACGTTAAGGATATTTGATCCTTAAAATATTAGATCATAACACACTCCCCCCCTTCCCCCCATTTCTGAGAAAATACCGCTAAAGCTTTTAGCGTCGAATATGGATTAATAAGTTTTTGCATCTGACAGAAGCGGTGTAGTGTAGGAAGCAGCGCAACTAGCTCGCGATCATGAGGTCGTGAGTTCGATAACCGGTCGGTATTGTTTTTTTTTTTTAATAATTGTGGATGTAATTAGTTTCAGGTAAATCAGCAATTTTCAACTACAAATACGTTTATTTTTATAAATCAGCAAATTGTTCGTTCATTTAGATATGTTATTTATACTGAAAAATCATTGTTGAACGGTTGAATTATTAAAAAAGAGATCGCACCTTTGTCCAGCTTATCATGAAAATGCAGTGTGCAGTGTGCTTAACTCGCACAAAACTTCCAACTCATGACACTTTAAAAAAAACATAAACGGACTTTAGAGTTTGGGAAGTTTTAAATGTATTGTCAGCAGAGAATTCACCACTAGACAAAAATGCGTCCAAAAATGGTGGCATCATCTTTGGTCAAGGCCTAAGTCATGTAACTGGCCGAACAACGTTAAAACCCTTTGCTTTAGCTCATCAAATGAAGTGGTTGTTCCTGCTTCAACTCTTGTTTGTTGGTACGGGAACGATGGACATAAGTAAGAAGGAAAGGTGTAAACTTGAACATTTTTAACTTTTTGTAGATTATTTTCTCCTTCTTCTTGGCATGAAAAAAGTGGCGATCGAATTCGACATGCCGAAATCAATGCACACAGGTGAAAAATGTCTTTTTTGTGCAAACTATGCCCAAATATTTCTTAGTTGCAAAGGATCCACTACATTGGCGTACAGATTTCTCATGATGACTGAATGACGGAAAATGCAGCATCATGAGAACAAGAAAAACTGAGGGATATTTGCGCAACAATAGAGAAAGTACGACGAAGAAAAGGCAAATAATGTAGTGGCAGCAACCGTTGATGCTCCGGTGTTGGCTGAATTATATTTATTTTAAGTTATGTTCATTCCATTTAAAATATAAAATGTTAAGCCTAAAGTGGAATGCCTTCTTTTCTATTCTTTGATGACAATTTTGTGACAAATCCTTTAGAGAAGCAATTTTTCCAGGTGCGAAATTCATGACTCTAAACCATTCTTAGCTGAGGCTCGGTGCTTAGATAGTTACGGCACACAAGTGTGTGACCACAGTATATACAATAGACAGTGCAAAAACTCTTGGCCGAAAAATAAAAGTTTTAAACTCAATTTAAGAAAATTAAAGGAAATTGGAGAGAAATCACAGTGAAACGGCTTTAGGAATTATACGTGTTAAACAGATCATAACATATGCTCCAAGGAACGACCGCGTCTTTGAGAGTAGATAGTCCACGTTTTACTCTAGGTTTGATAGTTCGTTTATACATAGACTATGTGTGTGTTGCATCCAAAATATAAACTACCCAACTCCTAATCGTAAGGGAGCACCACATAAAACTACCCACCTCATGGCCAGTTAAGATTTTGATCAAAAAAGTTTATATTACAAGCTGGAGGAAGAATCTGAAGAGCAGCATAGACATCGAAAATTCGATCAGTTGTTTAGGATACACCAAAAACTTCACCATTCAGGCAGCAAGCATTTCAATATGAACTAGCTCCACTACCAAAACATCTCTTTCTATCGACAGCTTGCTGGTACCAACAACCTCCTCCAACTAAGACTATTGCTTTACCATCACTACCAATTCTCTAAACGTACGTTGTGTCAGCGAAATTTTATCCTTTATGCGGCATCGCTCTGGGATAAATTCGATATTTTTGAAAAACTTATCCAGCTATTTTTGTGTTGCCGATACTACCAAAACAAATCTGATATCAAGAACGTCAGCCAGTACACTAAAAAAGAACGACATGGAAGACAAGGCAAAGAAAATTGGACCCGATGAGCTCAAACGATTTCGCGAAAAGTTCAACCACCTTCTTTGCTGCAGCACGAAATCGAGTATCCTTTTTAACTTCCCAGTATATGGGAAGTTCTTGTAATCGCCTCGAAAATCGAAATTAAAATTTTCAACTTTTCTTTACGTTTTGAGGTCTATAGAGTATATATAAAGTGTTTTTAGAAAGAAGTATGTATGTGTGTGTGTGTGTGTGTATGTACGTACGTACGTGCGTGCGTTCGCGAGCAGTTTTTCTACGAGTATAACTCACGTAAACAAAGTCGTATCGACTTTGTTGAGGTGTCAATCGAAGCGTCTTTGCAATTTTAAGAGCTGATTAGTTTTTGGGAGACTTCGGTCGGGGGGGTTTGCTGTTTTCACCCCTTGAAGGTCAACCATGTTATGCGCTATATCTCACGAACCAAACATGCGATTTTCATCATTAAGGTGTCAATCGACGGATATTAACATTTTTATGAATCTATCAAATTTTTAAAAAAATCTTTGGATCCGTTTTTTAATTTTTTTAAAAAAAGTGCCAAAAATTTGGGTTTTTTTAAAAACACAATATTTTTAACCTGATTTTCAAACCTAAGTAATCAATGTTTATATTATTTATATACTCCAAATAGTTCTTGTGAAAAAAGTTGCAACATTTTTTTTCATGCCTACCAAAAAAATTAAATAAAAAATAAAAAATCATTAAATGTTCAAGGTCATTTACGTCATTCATTATATCTCGAGAACCAAATATAATCTTTCCATCATTAAGGTGTCAATCGACGCGTATCAAGATTTTTATGATGTTTTTATATTTTAAAAAATTGTTAAAGCGTTTTTTACGATTTATTAAAATTTTTTTAGAAAAGTAGTGTTTTTTTCATAAAAAATTCCATTTTTAACCTGATTTGCACATCGTAATAATAAATGTTTATAGAATTTATAAACTTTTATCAATTTTTGTAGAGAAACCAGCAAAAACTTTTCTCATGATTACAACCAAATTAAATTAAAAATAAAAAGTCATTCAAAGTCACCATGTAAAAAGGGTTTATTCGAATCATTATACCTTAAATCTCTTATTCTAAAGACATTGTTGTATAGTCAATCAAAGTTTATTAATATTTGCAAAATTTGAGCAGATTTTCAATAGTCTTCACAGCACCATGTTTAACTTTAATGAAAAAACTGCTTTGTAACCTGTCCCCCCTCCGATTGATCCGCGTGAATAATCAATCAAACCAATGCACCAAAATCCTTACGTAATCAATTGACGCTCCCGTAGATGTTACGATTAATATTAAATCATTCCAATAATTTTTATGAGAGGTACATTTTTATTATTTGAATTAGTATTATTTCCATAACTTTTATTGTGTTTAATATTTTTAATATCTATGTAGATATTACTGGGAAGTTGACCGTGTGGACCTCATGGGTCGCACCTCACGGCTTGTTATTAATACTTATCCTATTCCTGTTTACGGGTGGATCTTGGTTAGGACTACCAACTGCAGAACTACTTACAGCAAAACGAGACATTCCAAATCCAAGATCCAGATTGAAATAAATATTAAATCATACCATTTAAACCTTAATACTTTTAACATATATTTCTGAAATGAAAATTTTAAAAAATATACCACTTATTAACGATAGGCCACGCATTTTCATCAAGATATAGTCGTAATGCTATAATAAAACGTTTCAACTTATCATGAAGGAGTAAAACACAAGGATTAAGACTTCCTTGCTACAAGCTAAGTCGCAAATTAAAATGATAAGACCATTCTAGGGGACAGAAATATCAATTTCAAGCTTTCATCGCTTCTACATCGACTAGGTGAAATCCGTAGGAACATTTGTCTCTCAATCTGACTTTGCAATCGCATTAATTCTTTGGACTTCCAAAATGAATCAAACTTAAACCTAATTGCAGGTTTACATGCTTTTGATTTTCAGGAGTCAATCATACTTGAGAAAACCTAATTGCTGATACAAAATTCTTCAAGACGTGTCTCTTTAGCAAGACCGAATTGAGCATACCCGAAACGTGACCATTATCGCAAAAAATTCGATTTTGCTGCAACTGATTTAACTGTAAACATTTAGCAAAAAATATATCCTTTCTTTTAAAATCCTTGCTGGAAGAATCACTTACCTAGTTGTCTAGGAAAAAATCACTTTTTTCACGGGGAGTCTTGACTTGCTACCGAGGGAGTCCTGTTTTCAGTGTTTTTCAAATAATTTTTCGCAAAAAATTTGATTTTTGCGGCAACTGATTTAACTGTAAACATTCAGCAAACACTGTATCCTTTCTTTTGAGAGTCTTTTGGGAGGATCTTTTTGCTAGCTGTCCAATGTTTAATATGGTTTTGGATTTAAAAAACAAGAAGATTTAAATTTCTAATAATATTTTCTATTTTCCTGTCTTCTGGAGAAAAGACGATGAATGTAAAGCATATCAAACGTACCACTCTCCATGAAAATGATACATTACAGCATATTCAGGTCACATATCAAATCACTCAGTGTGAAATCTACAAATATCTGACCTACTGATTTGCCTTCTTAGAAACCAACATATCAAATCAAGCCGCATAACCCTATTTTCCATCGTAACCAAATCACTTAGTTAGCATATCTTCATTAAAACTGCAATTTAGTTCTTAACCCGTCTCTGATTGCGACCAAAATGATGCCAAGCAACATTGAATCAATTGCACAGTCATTAATCAAAGAAGTGCGCATCTTTTGACTACGGTACAAGCAAACAATTTGCACCTGAGCGCATATCTACCACTTCCAACCACATAATCACGATCAGCACGAAACCACCACCGTCACAACACCAAAGAGAGTGAGTCAAGTGCAATCTTTCAGATACTACCATGTCATCCGTTCCAGATAGATTTCCATTTCCTTGAATGTAGAGCAAATCTTTTTTAATTAGCGATGAAAAGGCTTGGCAAAGGTGAAGCATGTGCGGCCTTTTAGATATTGGCATCGTGGTTTCGGTGTGGCATGGCTTTGCTTTGCATTTAATTAATGAACGAATCGAGAAACTCACTTTCTTCAAAGCCCAATTGAACGTAATGAGGACACCTGATGCGGTTTACAAACTGGATGGAAATTAAGAACCCAACGTTGCGATATAACATAAGTGCTGGCGCTTGATTTCGCAGCAGGAACTTGCATGATCACAATTTATCTTTGATAGGTAACTAATTAATGGAGCTAATGCGGTATGAGCTCGTTTCACTAGTAAAAATTTATACGGATGTGTTTTTTGTAGTTGGAGGTCGTTCTATTGAAATAGAATTGCAACGTTTGATTCGAAGATTTTGGGAGCACCTTTTTGATCCTAAAATCCACACATAAGACATTATGTTTGATTTACTTTGGCAAATTATCATGCAAAGATTTAAACCCACACAACGCCTCAAAATAGTAGAAATTTCTATCCAAAATTCGCGTTCTGTACGCCAACGTTATAGAGCACTTTATGGTGCTCATAATCGTCCATTTGAGCAGCTCATACACAAAACGATGGAAAGATTTTTGTCCATGTATAATTTATTCGACAAAGTTCATCCAACACGAGCTCGCACAGTGCGTACCAAAGTTGGAAACGCCGCTATGACTGAGGATCCAAATTTATCGATTCGACGCCGTACTCAACAACCTGGACTCTGTCCGTCTACTACATGGGCAATTTTGAGGAAAGATCTTGGACTGAAGCCCTATAAAACCCAACTAATACAACAGTTGAAGCCATTGGACCATTGTTTGCGTCGTACGTTCAGTTAATGGGCTGAAAATAAGTTGGAAGTTGAACCGCATTTTTTTTGTCACAATGTTTTCGGTGATGAGGCTCTATTCTTAATAGGTTTCTAGCGTGAGTAAAGAAGCAAAATTGCCAAATTTGGTTTAAGAGACCATGAAAGCCCAATTACATCTTTAAATAGACACTGCATGGTGTAGTTTTCATGCCGGCGGCATAATTAGCCCATTCTTTTTAACCAACACAACCATTAATGGCGATGGCTACCGACAAATGATTTGTAGTTTTTTTGATTTTCAACATCAATGTCAATCATCTGAAGGACAAATGCGTGTGAAACGATTAGTTTATTGGGCCAATTGCCGAATCTTTGGTGAACTAATCATTTCAGGAAACGGACCTGTGAACTAGCCATCCAGATCATATGAATTAACTTCATTGGAGTCCTTTTCATAGAAGTACGTCAAAACTCTTTTCTATGCTGATAAACCAGCAACTATTCATGACTTGAAAGCCATAATCCAACACTATATTGGTAAAATAAGGCAAATAAGACTATGCCAGAAAAAGTGGTGCGAAATTGGACCAACATATTGACCCCCTAGGAGCAATCGCAACGGTCATATGCCTGAAATTGTTTTGGAACATTAAATTCCATAAAATTTGGCAACTTTTAAAGCCAAAAAACAAGCAGTTTCAATAATAAATTTGTGATTTTTTGTTTAAAAAGTTTTATACCTCTAAAAAACAAACCCTATACTTTAGTCATTCACGTTCGTTTCAATCGAATCTCGAAGCCTGAAAATGAAATCACTTTCAGTGTAATCCTACCAAAATACTCAAAATAAGTGCAAGCTGGGAATATCACAGCATAAATGTTTGAATTAACACGCACATATCTCAAAAACCACACATCAAATTTTGTATTCAAATAGGAAAACGAAAAACTTAAGCCAGCAACTCTAACTTCCTATACAAACGATCTCCAGCCAGATCGAATAGCATTCTAACTGCTGATTGAAGACGTGATGGCAATCAGCATGAAGACAAGCACAAAGATGTCAACCATTGCATCCCAAGTACTTTCTGTTACCAAAACCACAAACCTTCCCTTTCCGAGACCTTTGATTCCATCGAAAGTGCATGACCTTCGCTTGGTCGTTTTCCTTAACAATTCCATCTTCTCCCGCCATGCTACGTATTATCATGGAATTAGTCATTACAGAACTAACGGTTTTGTGATAGATGGTCGTTACCACCGTCATCATCATCATCATCTCCTTCATCATGATGAACAAATTCGTTTTGTAAACAAATAAATTTCATGACCATTGAATATCACTTTTCAATGGTTCACTTCCTTGTCGTTGTTGTTTCAATACGTTGCTAGCCATGCTTCGTTCTCAGGGGAGCTAGCACCGCTATGTTACTTAGATTATTCGTACTAAGTCTGTTCTGAGTTATCATCTCTGTGGACTTGTAACGACCAGTGGGACCTATCGTTTTTTATCGTGACCCGATAGAAAAATAAAGTCGACATGCTGTTCTGTGCAAGGAAATATTTCACAAAAAATAAAAGATTTTTCAGTTTTTAATAATACAAGTTTCAGCCTTAACCAAGACTTAATAGTTGTTAAATAATTTTTATGACTCCAAAACCAAAAACAAAACACTTTCCTACTGGCCTACCCTTTACCTATTTCTGCTACTATCATCCCAATCCGGAAAGGATGAAATCTTTCCGCATGCCTCAATTAGCATGCACGCACGTTGCATTACCATAAAATACAAATTGAATAGAATCTTAGTGATCAAACTATGAAATTGAAATTTAAATGGAATCCAAAGAAGAGTTGGCTATGCCATCCGTGGATGGGCACAAAGGGAATATACATTGTGGCGACGAATATCTCGCCGTAATATAGAAAAAAAAACCTAGCGAAAGACAATGTTCTATTCAGCTGGAATAAGATACAAATTGTGTGAGAGAATTGTTGCCGGGCACAATAAATTCAGCTTCTTGTATATCACCATGTGGAGGAAGCTCATAATGGCGTCGAGAACGCCGCCTCAAATAAAATCGAAATGAAATAATTGACCGCATTGAAACGTGCTGAATTAATTCCTGGGTTTCATCCGTTGAAGGAGATTATGCTTTGCCCAAGGAAATCTATAGATACAATGTTGTATCATGGAACTAACAGGCGAAGAAGTAACAGTAGTAAATGGTTGTTACTACGTTGATTCCCACAGATTGTTTACTTTCAAGTAATTTGCTTCCGCAGTTGAGGTGGCTTCCATGTGCAGCACAGGATAAGGAAATAATTAAAGTATCCATTTTTTTATCGTCAAATTTGTTCAGTAAATACTGACTTGTATTCAGATGCAGCTTACGAGTGAGCAACCTAATTGTTTGCTCTGAATTTTAAAAGAAAGGGTGTGGTATTTTCACCTATTAAGAAAGGACAACGTGACCACCGAAGAAGAGGTGCTAAAAAATATCTCACACGTGGTGCCAAGGCACTGCTTCCCACCTATTGAGTTTCATAAAAAAATTACTCCTCCGTGGTAGTTTCTAGCCATGTTGGCTTTGTTTCAGTTGTATCAAAAAGTTATCCACAGCTGAGAACTTTGTTACGCGCTTTAAGATCCAAAAATCTCGAATGGTCACAAGAAGAAAAGTCTCGCACGGAATTTGCCCGCAAAAAGAGGTGGGATATTTGAATTTGGGTTCCACTCAGTTGTGCGCCTGAGACTATCCAGGCACCGAACTATAACTGAGAAGTTCGAAGTCTTGCTCTTAAAATTTTTTTTTCTTCCTAAGGAAACCAAGCAGGCCCACTTTCGAGCACCACAACAATGAAAAATAAATCTCTACGCACTCCGCAAAAAGGAAACGCACGCCACAGATAGGTGTCATAATATAATTTTCTTGACATCTGATTTTTTCCTATTCAAACCAGACTAAACTACAACTACCAAACTTACTTTTAACTAACTCTAGTTACATATGTCGTATTCTACCTTTTATGTTCGCTACTTACAAGCTGAAAGTCTAGATTTGTAGGAACAAATTCCGTTACCAGTGAAGTGCTGATCTTTTTTCTAATAACACTACTCAACAAATCTTAATGAAAAATCTGCGACTGATGTGCTAAGAGGTCTGTGAGAGTATTTGAGGTGTCCTGATTACGACTTTGAGTTCAAAATTTTTTTATCACGTACAGATTTTGTGTTACAGAGTACATGTTTTTTATTTTATTTTCTGAAATTTTCATATAATTTATCCTGTAAGTTGAAATAATAAAAGTTATTTTAAAATTAACGGGTTTTATTTACTAGAACGGATCCAAAATACATTTATACTAAATCTTTTGTAGACAATTTTTTCGCAAATGCTGACTTTCGTTTATACTGCTGATCGCTTTCCCTCATAAGGAACCAGCAGTAATCTCCCATCATTGCCGGATCCCATCTGCCTTGGTATCGTTGCTCCATTGTTAGGATTTCCTGGTGGAACCTTTCTTCTTGCTCATCGCTAACTGCACCCAAATTTTCGGGAAAGAAGTTTAAATGTGAGTGGAGGAGGTGGATTTTAAGGGACATGCGACAGCCCGTTTTGCAATAGTGCTCGAGTAATTCTTTTACAAGTTTTTCGTAGGTTTCTATTTTTCTGTTTCCTAAAAACTCAGAAACAATTGTTTTAAACGACTTCCACGCAGACAATTCAGCATTACTTAATGTTTGATGGAATTTCTCATCCTTTAGTATTTTTCGAATTTGAGGTCCAACAAATATGCTTTCTTTAAGCGGCACCTCCACAACGAGTTACAAATGTATAGACTTCACTGTCTATATCTTTATTAAACACGTTTTTCGAACACAATTATTTTTATTTCCAATGAACCACTTGGTTCGAAGATTTTTCACGAACTGAGACTTACTGAGACTCTTATTTCTAAACATGTGGTAGCCACCTTTCTTAACTAATTTTACATTGGTAGCGTCTTGCCTTAAAGTAATATACATTTCACAAATTCGTATCTAAATTCTTAATCTATATTTACATAGATCCTGTGAAATGCCGACACTGCCACAAGGTAATAAAATTGGAAGGGTGCTTTGCGGAATGCCGACAATGTCATAAAACTATAGAGAAAAAAGGATACGTATGGTACCCATGTGAGAATTACGTAACTAACGCGCAGGCATAACCTGCTAGAACAAGCAGTAGCCTAGCAGTTCGATTTAGGCTGAGGCTCCACATACGATTCCAAATCGGTTTCGGTTTGTTTGTTTTTAAGAATGAACGTCATAGCGGCGCGACCTTTTCTTATTTTGCATGTTATCTATATGAGAACCGGGCCTCCCTGCGTCCACGTCCGATTCGATCAATAACGCTGGTTTTACGACCCGTCTGGTTCATAACGACCCAGGTCGACGTTCCGATTCATAATCAGAACGAAGGCGCTTCCTTCTCGCTCATTTACACTCTTTCGCCATAAGTTTGGATGGCACCCGGCTCCACGGCCGGTTTTCTGAAACCGATTTTCTGTATGCGCATGCGTTGTGTTCATTCGTTAAAAGGCAATGAACGGAGAAGGCCATGGAGCAGGTAATAACGGCAGTTGGAAATAATCCGGTAATATGGAGTATTGCAGAGAAAGACTACCACAACAGGGAACTTTATGATGCGGCGTGGGAGAATGTTTGCCGAGAAGTGTGCCCTAGTGCCAGAATTCATCCATTTTAGGATTTTAGCACTGACACCATCAACAACGCAAGACAGATGTTTTCACGTTGAGCACCGACACGAGAATGAAAACAAACAATCTGATTCAAGAGCCTCGCACGTTCTTATTTCAGAATTGGAATCGGACGTGAAGCCTTGACGCCCGTCGTTCTTATTGTTTACGCATTCCAAATAATAATCGGGTTGGAATCGTACGTGGAGCCTCAGCCTTAAATGTGAAGTAAGATTTACAAATTAAGAAGCAATAGGTAGGTAGATTTGCTTGGGCATAGGCATATTACGATGCTAATATATTAATTTACATAAACTTTCTGGACTACTGGTGGTGGTTTGACCCCTACACCCCTTGACTTCAACACTTCTGAAAAGTAAACTTTTTCGGGTTTTGGGGTTTTAAACACTAACACCCAATTTTATTATGAACACAAGTTGCTTTGGTACATGCTGTAATTTAATATAACCTGATTTAATTTTTTCAAAAAAAAATCATACCTCAAAAATCTTACGTGTTAGGAAATTTTTACTATCATTTTCGGTTTTAACAATTCAAAATTAGCAAGAAACAGCATATTACATCACAGTCGCAAAATGACTGTAAACTAGTGTAATTAACCAACCATGGGGCCATCATTTTTTCACCAGCAAATCGCACCTCTTACGGTGATGTACAATTCTTTTCTATTTCTGCTCCTTTCTTTCCGAAAGTCTGCCTTTTCCTTCACAAATGTATGCCATTTTTTCGAAATCCATTCTCTGTTGTTCTCTTCTTCGTGTAAACTTAAATCCAAGATTCCATCCCACATCTGTCCAATATTCAAGTGGACAAAAGGCTCGCCCAACCTTGCCTTTGTTTATAGTTTTTACATAACATTTTTTGAGGAACTTGTGTTTTCTCGAAGTGGGAGTTTCTCTACAGGCTGCAAGCCCATTCTCACTCTCCCACTCTCGCCCAAGTCTTTCTATGCGAAAGTAAACATTTTAATTATGACCTGATGCAGAAGTTTACACCATTTGTCTAAGGATCGTTTCTGACAAAGAATCTACAGGAATAATTTGAGAGCATTCCACGTGAATACAGTCACGATATGGGCTGAATTTATTGATCCAACTTCGTCGGCAGGTTTTGGGACAACAATACCAAGGACCGTTAAAGACTTGTCAATATGAGAGCCTTCTTTCAATCGTTTTTCTGCTATCCCAGTTTTAAATGCACCATCAATCCCTGTTAAATGAATCAAAGACATACGAAAATATTTTTGCCAGTAACTTTGGTATCCTATCTGTGAACTTTTTACTTTTTGGATCCAAAGGGTGACGCCCCTTTTCATTAGAAAATTTCATGAACAAAACTTTGACTTCGTCTTCCTTGGGCTACTTACGTGCTCCTCTCTTACGAGTCAAAATTGCTTTCGGTGTTGGATCGGTGTTTACAAGTTCATACTTCCTAAAATACCCCCCCCCCCCTAAAAATTATATACAATCCTCTTTCTACTTTCTCTTATTTTATTTGATCAATTAATCTAGGCAATTTGGTTCACAATTTCGATAACCTCATTTCAATTCTTTATTCTCTTCTACGAGTCCAACTGGAGTGGTTGTATGATCTCAGAAATAATCACTCCGGCAGGTGGCTTGGATTCTTTGGGGTAATTTGCCTGAGTCCTAAGTGATTTTCGCCGTCAGGACTTAATTTTTTCCTCGTGGATCGAACAATTGAAAAACACATGCTCAGCATAGCATGTACTGCAGATTTGACACGCGCATCACACTACACCTAAAGTCATTAGAAATTAATTAAATTTAAAAAAAATACAACTGAAAGCGGACGTTACATTTTGGCGCCCAGCGTGGGGTCTAGTAATAAAGAAAAACTGCGAGTAGAAGTGTGGTGCTGTGAAAAAGTGGCCAAATTTTGGAGCATATTCAAGTGGTTTCATTTTACGCGTGTGTAGAACTATCAAAGTGTAGAATTGCAGGAGGAATATGTGGCCAAAAATAAGTGTAAAATAAAATAAAATATATTATATACATTTGCTTAAATATATGAATAAAATGTGGAGAAGCTCTCGTTTCTTGTGTTTTCTACTGTCCATTTTTTGTGTGATATACATCACAACATTGACAGAGGTTCTCGTCGATGATCTCAGCAAAAAGAAAATTGTGTAAGAGCTGACTGAGCATAACACGATCGTCATAGAGGAGCACTGAGGGTCACACGCAATTCTTTCACATACCAGTAGAACTGGGAAGCAGTATATGAAGTAGTGAAAGAGGTGGAGGCGCTAGGGGCACACTTATAGAAGATGAATGCTCCTCGGAGCTTTACCTTCCATTTTACAATAGGTAGAGAAAATCTTATTAATTGGGTATATTCAGAGTTTAACCCCGCATATCATGGGCACCCGAACGTTCTAGGTTGTGAAAAGGAGGACTCAGGACATTCAGCAACATTTATGTCAGGCGTGCTCAACTAAAGCCACGTTGTTCATGGTGAATGTTCGGTCATCCAGTGAATAGTATGTTTTGGGTCGTTTGCAAAGTGTTTGGCCTTTCAGTGAACTTGTTTCACGATACTAGGCTAAGTTTGCACATGCAAAAGAAAAATCCAGGTGTATCCGCTGTTTTTTAGTCAAAAAACACATGTTTTTTTCATAGAAAGCGAAAATCAAATTTATTCAAAGTACTTGCCCTCACTAGATACACATTTCTCCCATCTCTCGGGCAATTTGTGGATACCACGCCAAAAAATTCCTTCTCTCACTCATCAAGCCATTTTCGGACGTCTTCGTAAGAATCGAAGTGATGCTCAGCGAGCGCGTGGCCCATGGACGAAAACAGGTGGTAGTCGGATTGAGCCAGGTCTGGAAAACAAGCGGGATGGGGTAGCAACTCCCAGTTGAGTGTCTCCAAATAGTTTTGGACCTTTTTTGATGGTGCGATGGTGCGTTGCGTGGAGAAAAATTCAACTTTTCTTGTCTTTGTTGGTAATCCGGCCTTTTTCACGCAGGGCACGGTGCAATTTGATCAGTTATTGAAGGTAGCGGTGAGCGTTGACAGTTTCACCAGGTTTCAACCCTGCTGATCGCACCAAACGCACAGCATCGTCTTCCGTCCGAAGCGATTTGATCTTGGGGAAGATGTTGATGGTTGGCCGGAATCAACCCATGATTTTTTGCGTTTAGGGTTCTCGAAATATATCCACTTTTCATCACCTGTCACAATCCAATGCAGGAACAACTTTCTTCTTTGTCTGGCAAGCAAAATTTTGCAAGTGTTTTGGCGTCGCTCCATCTGCCTGTCGTTCAATTCATGCGGCACACATTTTCCGACCTTTTGAACCTTTCCCATGGCACGTAGACGCTTTAAAATGGCTGGTTGAGTAACACCCAATTGCTCGGCAAGCATTTTCTGCGATTGCGTATCGTCCTGGTCCAAAAGAGCCTGCAATTGATGGTCCTCACAAGCATTCGATGCGATTTGATAGCCGATTTTTTTCAAATTGAAGCAGAAAAACAGAGCTTCCCGCATATGCACCTTTTCTGGCACAAAACTGGACATGATTTCCCAAGGAAAAACAGACTTTGTGTTGTCGTGTTGCTGACAATGTGCAATAATTAATGTTGACAGACGTCAAGCTCATGAAAAAAACAGTATGGCGTGTCCATGGTAGCTCAATACGCGCACTAACGCCATCTATGAGCAAACAGCGGGTTTAAGGTTATACACCTGGTAAGAGTTGTTTTTGTAGTTCATGAACGTGTGATGATTATGATGGTGATGGATAAAATTAACCGAACGATACCATGTGATAAACATGGCAGTTGGACATAACAAAGAAGTAACAAAATTAGCTAACACAAAATATTTGGACAGGAAACTTGTCCCGATCATTTTGATGATGTCCGATTTTTGGAAAATATCCACATTTACCATTTCAGTTCAAAAGAATATAATTTATGATCACATGATGACCAATTCCCTCAAATTAGCACATATCTAACTATTCACATTAATTATTTTTCCAAGAATACCTCAAGGATACTAGAACTAGAAATGGGATATCTAAACGTCCAATTATATCTACCCCAGCGTCGGTAATAAAATGTCTTTGAACATTGATGCTACACATGTCGGAATGGTACAACATGTGTAGTACCCTTCCATTAAAAGTGATGGACATGTTAATTGCCTTGCAAATCACTTGAAATGATTGTGTAACATCCTTCGTTTCACCTTCGCCCTCGTCTTGATTCTGTGGATTTTTGCATGGCCGCGAGCTACACATTTTATAGTAATTAAATTGGCAAAATGCATGTTTATCCTATGAAAAGATCACATACTACGTATTCCACCATTCTGCCCTCTGGATGAATGAATGTCTTGCACAAACCTCCACCACTTACCCGAATCGCATGCCGCACTACCGCCGCGGTTCATGACTTTTTCGGTTGCCTCATCTGGCACAAAGCAATTTCCATTTCTATATTTCCACTGGTCCGAAGCAGTCCCGCCGATCAGAGGGCAATTGCGTTGCGTGATGAGCCAAGACGGCCAGAAGACATTCTCAGCATCGAAGTATCTTATTGTTATTGTTGTCTAAGATCAGTTCGATTGGTGTTGAGCCGCGCCGCACCGGCTCCAAGCCCATCTCGTCCCGAAGAGATGTTACACAACTCGCAATCCAACTTTTATGCAGAAACACTGCAAAATCGAGTCCAATAATGAGTTTGATTTGTGATACGATTGCCGAGTGTGGGAACTCTATGATATATGGTATGTGTGTTTGGTCATCGTGATCTTTTCACCCTATTAAGGTGATATTAAGGTACAATTGCTGAGATCATTCTGTTTGATCAACTGTTTTATTGAATAGGAGAAAATGCAGAAGACGTGAGGGAAAGCTTATTGCGGCAATTGATGGAACATATTATTCATGTATATGTTTCATCAATATTCTTCCTGCTATTAGTTTAATTTTGGACTTTCCTAAGCTCCAATCAGCAAGATTTTTCGAAATAAAATTTCAAGACAGCATCAGGGCCATGTTAGAATAACTTGTCCAGAAAAAACTAAGAAACATCGAACACTCCTAAACGAGATATTCTTATAACTTTAAAGTGATACCGTCCATAGCTATCTAACTGGATGCACTTGCAAAGGTGGCACCAAGCTCCAGGACTTCAGATTCAATCCTGATGTTTGGCATCACCTAGCTCCCATTATGTTAAGCATTAAATAGTAATACATAGAAGCTCCAAACAAAGTGTGATTGCTTGAAAATGCTTGTAGGACAACCAGACAGAACTGGCTACTTATTACGAGTCTATATACTAAGTCTCACCATCTCAGTATTCACAACAGGCAGACAGACAGCACGATTCAGCGATCCCTTCTTTTTTTGTGGAACTTTCAGGACAAAGGATGATGAACGAAGTATCCAGCATTTTCTATGAGAATGTCCGGGACTTTTCGTAAAAGGATAAAAATGTGGTCTAAGTGCGACCCTTGAGACCCACACGACTAACTTCCCAGTGAGGTGAATAAAATGCTATAATTTGTTTTTATTATTAATTACAAGTATTAATAATTACTATTATTAAACATTATTATTCTAAATTAATATAATTACTTTTAATATTTTTATCAATTTTTTATCTAACCATAAAAGCTTTGGTAGAGGAAGGCGTCTCCACCACCTGGTCATCCTCTACCAAAGCCTCGGCAACCTCGTCCTCTTCGTCCTCGTCATCCTTCTTGTCCTCCACTTCGTCCTCAAACTCGTTCTTCATTTCGGCTTCGGAATCCACAACTATTATTAAGGGTATTTAATTATTATTTATAATAATCATTCGTTATTAAGAATGTTTGATCGTTACTGAATAATTATAATTGACTTTATATATACAATGTCAAATTATAACTAATATTATTTGATTGCTATTAACAATATTCAATTATTTATAACAATTATCCAATTATTAACTGCATTAGCGTCTCTACTCCCATTCACCCAAACCTGATGATATAAGTTTGGAATTTCATAAATAAATCTTTATTTTTTTTTTGAAATAACATTTTTTACAAATTTGATCAGAATTTTGCTAAAACGCACAATAATAACATCATTACTATGAAGGTATTTGGTATCTGTACGAATTAATAGTGCGTATCAACAGTTTAAAAATAAGCAATTTTCAGTCGTTTTTTCAGTTTTTTCATCCTAAATAAAAAACGGCTTAACCGATTTTGCTTAAAAGTCATTCAGTTTTAAGTTACGTAATTTCGCGTCGTTTAAAACTGGTCCCACGTCAATACGATCTTTATTTCTTGAGATAATCGAGACGAAAAATAATTCCGAACACACATACGTACATACGAACATCCGCACATACGCACATCCGCACATACGTACATACACACTGACAAACATCTCTCTAAAAACGATGGATTTGGATTCTAGAGACCTTAAAACGTGGAGATATGTCAAAATTTGGGATTCGCAAAATCCCCGATTCTATTACCAGATTCACAAGGAAGCCAAAATCGTCCTCGGTATCTTAGACCTAAGATTTCAATCCAGCATTTTCTATGTTAATATTCATGACTTTTCAATAGAACCATGCAAATCCTAGGCCCTACTCTCCAGATTCATAAGGGGCCAAACTATAGTAGTCCTCAGTATTTAAGACCTAAGATTTTCAGTGCCGTCCTTAAACGTTTTCTTGTGATATCACAATGCACCTACATAGGCCCAAGTGAGCCATTTATCAATAATCAGGCTGTCACTACGACATACTTATCTCTTAGATCGGAATCACATCAAATTTAAAATCATATTATTACAAACTGTCAAATTTAATGAAATTTTTAGGCTCAAAAGTCAACAAGAGTCAGAATTGCAGATATCATTACAGACTTTTTAAAAAAAATTCAGTTATATCTACTCCAGCATTGGTAATAGAATGTCTCAAGTCATTTAATTATATCGACTGGATAATTATCGCCCATTGTTCCAGAGATCCCAATAAAAATGCTGCTATATTAACGAGAGAAAACGGTTTCTTGATGTTCGTCACTTCGATCACTTGCAGCTGAGTTTTATTTAAGGATGCTCTGATGCCAGTTAGTAAAGCGATAATGATTAACTCGAATGAAACTCTATCCACTGTATATTGGTTATGTCTTACATTACCTGATATGTTTATTCAAGAATCAATCCAAATGATAAATAGACCCTATACGCAAGCGGCAACCCCATACATAAGCGTCAGCACATAAAAATCAGGATTTTAACAGTAGCATACTGGAATGTGATAGTGATGCACGCCTCAAAGCGATATTTTGCCTTGGCCGAGCAACAATCATGGAAAAAGATTGATATAAAACGAGTGATCGTTAAGGAATACAGCTGTAGCGTTGGATGATGAAAGCAGAAGTGTGTTTTGAGTCGAGGACGAAGAAATTTTGTGGTTTATGAGATTGTATATCGCTGGCTAGCTCCCAAATATCTTTCCACAAGTACAGGACCAACCCCGACTGAGGTAGATTTGATAGGCCTAGTGCGTACTAACAAGCGGGCCATGGAAAGGTGGGCCCAGGCAACGACATTTGCGCCTGGCGGGCTCCATTGAGGCTTGTCTTTTTATCGAGAACAGCACGGCTAACAGAAGGTTTGTTTGCTGGCGCGGTGTCTTTCCGCTTTTATAGTTCGTATTTTCATGTTTTAGTTCGGGATTCACTCGTTGAATTAGTTTGATTTTTAGATCGCTCGGTTAAGCTTTGTTTGCGGTCTTTTGTATATATGCACGTGAAAGTTTTCTTGGATAGTGTTAAGTAGAAAATATTGCCTTGTTGAACGTGATTCTTGAATTTTTTAATTGTTTGCATTTCGATCAAATTTCGCAACCGAGCAATCAAGTGGCTGAATCTCTAAAAATGAGATTTTGGGGTCAAAGCTATAGAACTTATCCCGGACAGTATGTACTGAACAAAGCTGATCTGCCAGCAACCATTGCACCTCTTACCAGATGGAAGCTGAACCTGAATAAGTCTAGACGGCAAAAGAGTTCGTTTCGGCGTCTTCGAAATTGAGAGATTACCAAGATGAAAATTTTGTTGACTTAAATTTTCGTTGTGATATAGTTCGCGCAAAGTCTATATTTCATTAAAATTAAAATAACGATTCTTGAATACTTTTGAACGCATTTACCCCTTAAAGTAAGTTTTGAATGTGTTTTGTGGTAAAAATTAAAACAAAGAAGTTATGGAGTTCAAAAAATTAACTCCCTCTTTTTTGAGGTCGTTTTTAAGTAGTATTTTTGTGGAATTATTGCATGTATATGTTGCCGCAAAATAAAGTCCACACAAGTTCGCCATACTGAACTTTTTGTGGAGCCCACGGTTTCCGAGTTGTAGGGATGTCCCATTATTTTATTTTTAAGATAGTGCAGAAATGGTGGGTTCGCAACCCCAAAACGATAAACTTAAACTCAAAATTAGACTTAATAGAACTATGCTTGCCTTCCCAAATGCTCTGTGAGTTTTTGCACTGAGTAGTTTGTTCCCGTAAACCGTTTATTTGCATTTGTGTTTCTGAATTTTTCACTTGACTTTCCTCCCTTCGAGACGTCATAACTCCCGTCAGTAAACAGTGGTTGAATCAAACTATACCGCAAACGGCTGGTAACAAAATTGTCTTAAAGTTATTTTGAACTTATTTCGCGATAAGAAGTTTTGACACTCGAAAGGTGATCTCCTCGTTTTTGGCGTTATTTTTTGCTTGTAACTTGTTTAATTATTGACATTACGTAGAAGCAATTTTTATAAACATTGCTACAAATTAATTTCTACAAAAGTTTACCACAACCGACCCTTTTTTGGTAGCCATGGTTTCCGAGAAATAAGGTTGTTCCACTTTTTGTCCCTTGAAAGATAATGCCCAAATTGAGGGGCTACGACCCCAGAAATTTGAACTCAAGCTCACCGCAATCTGCCTGCCAACCCAAAATGCAGGGTTGAACAATAATTTGATTGAATTGCTGCTGCTGCTGCTGCCGATGAGTCCTTTCACACCTTAGAACAGGGAACTAAACCATCAATGATGGACTCCAGAATAAAATTTGATGTGGAGTACTGGATCGAATTAAAAATTCGAAAGTAATACGAAAGGTTCTAAGAGCTCTTTGACGGAAAGTTTTGACCATAAAGATTAAAAAATCCTCCCATAAAGAACAGGAAACAGGAAAGGGGAGAAGTACCTTTAGACACTTCAAAAAATCGATTTTTTTAAAATTGTTTTAATCGATAGAATATCATGTCAAAGTTTCAAAAGCTTATTCTCAAAATTGTGGAAGAGATGCATCCCGGAAGTGCCTGGCACTGAGCCCGCATAGCTCTTGACCACAAACTTTAAACGGCCTTTTCTCGAAACCATGGTTTTTTAAAATTGCGTAAGTGATAATAAAAAAACTAGTGAATCGATTTTCATCATCTAGCATTGATTTTAAAGAGCATAAAAAACTGTTCTATATAGACTAAAGATTAAAAAAAAAAACAAATTATTTTGGGACTATTTTTGACTGGAAGTACAACGAAATTTTTCGTCAAAATCGTAATTTTTTTTGAGCCTGTTTCGAAGGGTTAATTTTCGAAATTCGCAATTGTTTTAGTCTATCTACTTAAAAAAAACCTCTCAAGTAAGAAAATGTTTGGCTTGTTGATTTCAGATGAAAATTGCAGCCAGCATCGCTTACGCAATTTACGACGTCAGGGACGACATGGCTTTCAAGGTCCTTGAAAATTTCGTTAATTTTCAACTTTCACGTTTGTAGAATATGTTTTTTTTTCAACCTCAAACATCGCCTAAAATAAATATTATACTGATTTAATAGGAACTGTCTTCATGTCCCCAAAAATCAGTTGAAAAAAGACCTTTTTTCGACCTCTAAAAGTACTTCCCCCCTTAAAGTAGCAAACATCGCCAAGAACACATTTTTAATCAAAATTTGCGTCACTGCTTTGAGTGCATCAGAATTATTCATATAATAGAAATAAAAAAAATTAATAAGAATTTTGTTTATGGCTTTGTTGAATTTCTTCAGATAATCAAGGATGTTTATTTATTTTAAAACCATTCTTCAAATGTTTTTTCAATAGACTACAAACGATATGCCAATAACCACAAGTATTTGTTTGCAGACTGAAAAAAGGGCATAATTTTCCGCACTCTAAACGTTACGCTATCACTCTATCTACAAATTAATTGAAGAGATTGTAGATCGGCATGCCTGTTGCTATCCTTAGCTATAATTCAAACCATTTCCATCGAATATTTGTTCAATGACCGTTTCATTGAAATTTTCTTAGGTGATTCGACTGGTCCTAATCTCGGAACTCATTTAACATAGCAATTGTGCAATTTGTACAAGTCTAAAAATTTGGAACGCCCCTTCTGATTGTTGCCGTGCGCTTACATTGCATCAGTAAGGACTATTTCCTAAGTCGAGACAAATCCAGATACAAAGATACTGAGATTAATGGACCAACCATCGATTAGCTCTCGAATAACAATACCTATGTACGTACATGTTCACCAGGTGGCAGCGAATTTGCTGATGCAGCTCTTTCTGGTTGCAAGCACTTTGGTTGGCCATAAAATTCAATTAAAAATCCTGGCGGACGAGATATCTAGCAAGGAAAATTCATTTACGGCACTTTCAAACATATAAGGTGGGTGGTACCTTCAATTTATTTCTATGATTTCAGCGTTGCTTGGTGTGGCGGCTGTCCGAAACATTTGAGTTTTCCTTAGGAATTGCTACAATGAAAAGCAGATGGGATGCAACAGTTGTACAGAATGAGTAATGCACTTTTCCTGAGATTTTCTCGTTTTTTGACTTCAAAACCTGGACTAACCGTTCATTAACGTTTAATTGATGGCGAGGTTGCATGGTCTATTTCGTAACATCAATAACAGGCAAAGTGGCTGCGATCCTACTGCCAGGGAAGCTTGAACTCAACTCTGCTTCTTTGCTGGGGTGGCTATGGGCACTGGTTACTCAATAAGATTATGGTTCGAGGAAAGCTAATCAATTCGGGAAATCGAGTAATCAGGTGCAATTAAGTGGACAGGGAGTAATATGGCAGATATTTATAACAGTAAAATTACCTGGTTGAGGTCTCCGCTGTTTTGTGCTGGTTAGTAATGTACTTATGTCCTACATCTAACCAATTGATTGTATGTATTGTAAAATTTAGATACTATTTCAGCCATGGTTTCAACTCACTGGCACAATATTCAATGGAAATTTTGATTTTGATATCCTTTGTCTTTTTTAGTCCATATAATCATCAATTTAATCGTTTTCTTTCCTTTCCAGATAAAATGTTCACTATTGTAGCTCAAACTGTCCTTTTAGAGCAGAAAATTGAATTTTTTTGCATTGAAAGTTTTTTTTATAAAGGACAGACGTATACGAGATGTGTTCAAAAAGGTGAATTTTAACTTTTCTACAAAAAATATTTATTTACTTATCAATATCTATTTCGTTCACTTCAAAATAATGCCCCTCAGATATAATGCACTTCTGCTAGCGCTTTTACCAATTTTCAAAGCATATCTTATATGCGCCTTTTAATATGGCCTTGAGCTTGCTTAAGCGGGAACACCACTGTAGGATTTTCAAGAAACCAAAATTTTTTTTGTTGCTCTAAAGTATATATCATCATAGAAATCATGTAGCAAAGTTTCATATAGTGGAAAAATCTGTAAGTGTTCGAAATTTTAAAATAGCGCGGCGCCTCTTACTGCTTTTTCGGAGCGCAATCCGCGCATATATATATATTGAAATTTAGAACAATTTTAAATATAAATTTCTCAAAACTTTAAACGTGCTCTGTTAGTTGGACGTTAGCAGAAAACGCCAAATTACATATTTCGCAGACTAGAGGTATATCAAATTGAATAATGATTTTTCTATAACTTAAACTTTAAACGCATTTTTCTCGGAACAACGTTTTTCAAACTGGCCGGGCCTTTTTTGAAACAGTTTTCGTTCGATTTACTTGAAATTTTTACAATATATTTAAAACTAGTGTCTGCATGGAAGAACGTAGGATTTTTTTATATGTTGCATACTTCAATTGCTATTAACAATTTTCGAGCGTTTTTGTTACATTTTTTTACATTTTTTTCGAAATGACGCCATTTTGTCAAAAATCAATTTAAAACAAAAAACCCTACGCTTTTCTCTGGCTGTTATTATGCTTTATCGGCAATTATTTGTTTGATAGCCATAACCTTAACATTTCAGGAGGAAACGATCCGGCCGCGAAGCAATGAAAAAATAAAGCGTTTCTGTAGAAATACTAGGGAGCCGCCATTTTGTTTTTTAAAGTTCTGAAAAAAATCAAAAAGGATGTCAAACACTTTTACAATATAGATCTTTTTACCAAACTTCGATATGTTGTTTGGTTTTTGAGAAACATATTCCCAAAAAAATGACTTCTTTTTTTACCTCTATAGTGGTGTTCCCCCTTAAGGGGTTACATAGGTCTTGAAGAAAAATAAAAAACGACTTTTTCAAAAAATTGTGTTTCAAAAACCAAACATCTATTTTATTTAAAATTTACCCACATAGAAGTTTAGCATTTCAAGAAATTATAAAAAAGTTTTCAGCAAAAAACATTGAAAATTGTCAATTTTCCTGCAGTTTTCCTCGTCCAACCTTTTTTTGCGGTAGACAGAATATTTCGGTGCAGGTTCATCTCAAATCAATAATACAAAAAAAAAATTCTTATAGTTTATGCCCTTGGCTCGTGCTTGAACGAAGGACTTAGAAAAAAATGAAATTTTAAGTTTTGAAATGGATTTGAATGAATTTTCGTCTCATATTTTTTAGCATTTTTCTGATTCTAAAATAAAAACGATTCAACCGAATAAAAATCTCTTCGTTCAAGCACGAGTCAATACTATAGAGAGGAACTGTGCAAAGTTTCAGCAAAATTGGTCGATTCGTTCTCGGGAAATCGTGCCTACCATACAGAAAAACAAAGTTTCGAGAAAAATGCGTATAATATTTTTTTTACCGCGATTTAATGAATTAAAGCTATTTTTTAGCAACTCACATCGAGTCGTCGATTCCAGATCCATACAGTAATTTGTTCGTCTCATTCGCGATGTTCAGAGCATCCTTTTGATGTTGTGATGTTTGATGGAAAAGAAAGGAGAATCTCCAAAATCCTCCAATCTTTCAAAATCTCCAAATTCCGTCAATCCCCTAACCATTCAGAATCCCTCGATCCCCGGATTCTTCAGAATCCCCAAAATCCCCCTAAGGGGTTTGGGAGATTTCGGGGATTCTGGTGGACTCTGAGAGATTTGGGGGATCGATGAATTCGAGCGATTCTGAGGCTCCCAACCCCTCATGGATTTGGGAAATTGGGATTAGGGGGACTCTGAGGGATTGGCGGATTATAGAGATTTGGGGGATTTTGGGGAATTGTGGATTAGGGAGATTTGGGAGATTCTGAGAGATTGTGGGTTTCTGGGGGGTTGGCGGATTGATGGATTTGAGGAATTCGGAGGGATAAGGGGGAATAGCGAGATTTGGAGGATTGGCAAATACTGGGAGATTCTGAGGGATTGGAGGATTCTGCGGGATAAGGGGAATTGATGAATTTGGGAGATTTTGGGGATTGGGGGATCTTTTATTGGGTATTATTATGAAGTATAGAAGCTACTTCACTGCGGATGTATAGCTTTAATGTTTTTTACTATAGACCTCCGCGGCTTTTAATTGACAGTAATGTGTTGAAATGTTCACAATATTCAACTTTGTGGAAGCAGAACGGAGCTTTTCAAGTTTGAAATACTATGTCTGAAGAACGATTGATTGTATTAGCAATAATCACCATATCATATCATTATAAAGAGTAATAAAGGTTAGGTTTTATTTGTATTTTTTGGTATGTATATTATTCGGCTGACGCGGAGTGTGTTTTTTGTCTTTATATTTCGTCTTCCACTTGTTCTTCGGGTATTGGTTACTTGCGAGGTAATTTTGACGTAAAAATTGATTAACGCCTTGCTCTTCGCGGTCTAGTGCTAGGTGGAAATATCCACCCCATGACTAGTTGCACCTGCGAAACGAATACTACTACTACTGTTTGAACATTAACTGTGGTTTTTAATTCCCCGTCACTATGAGCAATAATAACATCTCGCTCATGACATCTTTTTGTGCATTCCGTCCATAATATTATAATGAGCTTATAATTAATTTTAAAAAGCCATTCTTATCTTTTTGTATCTCAAACAAACATCACAAAAATCAATTGATTGTTTCAACCAACCCTTGATATATACTAAATACTTGTCATCATTTCCATCCACTTTTTTTACTTTAACCTACCTTAATCATTCATCAAAACATTCAAAAAAAATCTGATAAATGAAGCGCTCCACACCAAGACAACACATTTAGGGCTTTTCAACATTTTTATTGCCGCATATCATTCCCAAAAGTATGATTTATGACATCTGTCGCCTCATTAAAATCTCAGAAATATTACATGCAACTTAAGCCGTACCTCTTGTTCAATATGACCACAAAATAAACGAGGACACAAAATCCTCAAAATGTTCTTCAACCACAACCGATGCTGGATGCATGAAATGGACACAATAAATCACAATACTAAGTAGCTTCTCCATACGCTAATGTTTTCGGCCACATATGTTACCAGTAGCATTCTACATGTCCGAGACCCTCAAACCCGAGAGCTTACTTAAAGCAGTTCTAAACCTTAAGACTACAACCCAAAATGGGCTCAGATTAAGAGTGGATAAAGAAAAGTAAAGATAAATGTTAATATGCATTTATTTAGCCTGTCGTCTCTTCGTTCGAGTGGTGGATCAGCCGGCTACACATGTTAGCATAGAATTGAAGCCGGGGAAAAAATTGGTAGCAGCGCTTGTTTGAAAGAAGTAATTAGGCCAATAAAAATGTCAACATTGAAAATAAATTTATTTACTGGGCTCGAAGTGATCCGGCTCACGAGGATCGTGCCATCATCAAGACTTTCATTTGCACTCACGTACAACACATGTGTATGGATGTACGTGGTACTAAAAATGAACCGCCAACATCTTATTGAGCTGAAAAGCAAGAGGACTTTCATTGATTGGACGCCGAACAAAAAGAAGCTTTCAATCGATATTCTCGCATAGTGTTTCGTAATAGAATGGCAAGCACATGGGCAAAAGAAAAGATACAACGCTAGTTGCGGTAGAGATGAGTAGTGTAACCTCAATCCCACAAATCTGATGCCATACTTAAGACGATACTAGTAAAACGAGAATCTTGCTGGTAACAGCTGTACCATAAGATTTCTAGCGAAATTAAATAATTTTTTTGGTCCATTCAAATAGTATTTATAAGTCTTCGATGCATTTCACTCATGTAAAAGTGGTATGATCCTAATTATTTTTGTGTACTAATATATTTTGCTTTGAATTCTTTGATAATTTCATTTAATAATCAATCATCTTACATAATTTACCAAAGTTTAAATTGCACTAAAGCAACAATGTTTGAAGCAATAGATTATATATTTTAATCCAAACAATTCTTTTCACGATATGTTTGGAAAAATTTGCTATCAGATAGTTTGGAAAGTCTGCACTCAAAAGTATATATGAACGTCAGTCTGTCGGTCCACTTACACAACACTCCTGTTTCCCAAGAAGGATCAGACCGGTATCTGCTTTCACATGACGTGGACCCTACCGTGCACAATTATAGTGGTTTCCCACGGTGCGTGTTTTACCTCACCATCCAGCATCAACTGACCATGTGAAGAGTACGATCAGAGATGACAAGGGCTGATGGCTTATCATCTTTTCCCTGTCCATCTCAAGTCACACCCCAAGTCGGCCAACCTCTAGCTTCTATAAAACTAGGATTTAAACAGCATTACATCAAGGCTGCAAATAGAGTCTGGTTATTGGAAGAAACCCGCAGGACAACCAGACGAACTTGGCGCGCACTGAGTTCCAGACACACCAAGCGTTGGGCGTTCCCTTCAACAATTTCTGCCGAAGTTGCAGATCGGAAGAAGAGGAAGAGACAACCCAACATTTTCTGTGTGAATGCCCGGCACTGTCCAGGAAACGCATGAAAACCTTAGGCCCCCCCTGGACAGCCTCACAGAAGTAGCTGATTTAAATATCGGCTGCATAGCCGGCTTCATACGAGAATCGAAATGGTTCTCGTCATCTCACAGGTTCTAGTGCCGCCCTTATATTTTTGTGGTATCACAATGGGCCTAAGTGAGCTATCTTTTTGATAAAGAGGGCTGCCACGACAGCCAACCAACCAATCACAGGGCGATAATTTCAAAGGAGGAATTTAATTAACTCGAACCTGTAAAGATATCCCTCTTGTAGACCTGGGCGCCTAATTAACGCGCGACAAATTACCTGCGGCTTAACTTAAGGATATCTTCGGTTTTGTCTCAACTCTCCCTTATCCCTAGGAGATTACAATTTCAGCACGATGATCTAAAGATTCCCACTCAGCCACACCCGAAGCACTTTCGGAACTTTTGATATACCCAAGAAGCATGAAGTATCCCTTTATACTTCTAAAATTATAAAGAGGGGAGCCTCCCGAACTGTCACCACTCTCATCTCCTCTACCATGTTCGAATGGACCAAGTCGGGTTCCAACAACCGATGAGCCTTGCAGACCTATGGTGGCATTAAAGTCTCAACAGACAGCTTTCGCCCAAAGTTAACAAATTAGTTCGGACATGGAAAAAACCTCCATCAGACCCCATTGCGCGTGATAGCAAGGGTCTTCTGATCACCCATAGCTTCTCATGCTGCTTGGAGCTTGAGGTCAGCCGACGAAACAGGTCCTCTGCGTCTGCTGCCACAAACAGTCTGATGGATTTTCCATAATGTTTGGTGCAGGATTTTCTCTCATAACTGATCTACATAATAAAGGTGCAGAAACTTAGTCCACAGCTGCCGTCCAAGATCATCTCAGCTATTACACCTTTCCTGAAGGTAACGGTACGAAATGAGCACTTTTTCGTGAAAGAAGTGGATCATTGACTGAACAGTTCAGCTTAAACTTTCCTCATTAGTGTTCAGGAACAATGATTCAATTTCTAACCTCAGTATCGGCTTCTTCGTCCTCTGAGTCTTCCCAGTAACCTTGGGCGTTCAACGTCATCCAAGGTGACTGTCGGAGCTTCGCAGTTTCAGCATCTTGGACTTCTTCCATTGCTTGACTCATGAGATTGACTTGGTGAATTCCGAACTACTCTTTCGGTGGTAACAGAGGCAACAGCAGAATTTGGTGCCACAGCAAATGTGATAGTAAGTCCGCTTCTGGTAGCGAATGAGAAAATCCAGCTCATGAGTAGCTATGCGAGAATTATAATGAGAAAGTCTAAGTGAAGTGAGTTTCCTTTTTTGTTCAAATTGATCCTTTCGTCGGAAAATAATAAGCTTCAAATATTCAAGTGGAAGTACGAAACTTTTCTCGTTTTATTTTAATATATGGAACCGGCTGCAGATGTAAAGAACCACGTAACATCTCTGCAAAAGACATATTTTTTAACATCATCTACTGAAGCACAGTCTAGAGCCCATGGTGGATGGACCAAACTGGCCAAGGTACAGCCATGAACTTTTGTATGAACTATTTGATGGATCAGTGGTGTCAATCCTGGCAATACTGCATAGACTATTGGAAGGAGATAAAGAGCATCATTTAGACGATGCTATTAAGATTAGAAGAGTACCAAATAACTACCCTCCAGTTTGCTTCGACGATAAGACACCGATAATGCAGACAAACAAGTGTTGCCATGATTTGAAAGTTAAAGGATTCTGTCATTGGATTGAATAACTGGAGGTAATGTATTGTATCTGAAACCCTATTGTTGTGGCATTGATAAGGACAAATATAGTGAAATATCAGCTTTCATTATTTTATAAATAAGGGGGCAGTCTGGGTTTATTTTTTAAAAAATTGATTTTCCAAAAACATCGGTTTTAGGTACTACATATATGCAAAATTAGTGGACAAACTCTCATTTTGGTCGACGAAGACCAGAAATAGAAATAAACAGCAATACAATTGAGCGTGTGTGAGCGCGCTCAGCAGGTATTTAAACTTTAAACGCATTTATTTCAAAACATCGTTTTTTGACCTGGCTGACACGATTTTGAAAAATCAATTTGACCTATTTGGCTCTCATTTTGAAAAGTTATTCAGTAGGTATAAAGTTTCAGTCCGAATCAGAATCCGATTTTTTTATAAAAGCTAAATAGAGTTAAAACTCTTTCTAAACAATTTTAGTTGCAAAACGAGGGTCAAACAATTGAAAAGTCCGCCTCTTTTTTTTGGTGCGATCACAGCCACTCACTTTTATTTCAAAATGCCATTGAAATTTTCTGTTTCAGACTAACCTGACTTGAGATACCATGTCAACCAGTTTTTAATAGAGCTCCATTTTGGCGTCATGGTTGGAATAAAAACTTAACAACAATTTTTTTTGGTAAAGTTCAAGGTGCACATTTTATTATTTTCATTTATTTCAAAACATTTTAATAAATATTTCTATAAAAAGCTAACGCCTTAAATTAACCTTTTTTCCATTTATTTCAGATAAATAATTGAAACTTTTAGTTTTTTTACACAATATAACTTTGATAAGCCACTCATGTGGAAGATCTCTGTAAAAAAAATGAATACAGTCTTTTACGTCACCCTGTTCCTCATAAATTTGTCAAAGCCATGTACAAAACAAAAAATTGTTAAATGCCGTCCCAGACAGTTTGTAAAGATTTTCAGATTAACAATGAACTGCAGGTGAAGAAGTGCATGTAGAGTTCTCAATGATTTTTCCAAGATATGGGTCTAGCAATGCTAACTTACTTAAGGTCTTTTGCTCAACCTGTCCAGACAAAGATACACTCAAATGCATATGCTAGTACATACATATGTACGTATCTTAACTTTAAGCGATGCATGTTCAATCCTTATGAACGTTTTAACTGAGAACAACAAAAGCCCCCTCCGCAACTTTGGCAGTTTTATTAACTCGACAACGATGCTGTTGGATCGTCCTCGCTAGCTCCACCGAATAAATATTACAACTAGGCTATGAATGTGTGACGAAAACGAGCGAATAGCAAGTAGCCACAGTGTTAACATGACGACATATAAATTTAAAATCATGGCTAGTGTGACATAGTTCCAGCACAAGTTGGTTGGGTCTGAAGAGCTAGGCTTCAGCACTTGTGCTGCACTTGGTGCTACTGCAACATGCACTGCCACGAAGCAGACGACAAATCTGAAACGGACATACATGCAAGTAGATGCATCTTTGGATGCAGCCTGGGAAAGTGAAGCTTTTGTGCATGTTTCAATTAATTAAATGCCACCAAGAAGGAGAGTGAATTGGGTTATCGATTATCTTGGGTTCGCGTTGAAGAATTATCTATTTACAAGACATATAGCAGTTGTTTACATTTTTAACCTTCCAGTATATGGGAAGTTCTTGTAATCGCCTCGAAAATCGAAATTGAAATTTTCAACATTTCTTTACGTTTTGAAGTCTATAGAGTATATATAAAGTGTTTTTAGAAAGGGAGATGTATGTGTGTGTGTGTGTACGTACGTATGTGCGTTCGTGGACAGTTTTTTCTACGAGCATAACTCATGTAAAAAAACTCGTATCGACTTCGTTAAGGTGTCAATCGAAGCGTCTTTGCAATCTTAATACCTGATTAGTTTTTGGAACATTTCGGCCCGGGGGTTTGTTGTTTTGCCCCTTTGAAGGTCATTTCTGTCATGCGCTATATCTGGCGAACCAAACATACGATTTTCATTGTTAAGGTGTCAATCGACGCGTAATAACATTTGCGTGAATCTATCAAATTTTGAAAAAAAATGTTGGAGCCGTTTTTTAATTTAAGGAAAAAAAGTGCAAAAAATTAGGTTTTTTTTCATAAACAATAAATTTTTAACCTGATTTGCGAAATATAGTAATCGATGTTTATGAAATTTATGTACTCCAAACAATGTTTGTAAAAACACCATCAAAACTTTTTCTCATGAGTACGTAAAAAATTAAATTAACAAGCCGCGAGGTGCGACCCTTGAGGTCCACACGGTCAACTTCCCAGTAATATCTACATAAACATCAACAACATTACAACAATGAGAGGTATTCATAGCAGTAACAGGAATGAGTTAATATGAATCATATCGTCTACGGGAGGGTCCATTGATTACGTAAGGTTTTTGGTCGATGAGGACAGATTGAATATTCACGCGGATCAATCGGTGGGGGCCTTTTTGGTGTTGAAACATTTTGTTGGTTTTCAAAATTTAAGCAATTTTTTTAATTAAAAGACTATAAAAACTATTAAAAATCTGCTCAAATTATGCAAATACCTTAAAACAGAATTGAATTTACAACAGTTTTTTAGAATAAAAGATATAAAGTAATAGCACTCGTATGAACCCTCTTTACATGGTAACTTTGAATGATTTTCTTATTTTTAGTTTAGTTTTTTCATAATCATGGAATAAAATTTTGCCGGTTTCTCTCCAAAGACTGATAAGAATGTATAAATTTTATAAATTGGATCACTGTGCTGTGCAAATCAAGCTTAAAAATATTTTCTATGAAAAAAACCATAATTTTTCACATTTTCTTCTATTAAATTAAAAAAAACGGCTATAACGGAATTTTTATAATGTTCAAAACTTCACAAAGATGTTAATACACGTCAATTGACACCTTAATGATGCAAATATTATATCTGGTTCGTGAGATATAGTGAATGATAAAAATGACCTTGAAAATCATGATGACTTTTAATGATTTTTTATTTTTAATTTATTTTTTTACGTAATCATGAGAAAAAATTTTGATGACGTTTTTGCGAACATTGTTTGAAGTACATAAATTTTATAAACATTGATTACTTGGACTTGAAAATAAGGTTAAAAATTTATTGTTTTTGAAAAAAAACCTAATTTTTTTGCACCTTTTTTGAAAAATTTGAAAACCGCTCCAAAAATTTTCTTAAAAATTTGATAGAATCACACAAACGTAAATACGCGTCGATTGACAACTTTTTCAAAAAAATCGTATGTTTGGTTCGCGAGATATAGCGCATGACAGAAATGACCTTCAAACGGGCAAAACAGCAAACCCCCCGACCGAAGTGTTCCAAAAACTAATCAGCTCTTAAAATTGCAAAGACGCTTCGATTGACACCTCAACCAAGTCGATCGGACTTTGTTTACGTGAGTTATGCTCGTAGAAAAAACTGTCCACGAACGTACAGACGTACGTACGTACGTACGTACGTACGTACGTACACACACACACATACGTCTCCCTTTCTAAAAACACTTTAAATATACTCTATAGACCTCAAAACGTAAAGAAAAGTTGAAAATTTCAATTTCGATTTTCAAGCGATTACAAGAACTTCCCATATACTGGGAAGTTAAAAATTAAGAATCATTAAAGTCATCATGATTTTCAAGGTCATTTTTATCATTCACTATATCTCACGAACCAGATATAATATTTGCATCATCAAGGTGTCAATAGACGTGTATTAACATTTTTGCGATTTTTTTAACATTATATAAAAATTGTTTCAGCCGCTTTTTAATTTAACCCTTATATGAGTGACAAAAAAACAACTTCATCAGAGTGACGAGGTACCCGGGTACCTTCATCTAGTTTACTATTATTTTAGTGAAGCTAAGCGGACGGCCAAAACGGTGGACGGATGGACTGTGGTACGCGGTTATCGGCGCACAAGTAACAATTATTTAGCGCATCGTGCTTGTTTTTGACACTTGATAGTATACTGTAGCGGCTGGCTACCAAATGTTGTAAATATTTTCGCAGAATAAGTAAAATGTAGGGATGTATGGGTAGATCGCTTCCTCGCGGTGCATCCTGGGTAACGCTAAATGATCTACCACGGCACGACTCTCGATTGTTTTTTTTTGGACAACTCTCTCGTCTTAACGACTATATATGATGCTTTGGGCTGGTAGTAGTGGTATTCTGTCACCTGAGTACGCAAGAGTGACATCTTGCGGAAATGGCTTTCAGGCTAATGCCAATGCTGCCTCCGTCCCGGTAAAACCCTGGCAGGCCTCACGGTACGTTCAAAACTCGTCGCCACTAGTCTGGCCGTGTAGGTTCAGTTGAGTTTGGACTCCTGATTAATCCCCGGCCCGGCTCTGAGCACATATCCTCATAAGGGACTGTGCCAACCCTCGCATGGCCTCCCTGCTTCGGCATAGATAACCATGGGGTCTCAGGGGAACTGCACAACGAGTGGAGATAGCGGCTGTGAGGGGGGACCCAAATCGCAATGAATCCCGATAAATTTAAAAAGGAGGATCCACTCGGCCCGGAAGGGAAGTGGACGAAGGTGACGCGTCCTTCTAGTGGGAAGAAGACCGCGATACTCAGCCAACCCCCTACTTCTTCGAGGGATGCATGCTCCAAGGCAGCTATGCCAGGGGCAAGTACTCCCTCAGTCAAGCCTATTGGCGCTAGCGGTAACACCAAGGTAACGGCGAACAAGTCGGCCCGAACTGTTTCCGGAGCGCCCTCCAACACCGCTTCCACTTCAGGTGTTAAGAAGCAACAAAACCCCTCAGTCACGGCTTACAGAGACAGAAGGTCTGCCTTCAAAGTCCTGAAAAGGCTGAAAGATTTACCTCCGGATGGTCTTTCCCAGAAGGATAAAATCTCCCTGAAATGGGCAACCACCACGGTAGAGGCTTACAAAGCCTCTATTCCAAAGAAAGAGGCAACTCATAAAAGATGTAGATCTAATGAGTCTGCCCCAATTCAACCGAGCGTCCAACTGCCGGTTATTAAAAGACCAAAACTGGTCACACCCAATCCTGTTAAGGGCAGGAGTTTCAGTGAAGCTGCCAAGGACAGCCTGGTATGGGCTGTTATCGACAGAAGCAGTAGCGATGGTACCATCTCACCGTCAAATTGGAAGATGGTAGAAATCGCGCTTCTTCGAGTGTACAAGCCCATACTCGAGGCAAATCCTGGCCCTCCACCAAGTTGTCGTGATGCTGGCTGGTACCAGGGTCACGTTAAATTGATAGCCTGTACAGATCAACGTTCAGCGGATCTTTACAAGCAGGCTATAGGCAGATTGGGAGAAGTCTGGCCTGGAGCAAAGCTGGACGCTGTCTCCAGGGAAGATATCCCGAATAGGCCTCGGTCCAGGGCGTGGATACCAGCGGAGCCATCCACACCGGAAGAAATTGTTGAGCTAATCAAGCTCAGTAATGCTGACCTCCCGGTGGAAAATTGGAAGGTAGCTAAGGTTAGCGAGCCCAGCAATGGACAGCGAGAGGCCCTAATAATCCTGAACGAGGAGTCGCTAGCTCCATTGGAGTCGAAGAGCGGGGTGATCAGCTACGGTTTCTCGGCTATCACCCTGCGAGTATATCGCAAGGACCGTACTGGGAAGGCAGTACGGGAACCGAGCAAGGGGAGTGGAAGCGAGGGAACTGTGGAAGCATCAGTAGACCCGACCGTGGACCTCTCTGAGTCAGATCTTCTCTCCGATGACGGAAGAAGCACCACCTCCACCACGGAGTTGGCTGGGGACCTTCTCCAAACCCTCGACCTGGTCGAGGAGGAGGAGATGTCCTTATCTGACGAGGAGGCGGATAAAACATTGTGTCGCGATGCTGAGGTTTCTGCAGATTAACCTCCATCACTCGAAGGCGGCATCCGCCGCGCTGCTCCTCCACCTGGCTCAAAAAGGAGAGGAGCTAATACTGGCCCAGGAACCTTGGGTTGTTGGAAACCGGGTTTGCGGGCTCAACTTGAAAGGATACAACACAGTATCCTTCAACACAGCAGGTAAACCGAGAGCTTGCATAATTGTAAAGGAAGGCTTGAAGTTTTTAACCTTGTATAATTTCAGTGACCAGGACACCGTTGCGATAGCAGTGGAAAGACAGTCCAAACCCCTTTGGGCTGTCTCCTGCTATATGGCGCATGATGTTCTGCCACCTCCAACTAGCCTGCAGAGGATCACAAGGGAAGCCACTGCAAGAGGCATTCCTCTAATAGTCGGAGCGGACGCCAATGCCCATCATCGCATCTGGGGTAGCACCGACACGAATAAACGGGGTGAGTCACTATTTGAATTTATCTTATTACATGACTTAGCCCTAGCTAACAAAGGTGAGGATCCTACCTTCATTACGGCAAGCCGTAGAGAGGTTCTGGATATCACTATGACGAACGAGCACTTGAACCAAGCCATCAAGGGATGGCACGTATCGCAAGAGTGCTCGTTCTCCGATCACCTATACATAAGGTTCGATCTGGCATCTGACCCTCCGACAAATCCAACCTTCATTAACAAAAGGAGGATGGATTGGGTCAAATACCAATCGGTATTCGAGTCTGCGCTAGAAGGCGGACCTCCAGAGATTGTAGACATACCCGGTCTTGAGGAAGCTGTTGGGACCCTTACATTGGCCTTCAATGACGCAGCAAGGTCTGCATGTAGTCCAACGAAGCCTAGAGGGAAGTACAAGCCCCCATGGTGGAATAGTGACATTGCGGAGCTGCGGAAGGAATGTAGGAAGTCCTTCAATCGAGCTAAAGAATCTAATGACTGGTGTTCTTATAAAACAAAACTGAAGGAGTTCAAATCCTCTATCAGAAAGGCTAAACGCACCTCTTGGAGAAGCTTCTGTGCAGAAATAGAACACTCCAAGGATGTCAGCCGCCTGCGGAAAGTTATGACGAGCTCCCCCTCATTTTTAGGGTCCGTTAAGGACGCAAATGGAGTCTGGACGAAATCCAGCTCAGAGACTCTGTCCGTTCTCGTAGATACGCACTTCCCGGGCAGTGAGGGTGTGGCTGACAAAGCGGATCCACACACGCCCCCGGAGTGCATGCCAACTACTGTGCCTGTAAATGACAGGCTACTACGCTGGGCAATCAGCTCATTTCAACCCTTCAAATCCCCTGGCATGGATAACATCTCACCTATCGAGATCCAGCAGGGTATCAATATAGCACTGCCATGGTTGAACGCCATTTTCAAAGCATGTGTACGGATGGCTTACATTCCACAGCAGTGGAGAGAAGCAAAAATAGTTTTCATACCTAAAGCGGGTAAAACATCCCACTCCTCACCTAAGGATTACAGACCTATCAGTCTCACCTCTTTTCTGCTAAAAACGCTGGAGCGACTGATAGAGATCCATCTGAGAGCTATTCTGAAACCACTCTCTAATGCGCAGCACGCATACACAAAAGGGAGATCGGTTGAAACAGCTCTTCACTCGCTCACCAGCTACATCGAAAAATCGCTAAGCGTCAAAGAATACACGCAAGCAGTTTTTATAGACATCGAAGGGGCTTTCAACAATATCAGCCATAAGGCTATTGGTAAAGCACTCGGGGGAAGCAATGCCGACGACAACCTGATAGGGTTCATCGGTCAATTGCTTAGCAGCAGGAACATCAACTCCACGCTAGGAAACAGTACCTTACGAAGGAGGGTTTGCAGAGGCACACCACAAGGTGGGGTGCTATCACCCCTTCTATGGAACCTAGTGGTGGATGAACTCCTGTCAAAAATAGAAGCGACTGGCTGCAAAGTCGTAGCTTATGCCGACGATGTTGCAATAGCAATATCGGGAAAATTTGTTAACACCCTATCGGAAAGACTAAACTTTGCCCTAGGTATTCTTACCAAATGGAGCAAAGAGTGTGGTCTAAAGATAAATCCGTAAAAGACGGAATTTATGCTCTTCACAAGAAGATACAAAATTCCACGATTTGCTCCACCTAAACTTGGTGAGACAAGTCTCAATCCGTCTCATCAGGTCAAATATTTAGGTCTGATCTTAGACTCCAAACTCGCATGGAAAGCAAACATAGCGGAAAGAGCGCGTAAAGCGGCATGCGCAATCTACTGCTGCAAAAGAGCTATTGGGAAAAGATGGGGACTGAAACCCAAAACTGTATCATGGCTCTATACAGCGATAGTGGAACCAATCCTTCTGTATGGTGTGGTTATTTGGTGGCCAGCAATGGCAAAAACATCAAACGCGAACCTGGTTAACAGGGTCAGGAGGACTGCAGCTATTGCAATCACCGGGGCTATACGCACTACCCCGACAAAAGCATTGTTTATGCTATTAAATTGGCTCCCGACGGAGCTCCTAACGAGACAGCAGGCCAAGTGCTCTGCTATTCGATTGAAAGCTCTAAATCTCTGGCGTGATGGGAATATCGGCCACTCCACCATATTAAGGAGGGATGGACCAACGCCAGGGAAAGTAGACCTCACTCCTCCGATTCCCTGCTTCCACCACAGTTTCAAGTCCGTCATCCCTAGCAGAGATGACTGGATCATGGAAGGAAATAGGACACAGGAATCGGTCGACATCTACACTGATGGATCAAAAATGGATGGAAAAGTTGGCTGTGGTGTTTATTCTGAACAGCTAGGTCTGAGACTATCCTTCCGGCTACCAGATCACTGCAGTGTCTTTCAGGCAGAGGTCATCGCAATACATAAGGCAGTGGACTGGCTGAGAAATCAGAAAATTTCTATAAGAAATCTCAACATTTTCTCCGACAGTCAAGCTGCTATCCAATCATTATCCAACGTGTATACCTCATCCAAAATTGTAATGGAATGTCGCACACTACTGAACGCGATGTCGCTTCACTGTGAAGTGACTATCTGCTGGGTGCCGGGTCACAGTGATATACCTGGGAACTGCGAAGCTGATGCCCTAGCTAGAGCTGGCACTGAGCTCCAGGATTATACACTAACACCCCAAGTCGGCCATCCGTTGGCCTCCGTCAAGCTAAGTTTCAAGCAGTATTATATAGAGGCTGCGAACAGGGCCTGGCTGCTGGAAGAAACCTGCAGGACAACCAGGCAAACTTGGCACGCATTGAGCTCAAAGCGCACCAAGCAGCTCCTCAACACGAGCCGTGAAACATTAAGTTTCATCGTATCCGTACTGACGGGACATTGTCTCATTGGCAGACACGCAGAAAGACTGGGTGTCCCTTTCCACGATTTCTGCCGCAGCTGCAGATCGGAGGAGGAGGAGGAAACGATCCAACATTTTCTGTGTGAATGCCCAGCACTGTCCAGGAAACGCATGAAAACCTTAGGCTCACCCTTCCTGGACAGCCTCACGGAAGTAGCTGATTTGAACATTAGCTGCGTCGCCGGATTCATACGAGAATCGAAATGGTTCTCGTCACCCAACAGGTTTTAGTGCCGCTCCCTATTAAAATGTGGTATCACAATGGGCCTATCTTGGCCTAAGTGAGCCGCCTTTTGACAAAGGGGGCTGCCACTACAACCAACCAACCAACCAAGTGAAATGTAAATACAAATGAAATAGTCATGTACATATTGTAAAAATCCTTCATCATTCCTGTGTGCAATAAAACAATTACCCTGATATTAGCAAGCGACCGAAAGAAAAAAACATTCCAACCATTCACAGAACAAGAGTTGGATGCATTTTTTGGCATTCTAATTTGTAGTGGCATTCTAATAGAGAGCATTTGACAGAAATGTGGAAACCTCATCTTTAACCATTATTTCGAGCTGCAATGTCCCATGATAGATTCAAATTATTCTTACACGTCATAAGGTTTGATAATAATGTGATGCGTCCTGAGCGTTTGTCAGCTGATAAAGCAGCCGCTATACGAAATATTTGGACTATGTTCATTTCAAATTTGAATAAAAAATATAAACCACGTGAAAGTATTACCGTTGACGAACAGCTGTATGGGTACCGTGGGCGGACCCGCTTTACTCAGTACATGCCATCGAAACCAAAAAATATGGAATAAAAATATTCTGGGCTTGTGATGCAAATAATTCCTACCCCCTAAATGGACAAATATATACTGGAGAGTCAAGTGATGGCAATCGTCAAACAAATGTCGGAGAACGCACTGTTTTAGATCTCGTATCTAAATATAAATTTTCTGGACAGAATGTAACAACAGAAAATTTCTTTATGTCTCTTCAACTGGCTCATTCCTTGAATTCGTGGAACATGACACTTGTTGGAACGGTGAGAAAAAATAAACGGTTTCTCCCTATAAACATGGAAGCACACAAGGCCAGGGCAATTTATTCTTCGAACTTTGCCTTTAGTAAAGTAGCAACTGTGTGCTCTTACGTGCCTAAAAAGAATAAAGCAGTAATCATGCTGTCTTCGACGCACATGTTACCAGTTATTGAAAGTAAAAAGGAAACTGCAAAGCCTGAAATAATTTTGTATTACAATAAAACCAAAAGCGGAGTGGATAACATGGACAAGCTAATAGGAGAATATACCGTAAAACGCAGGACAAATCGGTGGCCTTTAGCACTTTTTTACAATATCATTGCAGCGTTTGCAGCATATATTATTTACATGGAGCATATTCCACAATTTGTCTCAAGTGAAAGAAAGTTCTTGAAATCCTTGAGTCTACAACTATGTCGTGAAAATATAGAGCAACGATCAAAAAAAAATTAAGGTGATTTCAAAATTACATATTAGATCTGCCAAGCAGGATGTGCTTGGCCAAGAATTACATTCCTTCCTGATTCCTTCTGGATCTACGACTTTTACAAGTCAAACTAGACGAGATTCTACAGGCCGTGTTGCGATTGTTGGAAGCTGCTTCATGTGCAGAGAACTGAAACGCAAGCAAAGAAAAACGCGAAAAGCTTGCACTAACTGCAGAAGACCAGTTTTTGATGAACATGCTGTAACACCTGTTTCGAAAGTTATTCTAATTCTTCATGAATTTTAAGTATTTCGAATATGAAATTAGATATATTTTTTTGCAATATCATACAAAATGCATAAAGGTACCTGGGTACCTTGTCACTCTATTATGGGTGTTCAAAATGTTTTAACTTCCTCAACATAGTGTGAATCGGTTAACGGGGACAAAACATAAAAAGAATCTGATTTACAAAAAGTCAAGAGCTCTCACAAAGCCACAGCTATGTATAATGTGTAAAATATACTTTTTCTTAAAATTGAAAATGCAAAAGGTACCCGGGTACCTCGTCACTCACATAAGGGTTAATAAAAGAAAATGCAAAAAATTAGATTTTTACGGTTTTAGGGTTTTTTCATAAAAAATAATTTTTTAACCTGATTTTCACAGCATAGTAATAAATTTTTATAAAATTCTTATCAGTTTTTGAAGAAAAACCAGCAAAACCATATTCCATGATTATAAAAAAAACTAAATTAAAAATAAAAAATCATTCAAAGTTATCATGTATAGAGGGTTCATACGAATGATATTACTTTATATCTTTTATTCTAAGGAAATTATTGTAAATTCAATCCAAGTTTTATAATATTTGCATAATTTTAGCAGATTTATAATAGTTTTTACAGTGTTTTAGTGTTAATAAAAAAACTGCTTAAATGTTGGAAATTCATAAAAACCATTTCGTAGATGATATGATTAATATTAACTCAT
The DNA here is from genome assembly GCA_963942545.1 of Oxycera nigricornis. Lineage (NCBI taxonomy): Eukaryota > Metazoa > Arthropoda > Insecta > Diptera > Stratiomyidae > Oxycera > Oxycera nigricornis. Next base: position 17,726,591 of record OZ012661.1, read on the forward strand.
TCCTGTTACTGTCTCATTATTATTATTTAAAGTAGTACTATTTTCAAAATTATTATTGTGTTCAATATTTTTAATGTTTATCTAGATATTACTGGGAAGTTGACCGTGTGGACCTCAAGGATCGCACTTCGCGGCTTCTTTGGTTTAGTTTTTCCCTATTTTTTATGAAGTTTTTTATTTTAGACATTGTGTAAGCGGTAACCTTGCATATTATCACTAACCCACTTTGAACTGGGCCAGTTCCATTACCGACTATTCGAATGTAATATCGATGCCCTAAGACACAACTTGGTAGTTTTTGATCTAGGGACCGTTACCCAAGCATGGTCGGAGATGTTAATGGGTTGATAGTGAGAAGAGGAAGATATCGTACTATGTCAAGGATCCGGTGAACATAGCTTTGTTGACTGCCGGATCGAAACAAAAGTTTCAGAAGTAACAAAAACAGGCAATCTGATATATGTTTAATGGCTTCAAATGTCCGCAAGGAGATGCTGAGCCAATACAAAAGTGTTCTAATTGATGGAGGTACTGTATGAACGCGTCAGTTGCAAGGCACATTGTTGTTCCACGAGAAGTTGCTTTCGGTCAGTACTGGTAGAGTGACCTTAGAAGATCTTTCACACAATGTAATTTCTGTGGACTGATGGAGAGGCTGAAAAGTTTTGAGCCTAGAATATTCAAAATGATGATAAAAATTTAGAAAAAAAAATATTTTTCTATGTAATCTCTCTCTTTTCTTTAATGCTATAAAGGGCTTTTAACCCAGGGAAAAAATATTCGCTATCTTTGACTTTGAAATGCTCGTCTACTATTACCACCATTTCTTTGTCACTCGAAAATCTTCATCCTCAGATGTCTTTCTTCAAATAAAAAATATGGAAATAATCTACAGAGTCTAGGGCTGGATGGTGTGTTGGTTGGTTGATTTCTTGAAACCCTGTCTTGGCCAAGCCTTGCTACTCGCGAAGTGTGCACGGGTGCATTGTCATGCATCAAGTCTCCTTTTGCCAGTTCACTTCTCCATTTTTTGACAACGTTTTGATGAACTTTTGTCAACAAAGCTGCGCAATAATTCCATTTATTGTAGTTTCTTTAAGAAAATAGTCGATGAATAGAATTTCTTCACAATCCTAAAAAACAATGTCCATGAGCTTGGGTGCCGATCGTTCCACTTTGAATTTCTGTGAAAATTTTCCCGAAATTCGGGATCTCGGGATCCCGGCTCTTTTTTACTCCCGAAAGTTTCAGGACCAATTTCCTACAATCCCGGGATTTTCTGGATTATCCATGCTCGCTAATAAATTAAAAACGCATTTGTTAGAGCACTTAGAAAGTCGCCGACGAACTGAATTATCGGGCGTTTTGAGTTATCTGCAAAACCCTTGGCGTGATAATGATAACTTAGACGCAGCATTATCGCCCGAAATAAACGATTTTTGTCCAATTCCCAGCAGCAATTTTAAGGCAGATAGTCCCATTAATTGAAAGAACCAACAGAGAGAACCATTATGAAAGTAGTAAGGAGGCAGACACTTTAGGAATCGAACCCACAGGAACAAGCAAAATTGAGCTAACACTCAAAGAAAAGCTTCAGTTTGAAATAGAAAACAGTATGAAAATATTGACACCTGAAATAAATAAAAACACTGATTTATCTATAATAGTTAAAAATTTATCTATAATAGTTAAAAAAGAGATGAACCTATATCAGATATCCTCTAGTTCCATTCGAGGATATAATTTGGAGCAAACTTACAAGTATTTATTGTCGATTCCTCCAACTTCAATTGAGCCCGAAAGTGTCTTTTCTGAGGCTGCATATATATCTAATAATTTGAGGAGCAGGCTCTGTGATGAAACATTGGGCGCATTATTATTTCTCCGTTATCATTTTCGAAACTCTAAATAATCTTTTTACTAGGCTATTGATTTGCATTATTTTATTTTTTTTGAAGTAGATTGAAGTCTAAAATAATTTTTGTAGATTATTTATTATAGATGTCAAGTCACAACGATTTATCTAATCAAAAATTTTGTTTGTTGATTTTTTAAAATTTAATTTTATATTTGATTAACAATGTGCGACAAATAATGTTAAACGATTAACAATTGAATACGGAATTACTAATTTAATAAAATGTCGATTTGATTTCTACTAAAACTGTTTTTATTTGCCTCTTGCGTTTTTCATAATGCAGTCTTCAATCCCGGGGTAATACCGGGATCCCGGGATAGGCAATGAAAAATCCCGAAATCCCGGGATTAGAAATAAGAGTCGGTATTGGATTCTCTATTCACATGGCTTCAGCTATCTGCTACACATTGATTCGCCGATTTTCTAGAATAAGTTTTTTTTATTTTTTCGATATTTACTTCGGTCATGGCAGTGGTTAGACGCCCTGACCTGGGATCATCTTCAAGCAACTTTTTTCCAAGCTTGAATTTTTGGATACAATGTTCCTGGACCAGCAATAGTTACTATTTTTTCTGAGACAGATGGAAGAGCAACACAGCCGAAGCTGCTACACAGTGTTGCAGATTGGTTTGGATGAACCTCATCATCCGGACCGATCACTGACTGATTCAACTTTTCCTCGATAAGCTCATCATTTTTTCATCGGCTAGATCCAGGGATTAGAGAAAGTCTCCTATCAATTTCGTAGTGGAGGTGGTACTTCTTCCACCATGGATGAGAAAATCTGACTTGGAGAGATTTACGGTCAGGCTTACCGACATTTTTCCATTCATTTCGCACGTCTCGTCCTTTGGCTTTGCTGCCTTGAGCATGCTTGTTCCACATATATCGTTTGTGGATCTGCTCATCCTCTCTTCTAAAGGCTATATGAGTCTCCGCAGTTTTTTTTGTCTATTCAAATAAACATTTGTCGTTCTGGAAGAGTCCGTCGTTTAGCAAGCTATTCAGCCTTTTCAAGACCTTGAAGGTAGTCTATCTGTCCTTTTTAGGCTTAGTGAAAAGGTTTAAGTTGCATAACAGGAAAGAGGTGATATTAGGAAGCTCACCAACAACTATACATGCCGTTTCTTGGGTATTGACCCAATAAGTTTTTCTGAGTAGGTACTTTAACCTGGAAAAGCTGCGTTGGTGCGGTTATCCCTTACTGAAGGGGAAGGAGTGGCTGATTTTTGTGCGATTACCTGCTTTTCAGAATTCAAGTGCACCCACTTCCCTTTCGGGTGGAGTGAATTAGTTAATGAGTGGGGCGTGGGAGTGGTTCCGAGTTACTCACATGTGGAATCCCCAAAAATCCTAGGACTATCTGTCCAAATGCAAGAAGGCCACATGAAGTCCACGCATTGGTTGCATTCCTTGACCAATGTCAAAATTTATCATGCAATAAAATCAATCCTTACGAAACCCATTAATCAAAGCAATATTGCCAATGTAATTAATTTCTTTGCAATCTTTATATCTCCACCATATGTGGGGTCACAGCTATTTTTCACGTAGAAATGTTCATCTTTAACTTGCTGATATCACGATAGCGTCAAAAAGTGTTATTGCATACATAAATAAGCAAGGCGCGACGATACTCTTCAAGAATCCAATCCCATGTCTCCACAAGTCTTATCAAAAGTTCTGGACAACAACAATTTCAAAACCAACAACCATACATTATTCACCAATAATTGGTGTCATAACTCTCGAAGAGGTCATCTTTTGCACTTTTATTGCGCAAAACCACAATCTTTGTCATAAATCAAACATTCAAATCGTGGTGTTCGTCTCGTCTGTGGAACGCTCTACATTGAAATTTAAATCCTGAGAATTTTTCATTGTGATTATCCTGCAACGTATAAATGTCAGACGGAATAAATCTTAATTTTCAGAAAGAATAATGATGCTAAGATGTTTGGTCCGAATCAAAGACATCCTTGAATTTGATACCTTCATCGCCGCGAAGAACAGTCAATGATAATAGTAATAAGGTAGGCCTCGGCAGAAGGGAGTAACACTGCTCAGCAAAGGGCATCCTCCTTCATCACTAAAGCTGGACATCAAAAAGATGGATTGGCTTTCGATTGGTAGTGGCAAAGAATAGCTTGGGAACATATAAATAAGTAATGCGGCCAAGAGATGTTGCCGAGAGGATGCATGAATGGTTCGGATTTGAATCGAATCAAAGACTTCGGTTGGAAAATGCCTGTGTTTGCAGAGGATGCTGCTGGTGACCGCATTTGATATCCACCATTAATCAAAACGTTAATTCTGATTTCGCTTTCTATGTAAATGCGAGGAAAATCCATGAAAGACGAGAGAGTTGAAATATAAATGTGGGCAACGTTAAAATCCTGTATTATTGTAGCAGTGATGCAGGGCCGCAAGAAAATATGCTACCAATAGCTAATATAGGCAATTTTTCATGGTGAACTATGAACACCTGAAGAAAAATAGCTACGAAATTATTAGCCATTATTATTAGAACATCATCGATCGTTGATCAAGAATGGTAACAAAATACTCAAAAATAATACTAAAAGCACTTACAGTCCACCCTTTCTACAGGATCGACACTCTTTTATGAACTATCTCACGATGCCTCCTCCTAACACACAAACTGACATGGAAGTATATCAAATGGACAGACCATCCGAAGATCTTCATCGTCTCTTGGCATATTGGCGATAGTAGTGCTGTGTCCTGAACGCGATGCAATTGATGATCCTCTTGGACAAACATCGTTTGTCAATTTGTATGAAAATTAATTTCATTTTGCCATTGGATTGAATTTTATCACGCCAGTTGATCTATTTAATTATTGCGTTTGCCGACTTTGAAGACTGGCTCGACGCAAGGTCTGGGCGGTCTGCCCAGTCCGGTGGTCACGTTGGACACCATAATTAAGACGTTGTAATCCTGCGAATGAAGATGAAATATAGTTGAAGCTAAGGAAAGGTGACAGTGGCAAGTAGACCTGCTGTAGCCACCAGGAACATGTTCATTGTTACCAGTTTGTTGTGAACTTGAATATACTTTGTATCAAAGAGTTTTGATAAATTTTGCAGACATTGTACATTATAATCTAGATTGACTAAATTTTGTTACATTGAATGTAGCAAACCATTAACACTTCGCCGGTGACATTAATTTTCACAACACAAACGGTTTTATGGCGGAAAATTTATCACACAATTTGTTTATCATTTACGCCTTATTCGTAGTACCCTACTTCTTAATTTGAAATGACAATTTGCTCAACTTACTTCTCTATTTATTGCGATAAAAATTTAAAACAAATTTTTTTCTGCATGAAAAAAACATGTACCTACAAAAAACCAGTAGAACAATCTTTAGCACCTTTCTGTGGCAGAAACGAATTCTGTAAATTCGGTATTCGGTGTATAACTTAAAAAGTTCGTAGTTATTACTAACTTCATATCTATCATACGCGCCATTTTTGTCACAATGACAGCTGTCTTATGTTAAAGAGTATACAAATATCTATTGAATTCAATCTGTCAAAATAAACACACGTAAACCAATAAAAACATTTATTCCGTCCAAAATATCGAACTACGAGCCGACAAAACACCGTTTGTGCATAGTTTTACTCAATTGGCTTAATTTTAAAAAAATGCATGTGAAGTTAATCGTTTGCTCTCAGAAGTATATCCTATATATGCTATATATGCTTTAGATGTTAAAATGTGTCAGCAGTTCTTTGCGCGTTTCAAATGTAGTGGTTTTGACAAAAAGCGTCCGGGCCAGCCAAAAAAGTTTGAAGCTGATGAATATGCGACTTTGCTCAGCGCAAACTCGTGTCAAACGCAAGACAAGCTTGCAAAATTATTGACCGATCCACCAAAAACCAAGGAAATCGGATGCCATATGAGTTGAAGCCGAGAGACGTTGAAAGGCGATTTTGCATGTCTGAAATACTGCTGAAGCGCTACAAAAAGAAGTTGTTTTGTATCGTATCGTTATGGCCGATGAAAATTGGAACTATTATGATAATATAAAGTGCAAAAAATCGTATGTGAAGCATGGCCAACGAGGAACATCAATGCCAAAAACGAATATCCATTGCGTCAAGGTAATGTTTCTGTAGTTGGCGGGATCAGAAGGGTGTCATTCATGATGAGCTGCTAAAGCCTGGTGAATCTATTACGAGAGTACTTAACAAAAAACAACAGATTCATTTGAAGAGAGCGTTATTCGAAAACAGCCAGAATATGCGATCAGACACGAGAAGGTTATTCTTCAGCATGACAATGATAGATCCTATGCGGATGGGAAGTTTTGCTTCGCCCACGGTATGGCCAAAACCTTTCTCCTTTGGACTACAACATGTTACGATCGATGTAGGATGTCATTAAAGAAATACGCTTCACTTCAAAACAGAGTATCGCCAATTGACGCGATTCATTCCTGGCATTAAAAGACCAACGGTTTGTTTGGCAAGAAATTCGTATATTACCTGAAAGATGGAAAGAAGTCATAGCTTCTGACGAACAATATTTTGAATAATGTATTTTTTTCATTTGGTTATTGAAATAAAACTATATTTACAGCAAATAAGCAAACTTTTGAAACTATTTCCCGGTATAATTTTTACTGCCAATTCACGATGAATGACATTGCTTTAACTCAGGGTTCTGTAAACCACACAGACACACAGTTTTCAAACAAGGTTTTGAGATGTTCTTTGCATAAAAATTCTCACATCAAATACAAGCAGTGGATCATGTTCTACTTGCTTCCAAAATGTACACATCGTCTATTTAATTTCTTAGAAGGCCGAGCTTCTGCTTCTTTTGAAGGTTTTAATATGCACCTTCATTGAAAAAAGGGAGATAAATTATTAGGCCAGATTACTATTGAGCTTTTTTTGCATAACTTCATGTTCAAATCATGCAATAAAAATCCTCTACTTGTTGGGCGTATCACTTTGTTTCGTAGACGAATAAATGATTTCTGAATTGATGGATCCAATGTTCATGCAAGCAAAAAACACTACCATTGACTTCTATCATGTTATCCTGGAAGCGTAATAAGCAGATATCATTCTATTGGCTAGAATAAGTAAGCAACTTAATAGGATCACAAGCGCTAGTCTAAGTGAATATTCAAAATGACACAAGAAAATCATTACAATCTCCGGAGTTAAAAAAATCCGTAATTCTTGCAAACATCATACATCATCCATGCTATACTTCTACTCCCCATTAAGTATCTCAAGCATAGCCAAAACATCTCAGATTGTAGATCGTGTATAGATCTTTTCATCCTCGAGTCTGCAAGATATATTTAGTAAGGATTCAGACCTACAAAAATCAGAGTTGAATTCAGAAATTACCGATCCTAACAAATCTCTAAAACAAATTTAATCACAATTATAGTGGGATGAGAGGAAAATAAGATAAACTTTCTCTAGTAAAACTCTCTAGCAAACTCAATGCAATCTATGACAATGATTTATAGTAAGGCCTTATGTTAACCAACGCAAATGACGAAATTGTGCTTAGGCCCACTAGTGAGACCGATAAAAGCTTCTCTAACAATCGCAGCCATTTTGTTTGTACGGTTAAACTATCCAATATAATCTCCCTAAATTTCAATACAATTGTTTAAGTGATCTTCTAATTTATGGGTTCAATACCTGAAGTGAGAATCCTGAAAACTGTCCACGACTGCTATTACCTCTTCTTTCGAAGAAGATCGTTTTCCACGCACGATTTTTTTTTAGATTTGAGAACAGCTTGAAATCGGAGGGAGGCAATTCTGGCTAAGAATGTGGACATTGCAACAATTCGTTCTTTAATCCACTGAATTTCGCGACGGTATTTGAGCTGTGTGAAAGAATGCGTCATCTTGATGAAAAATAATTGAGGTCTTTTCTCACGAATCTTTACATTCAGCTGGTCCCCAACATTACAATGATAATCTGCGTTTATTGTTTCACCAATTCGGAGATAGTCCTTAAACAAAAGTCCTTTCCATGCTAAAAAACTGATGCTTACACCTTCTTGGCCTTCTTTAGAGCCGAAATATTGAGCTCACATCAATTATTAGTCTCTTTTCTTTGATTCAGGATCATGGTGGTAGACCAAAGTCTCATCTAAAGTGATAAAACGACGCACATAACCTTTTTTATCTTTTCTGAAAGGCTCCAAATGTTGTTGAGAAAGTCACATACGAATGTATTTTTGTTCCATTGTTAGCAAATGCGGCATCAATTTCGCACACGTCTTTCTCTAACTTAAAACTTCAGCCGAAATGTTGATCTCACTGCTTAATGAGATGCTTTGGGCTTTTACTGAAAATGACAATTTTCCATAGTCATATCCTGTTTTTGAACGCCCTTCACGTGGATCATCTTCAAGACTTGTATGACCAATTTTAAATGCAGCAACCGATCTTTATGCTGTTCGAATTGAAGGTGAAGAGTCCTTATACATTTTTAACAATCGTTCATGAATTTGGTTTGGTGCTACATCTTATAAAAAAAGAATTTTATTACTGCACAATATTGAAGTTTTTCCGTTGTACGAAAATACTGTGACACGTCAACTTTGAACAGCTGCAAATTACGAACGAGTGACAGATCTACATGAAACTTCACACGTGTTGATAGAAAAGTAGAATTTTTTAAAAAAAAACGAAGAATCTAATAGTACCATCTCTAATTGAAGGTCAAAATTTATTGAATAATTTTGCATATAGCATCTATCGTTTTGGCTAAATAAATAAATAATGCAAGCTAACGCTTAGTCCAAAAGAAAATGGCGTCAGCTCTGTGCATCGTTTCGTTTAGGCTGTCACCTTCAATTTTGAATTCGAAATTCTGACCAAAAATCTAAATCACCACCATAAACCAGTAACTTCGTTACTTTGTACCAACACGATAACGTGATCAATTGTAATTTCATATCAGCATCATTAACTTAACGTCCTTTTTGGCATGTTCTTGGTGCTGTTGCACTTTTCATTCGTTTTACACAAATGCACCAAGCACCATGCAACAGCCTAAAAACCACCGAAATAAACGTGCATTTCAGCAAACTGTCATTTTTCATTTGCAATAACAAACAAACAAACCAACTCCAAGCCAGCCAAAATGTCCAAGTCATCTGCAATAATTTTGCTCTTATATCGAAATTAATCAAATGTGTGTGCGTGTGTGTTGGCTTGAGTTGCCTTCCCCTGGCTCAGCTCGTTTTTTGCACGGCTTAAAAAAATTCAAATTTGTGCGGTTTATAAATTGCATTACTTAAAAAGCACGTCCAAATTTTTTTTGCATGGTATCGCACGGGGCATACCCCAAAAAGATGATTGTTATCGTTGTGCGTAGTAAGAATTGAAGGGAACAATTTCTTGAAGGGAAAAAAGAAATATTGGGAAAGATTCAATTGGAGAGTTATGAAAGCTGATTGTGCACATGACAATCTTGCATTTATCATTAGTGACTTGAAAAGCAATCAAGGAACAATCGCACCGTTTGGATACAATGGGAAAGATGGAAAATATCGTTCGGTTGAAATTGATTTAGTACAAGTTCAGCAAGCGAGCCATTATTACGCTTGAATTGATCTTTTTGTTCGGAGCTATGTTACAATATTTAAAAGAAAAGTGTCCGCATCAATAATCTCCGAATTTCCTTAAAAACGGATTTTGTATGCTGACTTTAACAAATTGCATTGATTTTAATTTTTCTGTTCGTCCCCCAAAAAAAAGGGAATAAGTACTAGTAAATTAAGTTAACTGTGTACGCTTCTAATGATTAAAAACTCCAAATATTGTAGCATAAACATAAAAAATCTGATTGAAGTTGATGTTGTTGCTTGTTTCTACCCCTCCACGATCTGCTGAGTGCGATAGTGCATGATAAGCGCGGGCAGACCCTAAAATAATGATTCTGTTGGGCTTATTTCATTAGGAAAACTACGGCGGAAAAATAGTAGCTGTTTCCTAAGGATTCTCACTGGCTGCGTGCCAGACTATGTTATTCTAGGTTATTATGTGTGACAAAATCAGTTACAGCCAATAAAAGTGAGATTTAAAAACTTTCAAAAAAAATTAATTACATAAGAAAGAGTAATAAAAAAAAGGATAGGATCAATTTAAAAGAAAACGTAAGGCTCAACGAAGTAAATCAATATGTCCCTACAATATAAGAAAAAATACATAATAATCCTGTCGTCAATGAAAAATTTTCTCCATCGGTGTGGTGAGCTAATTAACTAACTACCATCGCTAATGCAGTTATTCGCTCAAACGACAAAAAAATATAATAGACGTAATTATTGGAATGCATTTGCCAGGAAGTTGTTTTATGTACCAATTACCCCTGCTCATCAGATACAATTGCGCTTCAATCCGTACGTGTTGATGGTGAGCAAAAGAAACCGGAGCGATTTTCATAAGGATTTCACAATTTCTAGGTATAATTATGGGAAGAGTTTTCTGTTTACAAAAACCAATCAATAATTTTACGAATTTACAAACAAAGAATATTGATTGGTTTTTATCAACAGAAAATTTTAATACTATTTCGAGGTATTTCAACGCATTTTTGCCATAATTGTAGTGATGAATCGACCGTGACCCTTATTGTGGGAGTATAACGCAAGGAGAGAAAATAAAGAGGAAATGTTTTTGACTATTTCTTTTGATCAATTTTAAATAAATTTGAAAATTTTATATCAAAAAAATTAACAAGTATCACAGATTATTGTGCCGTAGTATTAGAGTTTGCGCGAGAGCAGTGGCTCACCGTCTGCGCTTAAAAATATGCATTGAACAACCCTGAATTAAGGGGATTATAGGCTTTATACACCAAAAAAATTGACCCATTTTTAAAAATTTCTTACAATGCCCCTGGAGTAGATATCGATGTAATTCTTTTTGTGTTTAATTAATACACTGTTAGAATGTCCTAAAAAATTTTTATTGAATTATTATTTTACAAAAATGGCGGCATTTTCCTAGCCATATAAAAGAATGCATATTAAACGGTGCCAATTATCCAGAAGCGAGAAATAGCCTTAAACAAAAATTTCAAAAATAGGTTTTATTTGAAAAGCGAATAGCTATCGTTTTAATCAAAATTATCAAGTTATATATAATAATAACATAATGGCGAAAAGTTAAAAATAATTTTTCGAATTTCAATTTTTTTTGGGTTCAAAAAATAGAGAAAAAAAAAATATTTTGAAACGGCTGTGGTTCACACAATAACTATACATGTGTTCAAAATATGGTAAAAATTTCAGAAGGATCGGTTTTGTAGTTTCGGAGAAATCGTTGGCACGACATGAAAAAAAGGGGTTTTGAAAAAAATGCATTTAAAGTTTTGAGAGGCATAATTTTCCTTCAATTTTCAAAATGTTACTAGTATTCAAAATATCGGTTAGGTAAGGTTATGAGGCCAGCAATCTCTTTTTAAATTCAATACATATTACAGTTAATATACTTGTTTTCATGTATCACTACACTATACAGAGGGGATGAGCCTTGCAAAGCCGCGTTTGTCTACGAGTATCCACAGGACGCGAGCATAAATATAATAATAATGCCTGGATCTTTTTCAAATTTTAACACGATATTTTTGAGAATACTTACTATCGAAATAAGCTAAAAAAATTACATCGATTTTTAAAAATTTATAAAGCCTATAAGCCCCTAAAACCGAAATCTTTCTTAGAAAACACTGAACCACCCTCGGTATAGCAAGCCGTGCACATTGAGTACGTATAACACACTCCACATAAGTCACTACGAAAGGTTTTGCATTATATATGTTACATAATTAGAGACAAAATAGAGTAAGAAGTCTACGACGTGCTATGAACTCGCAACTCATTATGAGCTGAATCTAGCTCATAGTAAGCTGGCAATAATGAATTAGAAGCTACATCATTAGAAGTGCAATCTATGTGCTTAACAAATGAATTTAATGCAGTTGTACTCGTACTTGTTTATTTGACATTCGGCAGTGAATTTCGAACAATGTTAAGGTGATTATCGGAGCGGTGCTTTTAATAGACTGATAAGTTTGTTCCCGGTTTTTGCGACCCGTGAGTAAATCTAGACTTGTTTCACATCTTTTAAAAGTTGAAATGACAGTTCAATTGTCAGTCACAGCTCTGTGTTTTTGTCGAATGACAGCTAAACTGGCAGACACATGAAACTATGCATTGTATAGCACGACTTATGTTGACCATAGCTCATAATGAGCTCTAGTTTGTCGGTAGTATAAATTAAGGCTTAAAGCTACTTTGTTTGTTTATATATCCCCATTTTTCTCCTTTTCGCCATTAAAAATTTTAATTTCCTTTCCTTTGCATTTTTGATCTTATGGAGAACACAGAGTCAATATCAGCAGAGCACATTCTGTACAAATGTCTATTTCTAGTTATAAGGAGAAATAAGCACTTAAGAGCATCCTTTTTCGTAGAGCTGAGTAAATTAAGTACTACTAAAATGAACCATTTCCTGGAATTCCTTAAGAAAACAGGATAGTTAATGATTTCTACGTTAACGGAACACAACGGACCAAATCGGTTTAGACAAAGCAGAAGTGATTTCGCTTAGTACCCTCTTAACCGATCCTAACCAAATGCTTTTTCTTCCCTTTATGTTGTCACAATAAGCCTACTGAGACTTAAGGGAGCCATCTTTGAACTAGGGCAGTGCCACTACAACTTACTTACATGACAAGCAACTTTCTCTTTGGAATAAAGATTGGAACGAGGTAAAAAACAAGCTTCAAACTAGTCTAAGTACATTGTAAGAACACACACTCAATATAAAAAATACCATCAGAACGTGAAAGTTTCCAAGAATCAAAAAATTCAACGAGCAACTGACTAGAACTCTCATAGAAACACAAGAGTAAAGTTAAGAGTAAAGCAACGAAACTAAAAGGGCTGGTAATTAAGAAAATAGAGTCGACCAATCTTTGTTAACCTAAACTAAACAGCTTCGCGATGGCTGAAGAATCCTTTTATCTTCGATACAATCAACATCATTCTTAGCTCAAACTTGGAGATCCCGAATTCGCCCAATATTTCGATTATAACTTCCCGGGTAAAAGAAAGAAACGTTATTGGAGGACCTTTTACCCTTTCTAGGCATATCGGCTTTTGTATGGTCTTCAGTGACTAAGCCCGCTTGCAGTTGAAAGCGATTCCCACAATTTGTGGAGTGTCCATGATTCATTCTTAAGATTTTTGCATGTTTTAAAGGGAAACATCCCCAAAGGATCTTTTTTTTCAGGATGGTGTAGCAGTTTCTCACTTATTACAATAACATTCGTTAATTTCATTCATAACAGGAATTCTTGTGATAGGTTAAATCACGTAGCAGATCTTGTACAACTACCATCGTAATTAGATAAAACTAAACGAGAAAAAAAACAGAACCCTAGCACACAAGGAATCCGCATCTGTACTCGTCAAAAATATTAAGAATCTAAAAATATTTCTGATGTGGAGTTAGTTTTCTGGATTTATTTGCAGTGTTGCAGTGTTGTCCAGCTTCGCAATCAGGATTTAACTAAAGTGTTAGTGGTAGTTCTTTCGCAAACTTGACTAGCGAAAATGTTGTTTAAGATTTGAAGAAATGTATGACCTTTAAATTTAATGCAATTATTCTATTCAAATGAGAAGGAGCGATGCAGTGCTAGATTCTACACATTTCAATCAGTACAGAACTGTTGTTCATACTCATTTTATATGATATTCTAGGTTTTAATGGTCGGTTCGATCAAATGCTTAATGTTACATTTTAATTTACAATACGAAAAATTGCAACGGCCATTTAACTCGGATCTCTGTAACAAACGATTTTTATTTACTACTCATGCAATCTGCGGTTTTCGTAAATCCTTTAATCATTTTTGGAAGAAACGTGCAAAGTATAATCCCTTATGCCCTTACTAGTTGACTCCTTTGCCGTTCTTGCCAAAATGCGAACGATGACCTCCACCTCCAGGCCAAAATGCGCTTGATCCACCCGCGAAAAAAATGATATTCTGTCACGCCATGGCGAATCCGACTATCGTCGTTTCCGTCTAGATGCATTCCAAATCACTGCGAAATCCAACAAATTTTTATTTTGACACTTAATTAGTGTTTATTGAAGCAAAAAATGCTTAAAGCGTTTCGAAACGTTCTGTTCGGGAGCGTGTGCCCATTCTCGGGTCGGATGGGTCCATGGTGACCATGACCATCCGCAGACCAGGCAATGCAAGTCCATCGCTGCAACTGTTGCAACAACTTCTTTGATGTTGCACCCCTGAGCCATGAAGGCATGCAGACTGTTGGTTGCGTCGTTGAAACCAATCAGCAAAATATCCAATCAGTTTCAGTTGATTTTCATTATTAAACAGAGCGAACATATCACGTCGGCCGCGGTGAAAAGCGAGCAACACAAAAGACATCCTCTTGCTTTGTAAATATGAAGACATTCAATTTGGCAGATTGTCCGAATGACAAAGCAACTTGTTGCACGTTACCTACCACCGGCCAAGGGCAGGAGATGGATCTGGACTTGAACCTGAGGTGGATCGGGACGTTAATGGAGTACTGGCGGCGATGGAGCAAATAATTAAAAGTTAAAGGGAGAATTATGGCGGAGATAAAGAGTGCACAACAAACATTGAACGTCTGGCTAACGAGGATGCATGCCGAATTTTCGTGTTCCTTTGGATATATTTAGTTGCAATTTATCGAAGGTGATTCCAGGAAAATGTACAAAGGCCACAAGATCAATTACCCCTTGGAGTTGTGTCTGGAGTGCTAAGAATTTCAAGTGGAATGAACTGAAGAATGATGAGGACATTCAGTACATGAGTCGGCACTAAGTTCGATTGCAGTCCCAGCATATTCAGGAACATGAAGTATTCCCAGAAAGAGTTCATTGTGATGTTAAATAAAGTATAATTCCAATGGCTTTACTACGTAGTATTTACTAGAGTGCAGCTTTTATATCAAATTTTAACCCAATTATTGATTATTCAAATCGTAGCAGTAAAAAAGTTAAAATGCATTATTTAATCTCAGAAATTACTACACCTGCCTTCATGTAGTACCAATAGTTCGACAATAATTATCCAAACAATAAAATAATACCCAATTTTAGCATTTACGAGTTAGACTCCTTATAAGCATCCTGAGTATGTAAACGCTATTGTTAGCTAGACCAGTGTTTCTCGTTGAGTGTACCACGGCACATAAGTGCGCTGCAAGTATTTTGAAGCATGCCCCGCAATCTTTGAATAAAAATAAATTCTTTAGCCAGAAGCAGTAAGTACGAGGGTCATTCAATAAGTAACGAGACAAATTCATGTAGGTCAAAAATTATTTTATAAATCAATACGAAACTTTTAGGATTTCAAGTTGGCATCATTGTTATTACTTCTGATCAGCTGTTTGTTAAGATTTTGTAAACGTAACGTATAATTCAGTTAGTTCAAGATGTCAAGTCCGATTGAGAATTGCACCGCGGAAGAACAACGTGCTGTGATTAGATTTTTAGTAGCAGAAGGTGTTAAATGTAGTGAAATCCATGCAAAAATGTAAAAAGTGTATGGGAACAATTGTTTAAACCGTTCAACCATTTACAAGTGGATGGAATAGTTTAAAAGTGGCCGCGAAAGTGTTGAAGATGGGCAGCAAACTGGACGACCGGTCGAAGTTGCAACTTCTTCCCTTAAATTTCGCATTGACGCGATAATCCAAGGTAACAGACGTATCACTGTTGAACTGATAGCAGAAAAATTCAATGCAAGTGTTGGAATTGTCCATAACCTCATTCACAATGAGCTGCTATACAAGAAAACTTGCGCGACAATGGACGGCCGCATACGGTACATATAACTCAAAAACAAAAACTGAGCTGGGTCTGTAAGCGTTGGGGGGGGGGGGGGATCATGTTGAAAAGTAGCCAAAATTGGATGAAACTTAGCATATAAATAGTCGACGTTAAGGGTAATATCCCCCACCCACCCTAAAATATTAGAGCGCAACTTCCAGCCAGGTCTGAAAAAGCTAATAAAGTTTAGACCATCTCTTTTCAATTAGTAATTTATTGTCCCAATAAATTGGAGGATAGTACAGGAAGCAATGCATGCAACTTTCGATCAAGTAATGGCCAATGAAACCCTTTTTTGCATGAAAGCTTTAAGACTAATAGTTTAGGATCACTTAGTGCGAAACGAAACGTACAACCTTAAAGACACTCCATGAAAAAGTTCGTGTCTTTGTCGCGCCCATGAGGAACTCAATCTTATTTAACATACATACCTACCAGTGACTGCTGCCTAACACCAAGCATACGCTCAGGTCTCAATTTCCATCTGATCCTTGAATCCAACCAGGGAACCGTACAATGTAATGTGAGGCAAGCTAATTTAAGCCTGTCATTACCTGCGACGTACTAATGATGGTGTTTCTACATCTATTCAATTTATCCATCTACTGCATAATGCAATATTCAACAAACAAACCGACTAGCAGAATTCAGTTAGCAGAGCAATGTTCACCTGAGAATCATCATCATTGGCCATCAGTTGATAATGATCGGAAATCGTCATAGACTGGTGAAATGGTACAGGTGCAAATTAAAATTCATGGGCCAAGCACCGTCAAAGGTGGAACGGAAACCGGAAATAAGTTATAGGCAAAGAAATTTGTCTGGTGAAACAGCTCTTATTGGCCTTTTAGCAGTTATGGCTAGTTTGGTGATCTTTCCTGGAAAATACTGGTTTAATTTTTGAAATTTCTTGATAGTTTGGTAGATTTCTGTTAAATATCGCTCGTTCCTTGGAGGAATCGTGAACGGATCAGTGGAATTAAAAGATAGTCGTTTTTGGTTGAAAATCACCGAATTTCCAAAGAAAATAGGAGTTTCCTGTGGTGACTACAACGTCGATAAAAACGTGCATTCTTTAAGAGAAATGACATATTTGAGATCATTCGAAAAATTAACGAAGAGCAAGAATAAAGATGTTCGACTTTTCGTTGGGCAATATTAGACTAGCTGGATTTGAGCATTATTCTACATTTATATTTTTAATAAAATTAAAAGTACCGTTAACTGACACCTTTTATTTGTATTTTGATTGATTTGGAATGTGCTGCAAAAGTATTATGTCCTTTTTTTCTTATTATGGAATAGTTCTTACGTGTTATTGATTACAGGTATTTGAATGTCGGTACGGATCAAGTTCACGTTTTAGGATCCATGATAAGGCAATCCTTCTGCAGAGACGGGTGGTGCCTTTTATATTTTCGATCCTCAAGCCGTCTTTTCGGGTTAACGTCGAGTGAGATTGCTAGGATCGAAACCAATGACGATGGTGCTTAAATTTGGACTTGAATTTAAAATTTCAGATAGACAATGCGAGGACATTTCTATTCCAACCCTTTGAAAAAGCAGCATATGCTGATGATATCGATTTTATGACGCGATAAATTGTGCATATAAAAAGCATATTTTTGCTATCAATGAAAATAACACCAAATGTGTAACCAGACCAATCACAAAATTGGCGATCAGACGAAATATAACGATGTACAACTTTTAATAAACCCTGCTTCCGCGTACCATCTTTTGCACAGTGACGCCTAGCTGACCGCCAACAGCAACAGTGGAGGTAGTGGTGCTTGATGGTGCGGTGACGACTTGCGGCAACAACCGTGGTGGTGACGATACATGCTGAATGCCGTCCATAGCGTCAACGAGCTGTGCAACTGGAATTTTGAGGAATCTGAATTTAGGCAGCTAGCAGATATATTCAGGAAAAACTTTATTATATGTAGATGTTTCCTTTCTTCAGATAAGATTTTATATCCTCATTTTTTAAAATTAACATAACATACTCAAAGCTACTTGATTGTGAAGTACAATATTTCAGTAGCATATGCATGTGTTTCGAAATTATAGAAAAACTATTGTACTGTAATTATTTCTACATGTTTTAAGAACACAATAATAAAAATTTCACTGTTAGATATTCCTATATGAAACATATCTCCATAAAAGTAAAATATGATCAAAACTTTCCAATGAAATGAACAAACATATTCCAATTGGCTTAACATAGTTTTTTTAAAACAAGCAAAGTAAGAACCAGACAACAAAAGCCAACCTCATCGTATAGTTTATTGCACCCATGCCATCCGAAAATCGATGGAGACAATTACGGAAGCATTAAAACGCCAGATCGTTTTCAGAAGGACAAGCAAAAATCTCTTGAAATATATATTTCACCAAAAAAAAAATACAGTAAAAAAATCGCCTTGAGCAACAGAAGGATATCGTGTTTCCCCCAAATATACACTTATGTGGACATTTTACTGACCACTGACTCGGCAAACCGTTCACTAAAAAAGAACACCAAAAATATTCAATACAACATTACAGTGGCATCGCCACGTTGTTTCGTCTTCAAATTAAACGCCCAAACAAGGACATTTCAGCTAAATGAGTCGCAAAAATATTCCAGAATTAATTAAAAATGCCCAACATCAAATTCAAATTATTCCCGATCGCAGGTATTTTTGTCGCCTTATTCAAGAACATGCTCGCGGTTCCGCATTACTGCACTCCTCCACTTCTTTCACGTTCGCGCCAACATTTCAAGAAAATCGGATGAGATTGGACTTTCGAACCACGGCCAATTCATGGCCATACCAATTTCGAAATTCCTGGACATCGCGAGGGTTCATTTGAATCGTGGCTATATTTCTTGCCATTCCTGGACGCATTTGTTGCCTCCTCACGATGACCGCGGTGGCTTTCTCATTTTTCAATGGTGTTATTTGATCGAAATTCGGAGTCTTGTACATGCGAACGTTTGCAATGCCGTCATTGGTAGGATCGCGTGGATGCAAAGGATCACTACCGTAGAGGGCTTTATAGCGATCCGTTTTGATGACCTGCAATATTTGGAAGAAGGCGACCACCGATGCCCACATGTAGCCGACAAATACTGCAATTGAACGGAAATTGAAATGTGTTAAATATTTCATCATCTTAAAAAAATTTGAAGTTGGAAACATATTGAACATGAAAATATAAAAGGTCGGCAAGGATGCAATCGGCGATAATTAATAAATCTCATAATATAATCAAATTAAAAGCAAATACTTTGTTTCAATGGAAAGCAGAAACTAAAAGAAAATCTTATTAAAAGGACGATGGTCATACAGCACTAACGACATTCACTACGGACTTATCTATCAAGTACATGCAAAAGTAATGAAGAATTTTTATTATCGATCGATGATCCATTCACCATTTTCATTTTTAACTTGCCCACCAACAATCGGGAAATGTTTCTATTCTCCTTATGAAAAAATTCAAACTTTCCACCAAAACCGAAACTTGTCTGTTACAGAGATCATATTCACCGAAACATACCTTTCTCTGAAAGAAGCTTGGCAGAACAGAAGTAAATGAAGTATGGAATGTGAGATTTATTTAATTATTGAAATAAACGTACAAAGTCCATTATGCAATGTTGTGATTGACACTAAAATATATACCTAGCCGTGCCACAAGTTCTGCCATTAAATTGAACGTGTCGGCGATATCGTTTATCAAGTACGTCGTTTTTGCAGTCGCTATTATAAGATACGTCATACTGTTGTTGACAACTGATGTACATGTTAAGTTTGTTCGATCACGTGTAAAGATGTGTTACGTGCTCCCACTACCACACCTCCCTCCCAGCCAATCATCCTCCACGTGCCCCGCCAATTCGGACGCCACATGAAAGATGATTGCCGAGAGGAGGCCCCGTGCGGAGCACCCACTAACTGTGGCCGCATAGTGGCGACCGTAGAGTAAAATTTGAAACCGGCTAGCTCACCGGGTCGTGGGCTAATCACAAAAAGGAAGAACCCTAACCACATTTCGATCGCGATCACGCTGAGGAGGGGAGAAAACAATCAAAAATCACTTCATACTATATTACAATCACTTCTTTTTTTCTATTCCATTTTCCTATTTATTTAAAATATATTTACGTGTATATATTTATTTATTATTTGATTTTCGAATAAGAGAGGAACTTTAATTAAATTGTTGACTATGCGGTTGCATATTGATTGTTATTTGAATTGTTATGTGATGTTATAAACCGGCTTTTGTTATTTATGATCTCGCCATTAATTTGATAAGAGTGTCAAATGCATTTCCAATGCTGATTGTTGTATTATCTGCATGACGAACGTTCTCGGCTGCGCTAAACAACCAAACGGCCGGACGGCACTTATGATAGCCAGAATGTGTTCCTTATTTACAGTTGTTGCATCGAAAATTGCGGTATTTCACTGTTGCAAATGCGTCCAGCAAGAACTGACTAAATCACGACGCGAATTTGCGGTTCCGCGACGCTGCCGCACAAACTATCCGAATTTCGGAGCACTTCACACTTTTTATGGGGCCGATGGCGTGAACACCACTTGCGTGCTGCCTCACAGATCAGTTATCTCTTTTTTGAACAAATGCTTCACCAATTACGTCGTCCTTGAAGGGCGTCTTCGGCTCGTTAAAGCCGACGTTATAAATTCGGCCGCTGGATAAATGAACCCATCGTCCATGCACTCGATCGATGATCACTTCCTTCGGCACTCCTAGATTGATCACCAATTCACTGCGTCCTGAGCCTGTAGCTTCTCTGCTTGTCTCTGTGGACAATGCGCCAAGACAACCAAACTGATTCAAACTGAATTGCTTCCTCCTGCGACTACGACTTTTTCCCGACTCTCCCACACACATCTCACTCCCGTCTCGAGTCGGATCATTTTTCTCGTTCTGTATGCCCATAAATGGTAATCAGCAAATTTGTCCAATCAGATCCTCGCTCGATCACCTGAACTCACCACGCCTAGAACAAAGAAAAAACGCGTTTCTCACCTCTCGAAAGAGACAGTGCGAGTGGTGGATTAGTAATTCGGATTTTAGGTTTGCCAATGCGATTATTTGACAGTGTAACGATGCAATTTAAATTGATTAACGTTTTGGTAGAAAATAAAAAAAAGTGTAATAAAATGATCCACAACAGGTGGAGTGGGGTGCAAACGGAAACCGAATAGCATGTATTGCATTACATAAGTGATGAAAATCCGCAAGTTCTGTTGCGCCCATTGAAAATAACGTGAAGATTTGATTATTGTGCGATCGACCGATTCAACAAGACTCAGAGTATTAGAGATCGACTCCATTCAGGACGTCCCCGTGACGTACGTATTCCTGCTGTTGTTAAAGCTATCGAGAACCGAATCCGTTGAAAGCCGCTTCGTAAGCAACGAACAATGGGTCGGGATATTAACATGTCCACTAGAAGTATGCTTGAGATGGGCACCTTCCGGAGATCAACAGGAAATGACCTGTCACAGTTGAAAGTTGAAAACTTAAGACAACAAGGTGCAAAAAACCCCTCCAGCGGTACCGCAACAACAAACATCGACAAATCTTGTTTACTGATGGAAAAATGTTTACGATGGAAGAAAAGTTCAACCGTTAAAATGATAGCTGCAGAGAAGCTTGAAAGGTTGCAAAAAAAGTACAGCAAGGATATCATCTAGCGTCAGTAATATTATAGTAGGGCGTCAGTAATAGTATATTTTTGCAAAAAAGACGTAAATACTGCAGGGACAAATTATCAGGTGGATATCCTTTAGATGTGTGTGTGAAGCTATTGAACTCGAAGCTGTTGAAAACCGTTACTGGGTTTTCCAGCAAGGTTCTGCTCCGGTACGTCAATCCTATACCACACAAGCATGGCTGAAAAGGAAAGTGTTCCAAGATTTATAAGGGCGTCGGAATAACTTTCTGGAAGCCCAGATTTGAATTCCCTGAACTACAATTTTTGTGCACAGCTAGAGAACACGGTCTGCAAAAGACGACACTTAAACATAGAGAACATTAACCGACCTTTAAATCAATCAGTAGCTAATTTTCCATTAGAAACAATGCGTACTGCCATTGATGACTGGCCAAAAAGATTAAAAAGTTTTGTAAGAGTTGCAGGCGGCCATTTTGAACACTGTCACGTTTATAATAATTATAAACATATTTTGATATAACTTCCCGCAAAATAGCATAAAATTTTTCAACAATATCGTTAATTGGCAGAGATTCGAAGTAATTCCAATTTACGTAACATAGAATCATATTTTTATCATTATAATTTCAATGGTGGCCAAAAAATTTCACTCATAACCGTTTATTGAATAAAACAAGTATTTAATTAATTCCAAATGAAAATATTGATTTCTTTAT
The DNA here is from genome assembly GCA_963942545.1 of Oxycera nigricornis. NCBI lineage: Eukaryota > Metazoa > Arthropoda > Insecta > Diptera > Stratiomyidae > Oxycera > Oxycera nigricornis. The sequence goes on from OZ012661.1 coordinate 17,748,849, forward strand.
TTTGAGAAAACGAAAATTCATCTTCAAGTTATTCAATATTACAAAAATAAAATTAATAAAATAATGGCAAACAACAAAATATCTTAAATTACACATTTTTGCCCGGGCAAAAAATTTCACATACTAAGTTTTAAAATATTTCTTACATTAAGAAAGTTGTAACACTGGCAGGACTGATATAGGTAATAAAACGGGGAAATACGGAAAAACATTTCACAGAAAGCAAAACGTATTTGAATGTATGGTTTTTTTAATGTCCTTAAAGTAGTGATCATGGCTTGCAGGCAAAAGGAACCTACTCAAGAAGAATGTAAAATAAGTGTAAATTCATTTAAATAATATAAATCATACGGAAAAATTGAAAATATAATTGGAATAAGTCGATACAGAATTGGCTATGTGTGGAAACTTTTGTCCACCACTAAATTTCTTTGAAATTTAGTTAACATGTGCTTTTCCCATCAGTTTTAAAAGGTGGATGAAATTGATCAATTGGCGACAAATGACTCCTACACTCTGCTCCATAATATTATCACTAGTGGAAAAAACGTAGCCAAGGCTTTTGCAATTCGACTTTAAGATCGTATTATGCTGTTGAAAATTTGAAATTAAAAAGGAACCTTGACGAACCCAGAAGTGATCATGAAATCAAAACAAGCCGCGAGGTGCGACCCTTGAGGTCCACACGGTTAACTTCCCAGTAATATCTACATAGATATTAAAAATATTAAACACAATAAAAGTTATGGAAATAATACTACTTCAAATAATAAAAATGCACCTCTCATAAAAATTATTGGAATGATTTAATATTAATCGTAACATCTACGGGAGCGTCAATTGATTACGTAAGGATTTTGGTGCATTGGTTTGATTGATCATTCACGCGGATCAATCGGAGGGGGGACAGGTTACAAAGCAGTTTTTTTCATTAAAGTTAAACATGGTGCTGTGAAGACTATTGAAAATCTGCTCAAATTTTGCAAATATTAATAAACTTTGATTGACTTTACAACAATGTCTTTAGAATGAGAGATTTAAGGTATAATGATTCGAATGAACCGTTTTTACATGGTGACTTTGAATGATTTTTTTATTTTTAATTTAATTTTTTTTAATCATGAGAAAAGTTTTTGCTGGTTTCTCTACAAAAATTGATAAAAGTTTGTAAGTTCTATAAACATTTATTATTACGATGTGCAAATCAGGTTAAAAATGGAATTTTTTATGAAAAAAACACTACTTTTCTAAAAAAAAAATTAATAAATCGTAAAAAACGCTTTAACAATTTTTTTAAAATATAAAAACATCATAAAGATGTTGATACGCGTCGATTGACACCTTAATCATGGAAATATTATATTTGGTTCTCGAGATATAATCAATGACGTAAATGACCTTGAACGTTTAATGATTTTTTATTTTTTATTTAATTTTTTTTGTAAACATGAAAAAAAATTTTGCTGATTTTTTCACAAGAACTATTTGGAGTATATAAATAATATAAACATTGATTACTTAGGTTTGAAAATCAGGCTAAAACTTTTGTGTTTTTGAAAAAAACCCTAATTTTTGTCACTTTTTTTAAAAAAATTAAAAAACGGATCCAACGATTTTTTAAAAAATTTGATAGATTCATAAAAATGTTAATACCCGTCGATTGACACCTTATTCATGAAAATCGCATGTTTGGTTCGTGAGATATAGCGCATAACATGGTTGACCTTCAAGGGGTGAAAACAGCAAACCCCCCGACCGAAGTGTCCCAAAAACTAATCAACTCTTGAGACTGCAAAGACGCTTCGATTGACACCTCAACGAAGTCGATACGACTTTGTTTACGTGAGTTATGCTCGTAGAAAAACTGCCTGCGAACGCACGTACGTACGTACGTACGTACGTACATACAAACACACACACACACACATACATACTTCTTTTTAAAAACACTTTATATATACTCAATAGACCTCAAACGTAAAGAAAAGTTGAAAATTTCAATTTCGATTTTCGAGGCGATTACAAGAACTTCCCATATACTGGGAAGTTAATAATAATAGTTTATATTAAACATTTAAATTTTTCTGATCTACTTACGCAACGCAAATCCTCCTGCTACCGTTGCAGCAATAAGGACTCCCAGATTCAATTTCTTCTTTAAAACAACCATCAATACAATATGTATGGACATCAATATTACGAATCGTAAGAAATCAATGACTATGAAAGGTATTAAGAGCCACTTGTACAGCTGCGATTATATTTTTTGGTAATTTGAAATGTACATTTTAAGCTATTTTGAACTTACCTTCAAGGCTCCAACTGTTGCCAAAATGCATGCCGTAATAAAAATTACATAGCATACAATCAAAAATTGTCCAAATTTATTTGCATCTATGGAAATAAAAACAATATATTAGTGATTATACATAATTTATGACTTAGAGTTAAATTCAAAATAAATTAGAGTAATTAATCAATAAAGGCTTTATGGATGATACATATTTTAAATACAAGCCGTTATACATGTTCTATTTATTTTAGACTAATTCAGAAATGTTTTTTTGCCTAGAATTGATATTTGAAATTATTAAACTGAACATTTCGGCAACTAAGACTTGAACGCTAAAATTATGTCCTATGTTTTTTTCGCTTGCAAGGTATTTTGATAGAACCCATATGATTGACATTTGTCTAAATCTAAACGTCACTATTTACCTTTTGTGTCGGCGTATTCTTCAAAAGTTTAAACAGAAATACGGTAAAAATGAATGGAAACGAAAGTAGACGGAGTATAATTTTGTAACTTTTCACGAAGAATCTAAAGAAAACAGTGAAGTCAATTGTGACATAAGTAAAAATGACGAAAAGATATGTAAAACTGGCAATTGTGAAATTTATAATGGAGGGTTCCATTAAAGACAAACAGAGAAATGGACGTCTTAGTGGGTCCGGTAACAAGGAATTGAAGTGCAGGCTATTCATGCAAAACGGTCGGCATCAACAGATATTGCGAAATAGTACAGAAAATCAAAACAATGAAAGCCATAAAGACATACAAGAAACAAAAATGCCAAAAAGAAGTGCAGTACAATTGAGAAAATCAATTGAGAGAGCGAGCAAATTTTATAATGAAATACTGAACAATAATTTTCCGCTTTTTTGGCGATGAAACATATCTCAAATTCGACATCAATACGCTTCCGTGCTCGCAATTTACAACTTGTTGCCAGGATAAGACCTTCCACAAAAAGAAAGACCAAATCAGTTCAGAAAGTTTTGCGCAAAACCACTTGTTTGGCAGGCCATTTGCGAGTGCGGTATTTTTACCGCACCTTAATCTTCACAATATGTACGATCAGTTCCGAAACCTACATCAAGAAGTCTTCAGAAATTTTTGCTACTGTTTATAAAAAAGCATATCGTACCTATTATATTTCCGCATGACTTAGTTCCTGCCCATTACACTAAAAATACCCTACAATGGTTTCAAAAACACTGTGCGAATTTTGTGGAAAAAGTGTTAAATCCACAAAATGTCCCAGAGATTCGAGCGGTCGAACGATACTTTGCAATCGTTAAAGGCAATTTAAAGAAGACCCAAAAAGTTGTTACTAACGTAGAAGAGCTCCGTAAAGAATAGAATAGAATAGTTATGATAAAGTAAAAAAATTGAAATCAAATTTCAATTGCACTCAGATGTCCTCCCGTTTTAAAATATTGTATAAACACGCATGCCTCGATTTATCTGTACTAAATTATCATCCACCTAGTTTGAACTAGATAAATTACCTTTGTCAAACGTTGTTACAATCAAGTTGAGAACAAATTGCTCTCTTAATTCAGCATTCGATTCAACTGGATCAAAAAAATATATTTGATAGACATCAGTACCATCAACAAGGATGTGTGCAAGTGGCAAGCTTGTTAGTATCTGCAGTAATAAATAATGGTATATAATAATTTAATATATTAATGATTCTGTGTTAAGTTTTTGACTCACCATATCAAATATGCAGATGACTACAACACCCAATCGAACAGAGCATATAAAGCAAAATGTATTCATCCACACCGCCATTTATATTTGAATTTCAACTTAATTCTGCAAATATTCATATTATTTTCTTCAAATGCAATTCAGGGAATTTTTTTCGACAGTTTGAACTTTTTTTTAAAGAGAAATTGTGTTAAATTCAACTCAATTTTCGTTTCAAATTTTGACCGTTTCATCCGGCTACCACTTCCTCTCGTCTAGTTTGAGCAGCACTGTACACTTAAACCGTACTAAAATTCTATTACAAAATTCACACTTCTACGTGGTTTTGTTTGCTATCATCCGTCAACTGTCAAAGTTTCATTCAAGCAAATCAAACAAGCCAGATTTCGTTTGAAGCAATTTGAAAGGACTCCTGTAAATAATTTGGCGCGAAAACGAAAAAAAATGTCCGTTGAACAAATCAATAACGTTCATCAAGACGCGAATCGATGGACAAATGATGAAGTTTTCCAATTGATTGAGATAGTAAACGAATGCGGTGCAATATATAATTCATTAGATAGGAACTATTTTTGTCGACCGTACGTGGAGAATTTGTGGAGACAAATTGATATCCGTTTGGGAAAGAGACGTAAACTTTTCGTAACATGTTTTTAGGAATGTTTAACAATAGCAGTATTTGTTTTGCAGCTGGTGTAAGTTTGTCCAAATGGACAAATTTACGGATATCGTTTCGACGTGAATATCAGTTGTTGATTAGGAACAAAGCGAAGCCCTCTTGGATATTCTTTTCGAAAATGATGTTTTTGCAACCGTTCTTGAGGAAGTAAGTAGGCTATAAAATATTAATTTTGTAGAAATTCATCTTCATATCACTGAACCGCCACTCAGTAGGCAAACTGGTCCTCCCATGTACGATGAGTGAGCGTTGCTTGGCCGCATCGTTGCTTGCCGTTGTCCTATTAAAGACTTAAGTTAAACTCCATCTTGGTAGCCCTCCACGTTAAACACTAAGTACATTCTCCCGAACATAGTGAAAACGAACGGAAACGAGATTATTTCCTTTTGTGAGATTATGATTTCTTAGCGAACTTAACTGCCCTCGTCACAATAGAGAATGCACATTGTCTCTTGGGTAGATAGTTTTTCCAACAACTACTTGAATCATACGATCTGTTTCGTCGTCTCACTAGCTGCGATACATTCAGCTTCTGTTGTTGAAAGTGAAAAACTTGATTGTTTTTGGCTCATCCAGCTGATAGCGCCTCCAGCATATGTACACACTACCCCTGAGCGTGACTTTCGCGACATCATGTAGCCTACGAAATCTGCATCACTGTATCCCTCGAGCAATGTAGCCTATCCGCTCCGATAAACTAGTCTGGAGTCCGTAGTGCCTCTTAAATATCAAAAGACTTTTCTCACATCAATCGAATCCTTGATTGTTAAATTTTCCATAAGTTGTACACACAAACTCACTGCTAACGCCAAGTCAGGTCTCGTTTATGTCGTCAAAAATATCAAACTTTCAAGAACCGCACAGCAGGGAGTTTTGTCTGGCCGTAGTTTGTTGTCGATATCCAGCCCCGGGCCCCACTTACTCCAGGGGCCCGGCACGCCTTTGGAATAACCCAAGTAACGAAGGAGTCAATGTGAAAAGTTTATCTGCAACAAGATGATCTCGAAGATCAGATGCTTGCAAAGCGTTATGCAATAACTTCGAAGGCATTTATAAAGCATTAGAAACATTAGAAAATGATGATGACCAAAAACGGGAGGTGAGACGTGAAGCCTCCGTTTTAAGAAAAAATATTATTAAAATAGAAAATTGTTACATGGCTGTTTTGTGGAATTCTATTTTAAATCGATTTGAGTTGACAAGTCAGTATTTACAAAAATATGATTTAATAACAGCCAGTCAAATGTTCGATTCATTGGTGGTTTTTGTAAAGAACATGCGAGAAGTAGTAGTAGTAGTATTGAGAAATCTGACTATTCAGACACAACGAAAAGAAAAATTATTAAAAAATTAACAGATGGAAGTCGCAACAAAGTACATTATCTGGGTCTGATAAATTTAGAGTAGAGTCTTTTTATTTAATAATAGATAAATTTGTGGTTGAATTGAAGAAAAGGAGCGAGGCCTACGCTTATATAATTAGTATTTTTGGTTTTTACAACGATTATTATCGATAGAAGAAGACGAACTGCGGATTAAAACGAATGAGCTAGTTAAAATTTACGATGCGGACTTAGATGGAAATTTATTGGATGAATTTAGGCAGTTCATTCCTCTACTGAAAGATCAACCGGAAAATAAATTCACCAGCTCAGAGTCCTCTAAAATTAATAGAAATATTCTCGATCCATTAAAGGTATTAGATTGGATTGTTAATTTTGATATGCAACAAATTTTTCCAAATGTTTTCGTAGCCTTTAGATTGTTATTAACGATTCCGATTGCTAACTGCGAAACGGAGAGATCGTTTTCTGTCTTAAAACGCGTTAAGAATATGTATAGATCTACAATGACTGATTATAGATTGTCGTCATTAGCCAGACTTAGTATTGAAAGCGAAATTCTCCGATCACTCAATTTCGATGATGTTATAAGTGAATTCGCTGAATCGAAATCAATAAAAAAGTATTTTTAATTGTTAATTTGCTTTAATAAAAATCATTTGTTCTATTCATGCAACGAAAAAATTGTTTTATGCGTTTTACTTTCGTTCCTCTATTATACTGATTTACTTAGGATGTTTATCTGCTTTCAAGCTCTCTTTCCTACTGGACTACTTGGGTTATGATAGGTTACGTGTGTTACTTAATGTTCTTGGGATGCTGTTGCGTAATCATAGGGCCCCATTTTACTTTTAGCCCCAGGCCCCACGAAGGCTTAATCCGGCACTGTCGACATCAATTCAAACCGATGCGTTTGGGATTGAAACATCATTCGACTCAGCCGTATTGAATTTCTGAAATTTTTTCTCGGAAGATATGACTCTTGATTAAGAGAAATGGAGGCAACCTTTTCACGAACATTAGAAATGTCTAAAGAATAATTAGACTCTGTTATCATTGCCTTGAACTCATCTCTAAGTATCCCGATGAAAGATTTGAAACCACTTTAATTAGAACCCACGCAAAGTTCTCACTGACGTAGCAAACCATGTGAACTTTATCTGCATTATATCCTCTAAAAAAACAAAGGTCGTATGAGCTAACTTGGATGCCTGAACTTTTCATGAAATCAATGAAACGCTTTACTTCAAACCGTGGAGGCTTCTTTTTCGCTTCCATACGAGTACACTTCCATCATTGCATTTGTCCGGTTGTTCAACGTAAACACATTCATTTAACTTCACGTACGCAGTAGACTGGTTGAGAAACCAGAAAATTTCCATAAGAAACCTGAATATTTTCTCTGACAGTAAAGCTGCTATCCAATCACTATCCAACATGTAAATCTCATGCAAAATTTGTAACTGAATGTCGCACACAACCGAACGTGATGGCGCTTCATTGTAAAGTGATCCTTTGCTGAATACCGGAGTATAGTGATATACCGAAAAATTGCGAAGCAGATGCCCTAGCGAGAGCTGGCACTGAGCTCCACGATTATACACTAACACCCCAAGTTGACCATCCTCTAACCTCCATTTAGCTAGAATTCAAGCAGTGTTACATGGAGGCTGCAAACGGAGCCTGGTTTCTGACAGAAACCTTTGCGACAACCAGGCAAACTTGGCACGCACTAAGCAGCTCGTCAACACGAGCCGTTAAACATTAAGTTTCATCATATCCGTACTGACGGAACATTGTTTCATTGGCAGACATGCAGAAAGATTGGGTGTTCCTTTCAACGATTTGTGTCAAAGCCGCATATCGGAAGAAAAGAAAGAAACGATCCAAAATTCTATACAAATGCTCAGCTCTATCCAGGAAACGCATGCAAACTCTTGTCTCCCTTTTTCTGGATAGCCTCACGAAAGTAGTTAATTTAAGCATAGCCAGTTTCATACGAAGATCTAAACGGTTCTCGTCATCCCACAGGTTCTAGTGCCGTTCAAATCTTTTGTGGAATTACAATGGGCCTATCGTGGCCTAAGTGAACCATCTTTTGATAAAGAAGTCTGCCACTAAAACCAGCCCACCACCTTGGTGTACGAAAAAAACAGTTTTTATATTACTTAAATTTCAGTCCCTCTGAAGCTGCAAGAACTGATCGAACCATTGAAACAAATGAATTTTCAATGTCGGCCTTCTGTGCACATCCTTTTACGACTAACCTGTTGTTACGTTCGCCACGCAACGTGGTCGACCCACAACCCAGAAGGGTAAAAATGGGGGTCTGCCCTGTTCCCAAACCACCGTGCGAGTAAACGCCTTTTTTAAAGAAAATTGATGATGTTACGTTCGCCACTTCACCCAATCAAGCAAATTAATGAAATATTTTGTTATTAATGAATTATATTGTAGGAAGTAGAGGTTTGAATTATATAGATGTAGGGGAGATGTAGGTATGTAAGGATATTGGATTAGGTAATTAAGTAGGTAGTAAGTTTGTTATGGAGGTTGTTCATGACCGTGCGCGCGAGGCTGCATAATTGAAGTATTTCAACAGCAAAAGGCACCACAGTCACGTCACAGACCCTGCAGATAAGTTGCCAGCAATCACGACACAAACAACGCTCACACAATCGCCACACAGATCCAAATCCAGGCTCCGCCCGGTCTACGATGCACCCAATGGAGTCCCCTATGCGTCTGTGATGTGCGTCGCCAAAAAAACCGGTACCAAGCTAAGCTTTGATGAGGTCAACAGACTCGTGGACGTTGACTGGCGATGGGGCAACGGAATTGGAGTTCCGAATAAATAGGATTGCGGGAGCTTGGACGGGGTCTTTTACGGTGCGAAGCTCGACGAGTGCGTCTTGGGTGTCGATCTTTTTTTTCGTGAGGAGCATGGACGGTGCTGTTCTTTTGTTTTTACGGTGCGAAGTTCGAAGACGGGTGCGTCTTGGGTGTCGACCTTCGCTTGTCGGTGCGGAGTTTCAGCGGTGGGCATTTTTCGAGTTCTTCGGGTAATAATAGCGCGGTGTGTGCTGTCGAGACCGCGCAAATCGTACAGTGGAAACTTTTATACAGTAATTTCCCAGTGTTGGTTATGAACATTTATAGAGAAAGTGAAGACAAGTGCTAAGACCGTGAAACGGAATTTTGTAAAACATTTAGACGAATTGATCCTCAGCAATTTGAAAAAAATACTAAATGCCGGAAGAACACTCAGATAGTATCAGTGAATCGTGCGTACGCGTGTCTCCAACAGCGAGACGAGCAGCCGGACGAGGTACCCAACGAGCGCTTATAGACCAGGAGTCAGGAAGCAGTCACCGGAGTAGAATAAGGAGGAATTGTGAGTAAAATTAAGTACGTAGATAGAAGTAGATAAGTAGGTTAGAAGAAAAAGAAGAAAATAGATAGTGCTCGAATTAGATTGGTGATTTTGAGGGAAGTGGCGAAGCAGGAATCGCGTTTCCGGCATTTGGGTCCTTTGTTTCAGGTTACCCTTGTTGGTGGTTTTGGGTCGTCGCGGATCCTATTCCCGTTTCAGGGTTCGCAAACAGGGCAGTCCCGGTGCAGAAACGGGTGGCGCCCCTTTTTAAAATATATTTTCCCACACCCCTTTTCGCGGGTGAAGTCGGGTGGGATTACCCAAAACCGTGACCAGGGTCGGCTGCGGTGTAGTGGAAACGTTGCGCAAAATATAAACGTAACACTGTGTCAGAGAAAAGTTTAGATTTCTTATGGAAATTTTCCGGTTTCTCAACCAATCTACTGCCTTGTATATTGCAATGGCATGCAACGGTCTGGAAGCCGGAAGGATAGTTTCAGGCCTAGTTGTTCTGAGAAAACACCACAGCCAACTTTTCCGTGCATTTTTGATCCATCAGTGTAGATGTCGACCGATTCCTGTATCTCATTTCTTTCTATTGCCCAGTCATCCCTACTTGGAATGACTGACTTGAAACCATGATAGAAGCCGGAAATCGGAGAAGCGGGGTATTGTTTCTTTGCCGTTGATCCATCCCTTCATAGTACGGTGGAATGGCTAATATTTCCCTCATGCCAGAGATGTAAAGTCGAATCGCAGAGCACTTGGCCTGCTGTCTCGTGACGAGCTCGGTCAGAAGCTAATTTAATAGCATAAACAACGCCTTTGTGGGGGTATTGCGTGAGGCCCCCGTGATTGCAATAACTGCAACTCTTCTGACCCTTGTTTAGCAGGTTCACAATTGATGTTTTTTAAAAAGCCGGCATTAGATAACTGCGCCATACAGAAGGATTGGTTCTACTATCGCCGTATAGAGCCATGATACGATTTTGGGTTTCCATCACCGTCTTTTCCCAATAGCTCTTTTTCAGCAGTAGATTGCGCATGCCGCTTTGCGCACTCTTTCTGCTATGTTCGCCTTCATTATTGAGTATTGCCTTCTATTATTTTCATGATGCCTTATATAGAAATAAATGATTCAAATCAAATCCACTAACGCCTTTACTGTATTCATAGAAAGCGTCTACACAACACCAAGCTCGAAAGTCATATCCAGGAAGCGCTCGAACAAATCAGCTCAATAACGCGTGGCAACTTTAAAAACTATGTGGCAAACATTGAACAATTCAACAATGAAGCATCGACAACTGACGAAAATTTGGACGAAGAAATCTCATGGAATCGCGATTCATCGATCAAAGAAGAAGAATCGATTGAGGTTGACGATTGTCTGGCTGACGATCCGGATCAAGGATGTGACGAGTGTATTGAGGAGGTTGACGACGATGTCCATCATTATGAATTGCCACATACTTCTAAAGAAGATGGGAAAGTTTATGTGACCGATTCGAATAAAACGTCTGACCGAACATCACCGGAAAATGAGGAACATGTACGTACGTTACTAAAACGGAAGCAGGACTGCGCTTCAAGTTCGACTACGAAACGGCATTACGTCGGAGCTGGTAATAGTCCAAATCAAAATGATACAATACAAACAATATCGTTGAACACGTCGTGCGAATGCAAATCAAATCCCGATGCAATGTTTCTGATGAGTTTAATGCCCGACATTGAAATGCTATCGCGAAAAGATAAAGGAATCTTTAAGATTGAAGTTCAACGTCTTATTCAGAACATATTGTACCCCGACGAGTAACGATTTGAATCGTTTGACTATGTAGATAAGATGACGTTGCTTCCTAGTGGAATCTAGAAGTCAGTATACTTACCGAAATCATGTAGAGCGGAATTAATCCTAAGTAAATATGAATAAATTAACTATCACACTATTTTCTCCGACCTTTTACACGATTTCACATTGTCCTTCTACACAATTTTACATTGTCCTTCCAAAAATTTTCAATGAAAGTCAACCAAAAAAATCTGACGTAATTCGTGTATGATAGCGGTTAAGTTTTACCTACGACTGCCATTCCAAATGTCTTACAAGTTCAAGGATAACGACCGTCACGTGTAACGCATGTTCATGGGTTTTGATTCGTGTTCGGAATAGATTCTTATCGAATTACCTGGCGATTGTCATTAACACGATAAGAATCTTTATGCAATGCACATTATGTTTCATTGAACACGTTACAAGCAAGAACCCATTCTATTGATTTTACGTTTAGTCTATGACAATGTTTCTTTCTGATGTTTTGTTTGAATAATTGAGTAAGCATAATATTGTTGTGGTCTAATGGAAGTGGAAAACAAAATTATACGTTACTGTCATAAATAAATGACGATTCTTTTGGATCTGTATTAGATTCTTGGAACAAGGCGTTCTTTTATTCCTTGTCTGAGATGATAGAATAATTTATTTGAAATTCCTAAAGAGTAGATATCGCTTCCTGCAATCAAAACAATTTCAACAGTAGATTGTAATTGTTAAATTCTAAAAATTTATCCTAAAAAAATATTGCATCAATAATAAGCGACTAAAGAATCCTTTAGTAATCTTAAGTGACCTCCCTGCAACGCCGTTTTATTTTATTTTGTGGACAACTTATGGTTCCTCTGCTCCTTTTTGGACTATATTGACTTCAACTCATTAACTTTCGTCTTTTTATACAGCCACTTTTTCATTCGTTCACCAAAATCATACTTCTGACACCAAACTTGTGAATTCACCAGCCGTTAAAGGTTTATCAGGGATTTTTAGAATATAAACTAAGAGCTAATTGCACACTAATTTAGCAAAACGATATAGTTTTGTGGCAATGTAAACAGGCTACAAGTAAAAGCATATTTACACAGCCGCAAAACTACATAATTTTGGTACGTTTCGCGATTTGCCCAACCCTTTTTTTAAGATATTACAGTTAACTTTTATTAAAGGTTTAATATCCGTTTTGTTTTTCTTTAAAGATAATGTATTTCATCTTGTTGTTCGTGTTCATGGTTAATCTGCTATGCATTGCCAATTAATCAGCTACTAATTGTCAATAAATGTCTAAGTTTCTGTTTGTTGATTATTCTATGTCAAATTCAGTCTTGCCCGAATAAATTGAAACTGTATCGTCCGCGTACATCACTACTTTCGTAGTTACCTCTGCGTTAGATAACGTGTTCGTATATAACAGGAAAAGAATAGGACCTAGGATAGATTCTTGAGGTATCCCAGCCAGTGGCAGTTGCTGTATATGTGCTGAAGAGCTGCAGAGCTCGTAATAGTTTGTTTTAAAATTCTCTAATTTCATTATATTGTATGAGACTATACGATTTATTTGCCTGACAACCTTTTTTCATAATATAGCTTAAGTCATAATATATACGAGGGAAGACCCAAAAGTAACGGGAGTATTAAAGTGGGGGGACGTCAGAGTGAGGGGTTGAGTTGTACAGTAAGGGGTTCCATGCGGTGACTCCGTTCGTCCGTGGGAATTTTTTCCGTGAATCAACCTTTTCTGTTTCGGTGAAAACGTGAAATGACGTGAAACTCTTGTAATGCTTAAACCAGCTTATAAAATTGATGCCCTAAGTAAAACACGTGTGTAAGACTGGTTTTCGCGTTTCAAGAATGAAGAGATGTCGATTGAAGACCAACCTCGTTCTGGGCGCCTCTCAATTTCAAGAACGGACGACAACGTTGACAAAATCAATGATCTTGTTCGTGAAGACCATCGCCGAACCATTGATCAACTTTCTGAGATATCTTGATTGACATGGAGTTCGTTTCAGAGAATTTTATCTGCAGATTTGCATATGAGAAACGTTGTAGCGAAATTTGTCCCTCGCCTTCTCACTGACGACCAAAGCGAGCGTCGACTTCAGGCCTCTTTTTTTCGTCGTTGGGAGGTGGAAATCTTCAAAAGATACCGAGTTGCTCCTGCTTCTCGGCATGTCGGATTTCTACCGACTAAAACCACCTCCGTTTCCTCCAAAAAATCTTTACTCCATAACTCATTGCTTGCACTGTCCGTGTGCAATTTATTTCCTGAAAGCTTGTTCATTTAAATAGTACTTCCCAGACGATGTATATCGGTATAAGGGAAATTGAAATGAGGACCCAGATTTTTTTCTAAGGTCATAACTGGTGACGGATCATGGTGTTATGGATACGACCCCGAAATAAAGCAGCAATCAAGCCAATGGCAGACAGCTCTCTCTTCTCGCCCAAAAAAGCACGCCAAGTGAAGTCAAACATCAAGACAATGTTCGTTTGTTTTTTCGATTGCAAAGGTGTTGTTCACGCGGAACTCGTTACTCCAGGCCAAACAGTCAATCAACGATTTTACTTGGAAGTTTTGAAGAGGTTGAGGGAAAACATCCGAATGAAAAGGGCAGATGTTTGGCGCGCAGGTGATTGGTTTTTCCACCACGACAACGCACCTGCCCACACCGCGCTGTCTGTGAAGCAGTTTTTGACCAGAGATGGCATGACACCAATTGTTCATGCGCCCTATTCGCCGGACCTTGCTCCTTGCGACTTTTTTTATTCCCTACACTCATAAGAGACATGAAACGAAAACGTTTTGGGACTGTAGAAGAGGTCAAACAAAAATCGCTGGAAGGGTTGAAGAAGATAACAGAAAGTGAATTCAAAAACTGTTTTGAACAATGGAAGAAACGATTAGACAAGTGTATTAAAGTCAATGGGAATTACTTTGAAGACGATTGAAATGTTGTGTAAAAATGTTGAATAATAAAAAAAATTATAACGAAATTTCCGCTTCTTTTGAGTCCCCCCCCCCCCTCGTATGTTCATACAAAACTCTCTTAAGCACATGTAATATATACATAAAAAATTCCTTTGTCCCTTTACCGCTTTATTATTTTTCAAGTCAGCACTACGTGAAGGCTGCGAATAGGGCCTGGCTGCTCGAAGAAACCTGTAGCACAACCAGGCAAACTTGGCACGCACTGTGCTCCAAACGCACCAAGCGGCTCCTCAACATAAGCCGCGAAACCCTGAGTTCCGTCGTTTCCGTACTAACGGGACACTGTTTGATCGGCAGACACGCAGAAAGACTGGGTGTCCCTTTCAATGATTTTAGCCGAAGTTGCAGATCAGAGGAAGAGGAAGAAACCATTAAACACTTTCTGTGTGAATGTCCGGCGCTGTCCAGGAAGCGCATGCAAACCTTGGGCACACCCTTCCTAGACAACCTCACGGAAGCAGCCGATTTGGACATTGGCTGCATAGCCGGCTTTATTCGAGAATCTGGATGGTTCTCGTCATCCCGCAGGTTCTAGTGCCGCCCTTATATTCTGTGGTATCACAATGGGCCTCTCGTGGCCTAAGTGAGCTACCTTTGGATAAAAGGGGGCTGCCACTACAACCAACCAACCAACCAAGTCAGCTCTAAATTTTCGTCGTTGAAGCGAATTTCGTGCTGCATCCACGCAGAACGGTTAACTTCCACCCAAAGTATACAGCATACTTGTCCGTTTGTAGTAGTGAATCCTCTCCTAAGAGTTTCGGTTTGCTTTCGTAATCGCTGGCGTTGAATTGAATTGATCTGGGGGATTACGGCAATTTGGAGGATTTTGTGGATTGAGGGGATTCGGTATACTGGGGGATTTGGATATTTGGGGGACCTTTTGCCTGTTTTCTACCTTGCCGATTTCCTCTTATTTTTCTTCAAAATAGGCGCTTCCAATTGAAAAAGTAAAATCTAAAACTAGGCTGACAGAAATCTGAGACGTGTTTCACGTTATTTGATCAAAATTCTGAGGAACTGAATATCATATAAAAGAAGACCTTGTTGCGAAAGTGCTTATAAGTACAAGAGCACAGTTTAATTTGCGTAATTACTCTGTGCTCTTGTATTCAGGCAAAACTAAACTCGAAATTGAACAAAAAGTGAATACTGACCTGCACAAGTACTGGTATTGGCTACTCCAAAGCAGATTGGCAATAAACTAAACAACTAAACAAAATATATTATTTTCAAGCAAAAGAACAAGACTCACATTCAACCACACATAAAAAGCAATGACACAACCCTCCAGAGAGTAGAACAAATATAATATTTAGGACTACTAATAGATGAGAAATTTACATCGACACCACACATAAATGATCTAAGGAAAAAACTGGCTGTCTTCAATGGCCTTCTACGTCGCTTCTATTTCTTTCCAAAGAAAGAAAAAAATCTATGTATGCGCACCTCCTTTCCAAAATTTTCTACGGCATCTTGAATTGGAGCCAAACTTCTGAAGGCAACCTTATTTTCATCTCCAGACTGGTAACCAAGGCGTATAAAACCATTTAAAATCTCTCTATGCTAACTTCAACGGCCGAAATTTACAAAACAGCACAAGAATTAAATTTACAATGTATGATTTCCGTGGAAAGAGCTAAATTCATACATAAAAATTTATACCGTAATGAGTACACAACTGTGAAATTAGATAGAATTGCGGAAAGAAACACTTACAGCATGAGAAACATTCATAATATAGCTATCGCATTTGCCAGAACTGAACGACTGAAAGAACACCCCTTCAACAAAGCAGCTAACTTTTTCAATGCACTACCAGACAAAGTGGAAAACAAAGCGAACCCAAATTCCTTTAAAACTATACTTAAAAAAATATCCTGCAGAACCAACTTCGAAGTAAATTGCAATTACAATCAGCTCCACAGAAATCAAAGGCAAACATGAAATCAATATGAAATGAAATTATAAACGTATATTCTGAATTATTAATCGAACTAAAAGGAGACTTAAACTTACAAATTTGATATTGTCCCTTATACTGATTTCTATCGTCTGGGAAGTACAGTCAACCCTCCACCTTGAAGAAAGAGTTTGTTTACTGGGTATTGTATACATACTGTGGTTTATATAAACATTCAAGCTTATCTCTTAGCCTTCCTCTTAGATGAGGAAGAACTAATGGAATTAATTGATGCACCCATCTCAAATGCATTGGTAAACGAAAATAAGGAAAACGAATGGGTGCCAAATCTCGATTTACAAGATGTAAAAAGAGGGCTAAATTTGGCTAAAGAATTAGGACTTTATTTCATTCAAACTGATCATTCAACGGTGCGCAGCGCAAAGTTTACAAGAGAGTTAAGAAATTGCTTAGCTCCCTATAGAGAGGTTTTAGTGCAGTTAGAAAAAAAAGCTACAATCGAAAACCAATGTGAAGATGAACCAAGTGGGGAAGACATTTTCCCCATTAAAAGAAGGCGAGTTAGGCGACTCACCTCTGACAGCGAGGATGAGTGTTCAAAGATTACTTAATTTCACAAAAGTCTTTCTTGTTTTTGATGGAAAACAGTTTTTTAGTTTAGTTTTTGTTTCATTTTTTTATCATTTCCTTATATGAACTCTTCAATTCAATAAAAATAATTTATAATTATATCTTGTCTTTTGTATTTATTGGTCTCCATATAATGCGGTACGAATGATGTTATTTGTACGAACTCTGAGTTTCTTATAGCGCGGTTTCCATACAACGCGGTAGACGGTTTCCATAGAACGCGATACGAACTAGCCTGGTTTGTACGGTTAAATCCGAGTTTCTTATAGCGCGGTTTCCATATAACGCGGTACGCACTCACCGCGTTATAGGAGGTTTGACTGTACTATGTACTGAAAAATAAATACGGATAATTACTGAAAATTGATGTAGAGAGTGATTTGAAGGAGACGGAGATGGTTTTAGTCGGTAGAAATCCGGCATGCCGGGAGACAAGAGCTGATCGATATCTTTTGAAAATTTCCACCTTCCAACGTTGAAAAAATATATCTATATAGTATGAATGTATTCTCTTTCAAGTTAAATAGGTTTTTGCAGTTAGTAATATAATATTTGTGTTACATGCTACGTTCAATACGAACTAAACTCATCTGCATTCATTCGTATCAGTATCAAAACAAATCCAACGAAGCAATGAACACATTTCTGAAAAATACATCATTCGACGACGTATATCACGAAATAGATGTGAAATTTGAGACCAACGTAAATCGAAAGTTTGTAAAACGAAGAAACGTAAATCGAGGGATTCCTGTATAAAATGCATTTCACCCGGCCTTTTATCTTTCTTTATTACTCAACTATTTCATTTAAAAAAATAATTTATGTCCATTAATTAGTCCAATCACAATACAATGACGATTTAAATATCAGCCTTTAAGAAATTATCATCCAATTTGACTTTCTCGCCGGGTTTGAATGCAGGCATTCCTAAATATGGACACGATGAACAGCGGAACGCATCGCCTAGATAGCACTACAAGAAAATAGTATGAGAAATTAATGTATTGGATTGTAACTTGCTATAAATCAATGCATGTTGTATTGAGAGACGCTTACACTTCCACACGATGACTTTGGTTGCTCTGATTCATTGGATTTAGCGGCATTCTCCGTGGCTAGCTCGTCAGCAAGGCCGCATGAGCAATTCTTGCATGCTTTCCGTTTGCCAGTTGTGCCGCACACTACAAACGTATTTAAGAGAATGTTCTGTATTATTATAGGTAAGAATAATGCATAGATGCTGTGAAGGTTATTCTATGTCTCGACACTAGTATCAGTATCTCAATTGGCGAAGACTTTAGTAAACGAAAATTTGATTTAGTCTTCCTAATACCTCTTAACGTCGACGGATCTGGCTTGGCGAGATCCTCTTCATCCAGCAGCTCATCCGGATCAATTTGCTCCTCATCCTCGGCATCGTCGCCATTCACACTCCAAATTGCTGCTTTCTTCTTTGCATCCGTCGCCGCGACTTGTTTCGCTCCAAAACTCAACTTCACCGAAGCCCCAACTTCGTAGTTTGGTTTCTCGCCAACAATCACTTTTTCCTCGGCCCTGGCATTCACGAACCCTGATAATTTCAAGTGCGACATAATCTGCGTCTGATCCAGTTCTGACGAAATCGGCACCCGGAGGACGCCCGAAGGTCTCAGCAACTTCAGCACCTTCGCAAACAGCTCGACTGTATAGTCCGCCGTGGCGGCTGCAATGTAGGCTTTAGCGAAACTCGAATTGGCATGATGGGCTGCAATCAAGACGCAGTTATCATTCGTAATCTCTGATTATTCTCGCGCAGAAAGTGAATGAATTGCGATTTTCGTTATTTACCCAAATCGAGTCGCTCCAAGTGTTCGACGTTTAAGGCGACATTTGCAATCGTTTTGATCCGGGAATTGATATCCTCCAGATATTTGGATCCGCTTCCACTCCACACAAATAGAATCTTGTCACCAGGCGATATATCCAGCATTTTCTTTTAAGGTTTACGTCGTTCTGGACCGCAAGTATTGTGCGAAATGGAAACCTTCTTGAACGTTTTGACAGTTTCACTGGCTTAAATCACGTATCTTCAACCGAATCCACAACAGCACTGCCAACGTATCAGAATGTGGGCCGTTTGGAGCCAAATTGATAAAAGGTCAATCATTTCGCGTCTATATGGCATAGTTTAATAGATTCACAATATTCCATTTTTATTATTGAGATTTGAAGATCTTTCAATTACTACATCCAATGCATTAATACATGAACTTTTTAAACAAAACTGAAACTCGTAACTGTATGATAATGTAGTGTCCAAACTTAGAACCCACATCATTCCGCGCTTGACATTGACACTTCCCTCGCCGTGTTCTGTCCAAAGTTGAAGTGTGCGCCTGAAAACAACATGCAGTTGCGGTCGAATCGGTGAATTTACCAAAGAAAAGCTTAGATTCGACTCTAGTATCTACATGAAAAACATGCTGTAAACCCTAGCCACCGACGAAATGTTTCACTTGGCCACTCGCACACGCGGGCTATGGCTAAATGTGGTGTCGCAATCGCCGGGCAAATATCAACTGCTCGCTTCACGGGTAAAGTGATTACATAAACATTTAAGGTTATTTCAAGGAACTCTTCTAATGATATCATTGAAATTAGTTTGCAGCACGTGTACCGACACAATCAGCCGCCCAAAAGGATGAAGCGAGCGATGATGAATTGCAGAGAATTCAATCGGTTGCCGTGCCGGTGAATTTAACGCCGACAGTGGATGCAAGCAAAAGATTCGCAACGGGAGCTATGGTCGGGGCGGATGTTATAAACGATTTGAATGGTGTGAAAAAGCGCGAGAAAAAGAAGTTTGTCGAGTTGCCGTGGATGATAACACCGTCACCGGACTTGTCGCGTTTGACCAAGTACTATTTGATGCTGTCGAAATCACGGCTGACCTGTAAGTGATCAATTTTTTTCCTCACCCGTTAAAAGGCGAAAATTTTAAAGAGCTATCAATCAGTTTCTGCTAGAGATGGGTAACTCCTGAGTAATCATCCAACATGCCGAGAGGCAGGAGCTGATCGGTATCTTTTGAAGATTTCCACCTCCCAACGTTGAAAAAGGAGTGTAAGGATATGTTAGGAATGGAAACGATATCGCGACGAAAATTCTAGTCAACAAGATTAATAGACGTTCAGTCCCGAAGACGAGACCACAAATCCATTCTAGCTTTGGTCTTTGAATCCCATTTTAAGCTATCTAAATGCCCGATTACAAATTTTTGTTAGAAAAAAATCAACCCAAAAGGATCAAATCATTAAGCTTTTGCGGTCATACTTCCTACGTTAATTTACTCAAAAGCTCTCGCATGCATACCGAGACAAGAACACGTTAAAGCCGGAGGTTAATAAAAATCCTCTAGTTCTTTCCAATCGAAACTTAAAAATCCCGAAATTAACGCACCAAAAAGTAGCAAATTGATAAGCTGCCGCGCGGAAACAACCTCTCGGGCGACTGCGCTACTCCCGGAAGGAAAACGAACTTCAGTAGACTCGCCAGATACAGATGACTGGGCCCACCCTATCATGTCCGAGCGTTTGCAAGTCAGCGTGTAATTTGCGCGCTAGGCCTTCCACACTTATCTCCGATTTGCTTCTGCTTCCCGACCATTCGGATTTTTATCAACTAAAACCACCTCCACTTCTACTTAGTACTTCCCAGACGATGTACATCGGTATAAGGGATAGTACCAGCATCTCAACAATTTTTATTCAATTTTGTTTCATATTTGTAGAATAAATCTTAGCGTTCTTAATTATTGAATTGAGTTTCCAGTAAATGTTTACGTAGCATGATTTTAAATAATATTTAGTTATGCGCTTCTCTTATTGTGCGAGGTGGCTCATTGTAAAAATTAGATGCGGCGTTAATCAGATCCATCCTCAGGCGCTCTATCCTAGCAAATTTTATTCAAATATCATTCGTGTTTCTCACATTGTAGCCGTTTCCCCCCCATTTATATCATCCATTGTTTTCATTTTATCATGGTTTAAATTTTTAAAAATGAATTTTCCTTTTTCCATGTTAATCAGTCCGTCTACGTTTAGTTCTTGTGCTATTTTATATACTTCCGATGCAGCTGTCATTATTTGCAAGTTGTATATGGTCTTGTATGCTTTGGTTAGTAGCCGTGACATGCTCATGAGGTTATAAAAACAATGTGTTTGGTTTTGTTCGTATTCAATGTCAATTTGTTCTGTATGAGCCATTGGGAATATTTGTCTAAGTCGGTGTTTATCTTTTCTTCTAAGTCAGCTTCATTTTTACCTGAGTGAATCAGTATCGTATCGTCAGCGTACGTCACAAGTTTCCCGTCAATTTCTGAATCGCGAAGCTAATATTTTTCCGTGATTTTACTCAATAAGTTTTACAATACAATATTTAATTCTAGAAACGTATTACGGGACACAATTGATGTTGTTACTTGAAATGTGTCAATGTTAAATATACGCACATATGAAAATGTGGTTTTCGTGACACTGAAAAGTATAGGCAGAAAATAACAAGATACTTAAGTTCATCTTCATTGTTAATTTTCTGGTAAATGTACATGTTTAAAATTTATATAAGATAAATCTATATAACTTGTGTATTTTGTTATTGTTTAAATTATGTATAATCTACCTATATCATAAATTAGAGTTTTATATAGTGCTACCACAAATTTGCTCTTCCTTGACGGAATAAATAATACATAATTATCTTACCTGTAATGAGCACGTCGGACTTAAGAGAAATTATTGTTGCTCAATTCCAAAGTGGTAAGACAAGAAGAGTCATTTTTCGGCAAATGACAAACTTTGGCGTGACGCGTAACTATGTGTACCGTACTGTTGCAAGATTCCTTGAGACTGGATCTAATGAAAATAAAACGGGAAGAAAAAGAACTGTGCGCACCGTCAAGAACAGTAAACTTATTCGTGAATGAATTCGTAGAAATTGAGAACGTTCCGCAAGAAAAATGGCAGCAAATCTTAATATTAATCAGTAGTGTGTGCGGAAAATTCTACGAAAAGACTTGAAGTGTTCGGCTTTTTTAAAAAAGAAAGTACATGGACTTACGGATGCAACAAAATTAAAAAGGTGTTGAAAGTAGTAAAGTGTTACCATCGTGGCACGCTGATGACATCTTTTTTTCGGATGAGAAACTTGTTATTTTGGAGAATATTTTCAATTCCTTAAATAATCGTTTGTGGGCTGTTTCTGTGGAGGATATTCTGGATAGCAAAAGGCACGTACTAAGGTATCAAAATGCCTCATCGGTTAGGGTCCGCACATAACGCTTTTAAGAGAAGATTGCGGCTAGTCATTAAGGAAAAGGTGGGATTATCGAATGATTTATATATTTTCGGAAAGTACTACTTGAGTTTTAATTACATAACCCCAACAAGTTCTTTTTTTACCAACACATGTCACACTGTATATGGCATTGCGAAGAAAACGAGAATCAAAAGGGAATCTTGCATGTAATACCAGGCAAGGGGAGTGATCAGAACTTCGGCATACCGCGCGCCTTTACAAAAGATACAAATGAAACGTTTCAGCTAAATGAGACGTTGAGCTTATCGTCTCACTTCCAAATTAATGTTTGAGTCATTCAGTGAATCATTTAACCCATGCAGAAGTATTACTCATGGCCCAACGTTCCCGTCATAACTTATCATCTCGGCCAAGCCGAGTTGTTTTGGCGAAAACAATTCTGTTTCCGTGGAAGAAAGGTTCGAGACGATGTTGAGGATATTTTTGAATACGTAAAGTGTTCCTAGATTTAACGTGGTGGCCCGACAGATAGTCTTAACACCACGGGTTTCTTAAGTCACGGGTAATGAAAAGCTCGCACCAAAGCCCCCATAAACGTACTAATCTTATGTTATGTTTTTTTTTTCAAATATGAGTACCAGAATCTTATCCGGAGCTTGCTTCGATTCTTTCATAATCCTTGGTAAAGATCGGACCTATCAGCATCCTTACCGCTCTTTGGGAGGCGGCACCCCTATTAATAACGCAACAGCACGCCAATGCACCACGATACAGAAGGGTTGCCGAATAGCTACCGGTCTCAAACTATTGGATTGTTTAAAAAATTATTGCGTTTCTTCCCGATAGTTGTCATCAGCATTTGTCTGTTTCATAGTGTGACATGTACGTCAATATTTGCGCGCGTTTTAGTGTTTACACTTTGTTACGTTCGCCACGCAACGTGGTCGATCCAAAACCCATACGGACACAATATGGGACTGCCTTGTTCTGGAAAACCCCAAACCATCGTGCGGGTAAACGCTTTCTTTATAAAAATTGATAATGCCACTTCACACAATCAAGCCAATTAATGAATTAAATTGTTATTAATTAATTATATTGTAGGGAGTAAGTCAATGTAGGCTAGAGCTTGAATTGTATAAATGTAGAGGAGATGTAGGATATAAGGATATTAGATTAGATAACTAAGTAGGTAGTAAGTTCGTTATGGAGAGTGTTCCTGACAACGTCACAGACTCTGCAGATAAGTTGCCAGCAATGACGGCCACAAACACCGATCACCCAATCGCTGCAACAGATCCAAACACAGGCTCCGCCCGGTCTACGATACGCCCAATGGAGTCCCCTATGCGCCAGTGATACCCACAACCATTGGTACTGGCAATTCACCATGATTAACGAAGGCCACGAGTATTCCACCAGCACTCCAAGCACGTCACTCAAGCAACAGCTGACGTGCGTCGAAAAAAAACGATCCCTAAGCTTTTGAGAGCTGCGATGAGATCAGCTACCCAGCTGAGTGGGTATTGACCACCGGACGCGGTAAAAACGGGACTGGGAGATCCCATATATAGGACCGAAGGTACAGCTGACGGTTTCTTCTTTTCAGTGCGGAGCTTGAGTGTAGGAAGCAAGTACGAGGTGTACCAGTGGTAACGACGGAAAAATTCGGTTTGGAATTGGACGGCAGCTCGATGGTGGAAATTGCGGACAGTTGCTTGTCTTGGGATCGTTTCTGGACTTACTGGAGGAACATAAGGAGGAGGACGGCGGACAACAAGCGGCGGAGATAGGCTTAAGAAGAAGAAACAAACTGTATGTAAAATTAAGTATAGATAGGGATAGTTAGGTTTTTTTTTAGAGAAAATAAATAGTGTATTAAGGAAAAAGCAGAGTGTTAATTGTGTGAAGTGGCAAAGTGAACGTCGCGCCAGCTCTTGTTACGATAGGGAAATCCCTATTCGATCTGTGGTTTGGTCGTCGTGGATCCTATTCCCGTTTCAGAAACAGGTGGCGCCCTTTTCTGAAAAATATCTTTTCCCACACCCCTCTTGGCGGGTGAAGCCGGGTGGGATTGCTCAAACCGTGGCCAGGGTCGGCTGCGGTGTAGTAGCAACGTTACGCAAAATATAGCCGTAACAACTTGAATGGAAAGTTAAAAAGCATTTTAACGTGATTCGGTCGAGATTTGTGCTTAAAAATGAAATTCAAATATGGAGGATTTTGCAGAACATATTCGCCATATTTTGCTTTTTTATTTTTTTTAAAAAAAAGGAAGGCAACAACTGAGGCAAGAAAAAAGTTGTGCAGTGTATATGTAAAAATCGACAATGCCAGAATTGGTTCGCCCGATTCCATAATGGAAATTTTTCGGTTCAAGAAGCTGATCGCTCTGGTAGACCATCCGAGATCGGCGACGATAAAATCAAGACGTTCGTGCAGGCAAACAAGCACTCAAGCATTCAGGAGCTTGCTAGCGTTCTAAACGTATCCATTGGAAGCGTTCATGGCCATCTGTAATCAGCTGACTTCGTAAAGAAGCTCGATGTTTGGGTGCCGCAAAAAATTCACAAGGTGAATCGCATAAAAGTTTATGAACAACTCATCAAGCGCGAAGAAAACGATCCCTTTCTGAAGCGCATGATTACGGATGATGAAAAGTGGATTGTTTATAACAATGTAGCCAGAAAAAGAAGTTGGTGCAAGAAAGATGTAACACCGGAAATGCAAGCAAAAGCCGACATCCACCAAAAAAGGGTTTTGCTGTCAATCTGGTGGGATTGGACGGGACCTGTCTACTACAATACTACGTGGTATCATGCAGCTATTCACAAGATGAAAAAATGTGATTGAACAAAACGGGCAATACATAATTGATTAATGTTCATTCTTTATGTAAATCTATAGTAAAAACCGCAATGACTTTTTGAACAACCCAATATATCATAAATGTATGTACCCGCTTTGGGTGCCAACCACAGCCACCATGTTTCAACCTACACAACCAAAACCGGCAGAGACAAGTTACCCTTAGCACCAGTATACTCCTGGTAACGTTTCGAGGAAGTACAAGCACAACCTCTTCGATTGAGCCCCAACGCAAAGCTCCGGATCGATCGCCGTAATTCAGGGTTATCGTCCTTTACAACCAGTGGAATATATGACAGACCCTATTATACATTCCACTGGTTTGAGGACGTAAAGTAAGAAGGGAGTTTATGCACATATATAAGAACTGTATGATAGCATGCTTGTCATAGCATACGTACTAATGTTTGATTGTGTGGGCTCATTTGAAATTATTTCAGTTATGTAAATCATTACCAAACTTTGGAGTGAATTCCAGCCATGGATTAGGTTGCCTGCGAATAATAAGCGCCGTTGTTTTACTTTTGTATTTCTCAACAAATTATGTATACAAAAATTTAAAGAAATTCAGCGGATTGAAAATAGATGAATTTAATAAAATAATAACCTTTTAATGTTTGAAGCGGGCATACAAACCACTCTTAACAAAAATACGCATCGAGTTTCAAGAAGTCTTCACAAATTGAGAAATTGTACGTGATTGAATAATTACAACTGTCGCAAAAACTATTATAACATATTGGTTTGGCCTGAAACTGTCGAGATATATTACGGAGCAAAAAGAAACGCAATCCGTAAAATTTTGGAAAATAACTGATGAGGTGAACGAATAACACTGCTCTCTTTTTCAAGTCAGTCAAAAGAATGTTATTTATGCGATCTTGAACAGATTTTTAAGTGGCACGGTAACTCGCAAATTTGTAAAGGCACTTTTATCCTCCGATTGAGATCTACTAAGTCCAGACAGACGAGACTTTAATGTTTCTAACATTATTTTACCAAACATTTATTTAAATTATTAACTTATGTCATAGGTATCTAAGATGCGATCAAATTTTGATTGATATCTTTCGGACAGCGTTTGACAATTTTCAGGAAAGTTGTCTAAATTCATTAATATCTGCCTTAGTCTCTTCAAATTTAATATAATCTGTTTGAAGGACTTTTCCAACTAACTACAACTATTACTTTAAAAACAATTATATTGCAGCACTTGTCGTCATAACATCAATGGCGGGATATGCAGTTGCCCCAGCACCATTCGAACTATCCACGTTCCTGTTGTGTTCCGTGGGGACAGGTCTTCTTTCAGCTGCCGCGAATGCAGTCAATCAATATCACGAGGCACCGTTCGATGCACAAATGTCCCGAACAAAAAATCGAGTATTAGTCAAAGGCATTTTGACGCCCCTCCACGCAATCGGTTTCGCCATTGGAACAGCATCGACTGGTCTGACCATATTATATTTCGGCGTAAATGAACTGACCGCCGCGCTTGGTTGTGCCAACTTCTTTTTGTACACGTCCATCTATACACCGATGAAACGATTCAGTATTCTAAACACGTGGGTTGGATCCATAGTGGGTGCAATACCGCCCCTGATGGGCTGGGCTGGATGTGCAGGAACCCTGGATGCTGGCGCATGGATATTGGCTGGACTACTGTACGCTTGGCAATTTCCACATTTCAATGCACTCTCGTGGAATTTAAGACCTGACTACTCGCGGGCCGGCTATCGAATGATGGCTGTCACGAATCCTGCTTTGTGCCGACGGACGGCTTTGCGGTATACAGCGGTCATTGGTGCTTTGTCGTTAGCTGCTCCTTACTACGATGTCACAAATATGTGGTTTGCATTGGAAACACTGCCGCTTAATGCATATTTCGGATATCTTGGTAAGTAGTGATCGCATTTCTTGCTACGAAATCCATTCCTTTGATGCGTATAAAACTGTTGATCTTCTTTTCAGCTTGGAAATTTTACAAAAACTCGGACAGTGGAACATCAAGAAAACTTTTCCGATTCTCTCTAATTCACCTGCCCGCTTTAATGTTGCTGTTCTTATTGAACAAGAAACGTTGGATTTTCGCCGAGGAATCAACAACAACAACAATCAAAGAATTATCTACAAACACTAAAATTATACCTAGTAAAGCCATAGAAATGAATAATACAATTCCAAATGCTACCAATCTACCAGTAGCGTCGGCAGCAAGTGGTGTCGCGACAACTGTGGTTACCTCGCCTATTGGAAATGTTTTGCCAGTGAGTTTAGGATCAGCGCAACAGCCTACTGTATGACCTAAATCCTTGCATGAGTGTTTAATAGTGATATCTGCTAAAGATACTTATCGCGAAAGTACTTCGGCTTTTTACTTTAAGTTTAGTGTAAATACGAGACAAGTCTCTAGTCTAGCGAAAACAAATATTTATAGTCGGCGCAACATTTAGATGATGAATGTGACCAGTTTTGTGTAAATATTAATAATAAATAAGTTATTGACTGCATTTGTCTGGGTTTTTCTCTCTTCGGGATATAGTGATCAAAAGGTTTTTTGAATGCGAT
Source organism: Oxycera nigricornis (assembly GCA_963942545.1). Lineage (NCBI taxonomy): Eukaryota > Metazoa > Arthropoda > Insecta > Diptera > Stratiomyidae > Oxycera > Oxycera nigricornis. The sequence continues at coordinate 17,776,361 of OZ012661.1, forward strand.
CATGGTTTGAAAAGTCTGCGGTGTAAATTGAAAATATTGTCAATCAGTAACATCTATTGAGGGAACTCACATCAAATTTTAGCCATATTGGTTTATTATTATGAGTTTAGCATTCATTTATTGAGTGATTTTCAAAAAAATATGAAAGGGATTTGTATACTCTTAAAAAAATACTTGAGTCAGGCTACTATAGGTATAGAAAAACTTGATAACATGTTCGCTGTATCTGCTTGCACCTTCGATTGTAAACCGTGTCGGGGGAAAAAAGCGATCGACACATTTGCTCTCAATTTAGAGCGGAGTGATTGACTGTTCGTGTTTAAACCCTATTGAGGGTGGGGGAGATCTTGTAACAATAGAATTTTGTTGCGAGACTGGGAGTCCTCGCGGTCGTGACTAGATCAATTAAAATTTATATTGCCACTTGGTCTAAATAACTATTGCAGCTCAATCGCCGCCGGAAACTCAGAATACCAGAACGGATAAGAAGGGTGAGTGTTCGACGCAGCGTTTATTTATGTCTACTTTTGATACCACTTATGCGGTCTTTTGCAATCCGCATTCAAACCTACCCCTTTCTGAGAAGTCATTTCTCAAAGGTTACGTAACTACGGCTCATACCACAGATGCCATCGAATGTGGAAACCAAGTTCCGACTCAGCTACCTTGAGTGGCAGATATCGATCGGTTTTTTATTTTCTCAGGATAACACTTGCATAAACTGACCGGAGCCAAATATGCAAGAATTGAGTTGAACAGATTCAAGTACTCATAAGTATATATATTTTATTAAAAAAATAATTCAAGCCTTTTTACGACATTTAAATCGGTTGTTTTAAACACGGTGGCTGTAGCCGTCCAATTTTTATAATATGTAAGCAAATGACGCAGCAACTATCAAAGCAGTCACTTGATTTGGTTAGAGAAAAAGTAACAATCAGCAAATGACGATAAATGCCCTTGCGAGTTTTCCTGGCAAAACTACGCTTCGGAGCAAGCTTTCAAGTGTAGGGAAGCGTATTAAGGAGCGGGAATAATTCACTTCAATAAAAACAAAACTTATACAATAGTTCCAGTTTAAAAATGGATCTGCTTTAATGTATTGTTTTTATATGATCAGTTTCTGAAATAAATTAACGATATGATTCGTAGAACTCATCATTTGTGGTTCATTGAAGCAAACTTTGAAGGATATACAAATTGGATTGTGACATGAAACTCCAGATTTTTAAGTTTAAAATCAACATGTAGTTTTTTAAATAATAACAAATTGTTGAAGATAATTTTCATTGCCTTCCTTGATTTGGATTTTCTAGGGCTGAAATGTCTCTTACGAAAAAAAACTCCTTTTTGACACGCAAAAGTAGGTTATACGTTACTAGTATTCGAACTAGTAACGAATAACCTACTTTCGGGCTTTGAGCTAAAAACCGACTATGCTATTTGCCATGATCCAGAAAAATGATAACCCCTAGGCGAAAGGTCAAGGAAGTACGGTGAATACGATAAAACTGCATAGCTCACCTAGCTTGTGGGTGCATCTGTTCAACATACAGTCGTGCATTGTCATGGAGGAGAATGGGATCACGTCAGTTCACCAATCTCAGTTGCATTCGTAGCAACTTCTGATGCAGGATCTCAATTTCAGGACAGTACGACACGGCTGTAACTGTTCCACCACGCTCTATGAAAAATGTAGTCTGCTACCCCGTCACCAGTCCACCATACTGTGACCATAATCTCTTTCAGATGAAGCAGTGATCTAGAAGCCTGTCCCGGACATTCATCAGCATCCAAGCACTGTCCAGATCTGTGGCGGTATCACAGTAGATACATTTTCCACCGCAAGTTACTATCCTGTCCAAAAATGAAACGATTCTAGTTCTGTTGATGAAAGAAGGAACCGTCTCAAGTAGTTGAAGCATGTTCCCAGGAGTAAGCTCGTCAGATACCCTTTTGTGATATTTTTTTATATCACCGACATCTCCAAGTGGCGACTAATTGTAGCAGTAGATAACCACAGCTTAGCTGCTACGCGACGTAGAATCGCACTTGTATCCCATTCAACTGCCGCTCTCAATACGCTTTTACCCAAGATCTGGTCTCCCTCTAGGTAAATTTTTAACTGAAAACTTTTCTTGCTTAAATTTTGCGAACCAGTTACGATCGATTGTTTCTCTGTCGGTCACTTGCCCAAAAAAATCGTTAATTTTTGGAGGCCCTGTTTGTTTTGAAACAAAAAAGATACACACAAATCCCTTGACGATAACAGAGAGTGAAAGAGACAAATATAGAATCAGAAATTAGGCGAAAACTATATACAGTGCTGTGAATAATTATAGACTCAAACATATTTTTCGATTTTTTTCCAAAGCATTTCTAGGAAATGAATTTTTTGCCTGAACATGTTATTTTGGTATTCCCAGGAAATCCTTTCAATCATCTACCTTTCCCTTTCTTTCAATCACGCTAAGTACAAGGTAAAAATCCTAAAAGTGTCCTTTTCCAGCTGTGAAACTCAGTTGCTGTTATAAGTTTGCCAAGAGTGTTTCTAACGTGGATTTGAGTTTTTATGTAGCATTTTAAGACTGTGGAGACGTGCAAGTGTATTTTTGAGATTTTTGAAATTTTGTCGATCCCTAGAATGCCCCGTGGAAAAAACTAAGTGATGTTGAAAAACATAGAATTACTGATTTAAGGAACAGTGGAAAAACTCAGAGAGAAATCGCGAGTGAAATTAAAAGTTCGCAGAGTGTAGTTAAAAATTTGTTGAAGCTTGGAATCGAGAATTATGGGAAAAAGAACGTCATCTGGACGTCCTCCAAAATATTCGCCTAGTTTGAAACACGCAGTTTTAAGAGAACTATCGAACACAGGAGCTTCATCATCGAAAATTGTTAGGCGGTTAAACTTGCTATGTGATCCGAGCTTAGTTAGAAAATGGGCTGCATCCTCCAAAAACTTTAAATATCACAAATTGACGAAACGTCACATCGAAGCACTAAGACTGAAATTCGCCGAAAATTTCATTCAAAAATGAAACATTTTGGATCATGTGACTTTCAGAGATGCGAAATTCAATCTCGATGGACCAGATGGATTTAACTACTACTGGTACGATTTACGAAACGATAAAAGAATCATGCCAAGAAGAGCACAGGGAGGTGGTTCTGTGATGTTTTGGGCAGTTTCTAAAAAACATGCTAGGAGCGAAATAGCCTTCGTCAATGGTAGAATTAATGCTGTCAGATATCAGGAGTTACTAGAGGATCATCTACTGTCTTTTGTGACGCTAGCGGAAGACGAAAACATTATTTTTCGGCAGGATAATGCACCCATCCAGCTGCAGCTGCCTCCACAAAAAAGTAGTTTCAGGATTATGGAATCCAATTATTACCTTGACCAGCGTTAAGTCTCGACCGGAACCCCATAGAAAATTTGTGGGGCATCTTAGCGAGGAAAGTCTACGACCAGAAGTCATCAATTGAAAATGTAGCAGAACTGAAGGGAAGAATAATAGTAGCCTGGAACGAGATATCAGATTACGTATAAAATGGTCTTGTTAATAGCGTTTCGAGTCGATTGTTAGATGTAATCAAAAATAAGGGCAAATGGATTAAGTATTAAATGAAAAACTTAACAAACATTACACTGAGTTTATACTTTTTCACAGATCTTACAGCGAGTTTTTATGTTGTTGCTTCTATTTTATTTTCGAAAGTAATATAATCAACTCAACCCTACCACATTTTGTTAAAGGCATATTTTTTATTTGAAATAATTTCCTGTTTTGATGAGAGACTCTAAAATATAGTTGAGTCTATAATTATTCACAGCAATGTAGAAATGAACGTAACCGCACCAGCTCTCAAATTAATAAATGCAATAGAGTAAATTTTATGCGTCCTATCACAAAGAAAGTATGGTTTGTAATGATCTTCAAATCGAAATTTTTATATGTATGTCAACACTACTGGGACAGCGAATTTGTTTATATTCGTAGTAAAAAAAAGTGTAAAATTACTTCCAATGTATTTCAAAAGCGAACAAAAAAAATTAATGCGACTTAAAATTTCAAATTTTGTCAAAGAAGAGGAATCATTGACTTCTGAGGAGTCATGTTTCTAAGAAATTTGAATTCTATAGCAAAACAAATGTTGATAACAACGATAAACCTACTTCACAATTTTGTTCAAAAACCATCCAAACCAGCAATGCCTAATGTAAAGTGTGTCTTCAAAACAAACTCCTATTATTCATTAGAAGGCGACAGCTTATAAACAAACAAAAAAACAATTTTTTTCGCTAACTGACACACATTCAAAACGCTTTTGCACAAAATTCTGATCAACTGCTTGTCAATTCCATTATAATTATACAAAATCTTATCATTTTGCTATGAATTAATAACCTTTATTTAAATATTTCATATTTACAAAACAATTGAAACTGGTGCGAGCAATAAACAAATGTGAAATGCATTTCAAGTTGCTCATCATTTTAAATTGAATTTCTATTGCTCTTTGAAAAATGCATTTCAATTAAATAATTTTACACTTAACCGAAATTAACGTTCGCCGCTCATCACAGTGCTCCAGCACATCACAACAACAGTCAGCAGTCCCAGAACGCTATGGTGGAGGATGGCTAAGATAGGATTGCTTACAAGTGAATGGAAGTTTAATGAAGGAATATTAGGAAACTCTGGATGTAATAAGGAATAGTAGGAACACATGTTGATGTCACGCCTCGAAACGATCCACAATTGCATTTAATTCTTGATAACAGCACTGCATCGAAAATGAACGATGAGCCAATTGATTTTTCACCGATAATATCTTCACATTCGTTTCTAGGCTTGTTGTAGTCAACTCTTGTACGACTCTGCGACTCAGATTCACAATTAGAAATGTGTTTAGTAATATTTTGAAGTTAATTTTTTTTTGTTTGAAAAAATAATCATGATGTTTCATAAATTCATAAAATAGAAATAAAAAGATATATTAGTGGAAAATACATGACATCGCTCTAAAATGTAAGGGGAAGGAATTGCTTCGTAGTTTCGAAAATTGCAAAGAAGATTTGATAAAGTTACGCGCGTAGTACTAAGAGTAAGAGATTTTTTTTCAATGGAATGGAAAGGGTCGTAGTATTACATTTCGCGATAATCGCCAAGATAAATCTTGAATACACCTTTATCCGAATTGTTCATGAGACAGACAAATTCGCTGGTTTTCGCGGCACATTTAAGCAACAGCTTTTTAATGTTTTTCACACTGAATTTTTAATGTCCACTTTGTATACAGATTTTTGAATATCATGTATACTTTTCATATTTAAATTATAGATAAAAAAAAATTAAAATGAAATCATAAAGAAGCCCTAACAACACATTTGATTCAATTTTCAGAAATATTTGATAGAAATGATGAAAGATTAAATAGAAACTCACAGCATACCGTCGATAGAGAAATATTATGTCCAAAAAACACTTTTGGGTAAACATTGAAATTATTTAGAGATTGAATGATTGACTCTCTGCCCAGCCCAGATTTTCGCGTTTATTTATGGTTGTTTCCTGAATTGTCGCGCGCATAATATGTCGCGTCCACAGCTTATCGCCAACAAGATCGCATCCAAATACAACTGAAGTAGCCGCAGTACTGTGCTTGTACGATTTTCGTGAGGTGCAGCAAATTTTTAGCAATTTGATTCACCTCGTTTAAATCGATTCTGCACATATATTCATTCATTCGGTCATCAACTTTGTCGCCTTCTTCTCTTCATCGGGATAAAAAAATTGGGTAAACTCATATTGAAGATTATAGATTTGGTTGCCAAGTAATTAATATCTTGAATTGTGTTTGTGTGGCATCTTCGCATTCCATTCAATGTAGTTAGTTGCATTAATTAGATCACATTATGGTTTATTAATCAACCTCCGAGCAGCCTTTAAATAGAAGCTATCACGACGATGGGCTCATTCTTAGATAACTAGAACGATGCGCTCATGGGGGCCTTTAATTATTTTAGTACTGAACGTAGCATTCATCTCGTCATCTCTGAGTCGCCGTCTGGTTTGATGGTTGTACTCCTTTGCCAGCACGTTTAGATTTTGTGTGCTGAAGTTCACTGATGGGTCTTGGTGGTTCAGAGCAAAGATTTCTCAAACGAACGATTATTACTTTGCGTTCAACTCATCTCCAGGCGCCCACCTTTCATTTGTACTCAGTAATAAATGCATATTGAAATACTTTCATCAGAAGGAAATAAATCAATTACATTTACATCGTATTAGATCTCTTCGACGGCAAATGCGATGAATAGCGAACAAGAGCGGAAACTGGGCAGTATATCAGCACCTGGTAATGCAATCGCCGCCACTTTTCTTGATCCCAAGTCAAAAATTTCTTCACAGGACCACGGCAATCTATCAATACGTGATAATGGAGATTGCATAAACGATTCTCCACTCACTGCCGCTTAATCCACAGATATTATTAGGCATCAATCTTCGCCAACCATCAAGCACTCCTGTCCACCATCAAACCAACTGACTTCAGCTAGCGCAGGTTTTGTTCAGTCATCCTCCATCTTCCGTCAGCTTCGAATTTCATATTCAAAGCTCGAATTCAAATCCATTTTCCTGTAAAGCTGCCTATTCCTTTTCTCCAGCTCTTCGTGTTCCTCATCCATCTTCACGCCGCTTCATTCTGCTACGTGTGTCGAGCCTAAACCGCACGGGGGGCACGCCGACGCGACGCAATACCGACTCGAATCGCGCATCTCATCTTCACGTTCACATATTAAAACCGTCGTAATTCTCGCGCGAATTTATACAGAATATGTCTATTGAACGGAATTTTATTTAAAAAAACAAAACAGATACGACTAAAACGGCGAAACGATTCACTAGCAAATAAGAACGAATCTATTTTATAGTCCATCGAATAAAACAGCTTCGTAAGGAAGAACCTAACAGCCATATGTAAAATTATATTAATTTTAAGTAAAAGCTCAGTTCATAAACCACGCACGCATACGCACAACACGCGAGCAAATTACACAACGACACTTTCGATACGCGTTTCTACTTTTTTTTATATATATATATATAAAAACTATCAATTTAATTTGTATTGAATTATGTACAGTTCGTTATTCGTAATGCGGCTCGCTACTTAGTAGCGGCAATTTCATCAAACTAAATATTGAGTCCTTACGTTTAAACATTTATATCCTAATGCATCCGGGAAACTTTTCATTTTCCAGGACTTCAATCTGAATTTGTACTTTAATACATAATTTGTTTCCATGGCACGGATTTACGTGATCCTTAGAAACTTTCTTTATCATTTTCCGGTTTCGAGGAACGCGAATGATACAGATGCATAACCTATTCATTTCAATCATTTCGTAGTTGAACAGCAACAACAGGCAGCAGCATCAACAACACCAGCTCTTCGGGTTGGTTACATTCCATTTCAGACTTTTTACATACGAACAGAACGGAGGGGAGGACATTGAAATTCGCACACCGTTTTCTTTTTATCGGACATTAAACAAGTTAACGCGACGTAATTACGCGTCGTGTGATGATTCTTGTTAGAATTTTAAACCAGATTGTAGTTGGTCATTATTATTATTTTAAATGTTCGGTAACGCATTCATGCTCGTTTTGCAATCGATCATTTCATTTGTGTTGCCAACGTAGGTGAGGTTAAAGGGCGCAAGCCATTCATGACATTTCTCCATGCTTTCGAAAGCCAATGTCCGTGCGACAAATTCGACACCAATATTTGGACGATAACTAAATTGTGATCAATAGAATTGATTATTATAAAAAGTATTTAGGTGGGAATGATGAAATGTAGATGTATTTTACGAATTAATTTAGTTTAAAGTTATTTATTTCAATTATGGAAAAGCATTGTTTCATATCATTAGATTCGAATTAATTGACGGTTGTTTTCTGTTCTAGTTTTATTTCCCTCTTAAAGCGTTTCTAGGATAAAAGTTACATAGATTTTTCGACTGTGACTACGTCCTCATGCAAAATCGGAATTGTACAAGTAAACTAGGCTCAACGAAAAGTTACATATCGTCCACAAAACTATTATTTCCTCGGTAGTATAATTGTGGTCAGTATCGTCGCTCCTCTGTCCGTATTACAGTACTTCGCAGATTTCCATGTGACTTTAACGAATTCTAAGAAACCAACAATCTAATCTAATACAGACAGAACAACGTATCCCCTTGCCAAATAATTATAATAATTATCATTCAAATCTTTACGATAAAAACTTGCCGAATTGAAGAACAACCACCACATTAAATGCAATCCAAAATACATAAACAATACCTTTCACATCATGCTCACTTAACAATTAGCTTAAACGACATGGATTCAACTCATATATAGATTATTTTCATATCATTATCAATTGATTGTTGAATATTATCCAGTGAATTAAAATTATTATGAGATCTATTAGTAAGTTTGTATTGAAATGAAATACATACGCTTTTATGATATTCTTCAGAGCCAACTTGCGCTCCCGCTCGACGAACCAATCGATCAAATAACCAGCCATTAACGGGGCTGTTGTATACAATTTAAAGAACTTACAATAATTACCCAATGCCCATGCCGAACGTATTTCCAGGGCATGTGCAACGGCTGGATTTTCTCTTTGATATGGTGTTAGGGATCGTAACACAGTTGTAATATCTGTAATTGAAAATATATTCAATTAGTTTTCGAACTTTCTTAATTTAAAATGTTTTTTTACATTATTTCTCCATTTTTTCATACGATTTTTTAATTTGAATTTAGCTTAGCATATTAAGCGAATAACAATAAATGAATAGACACTTGCCTAATGTGTTTCTCGTGAAAATATAGTACAACACACGATATGCAATAAATTCGAGAGCATTGTTTCCACCAATTTCCGAATATAACATCTTCAATTGCGTTTGGCACTGATTGAATTCCTCGTGATCGCCTTTCTCCAATGCAATACGGGCATGTGTTTCGTACACTTCTACTGTGAATTTGTCACGAATCCCTTGTACCTAAGAGACGAATCATAATTTACATAAAACCTGTATGAATCAATCAATTGGTTCACAAACATACCGTCAAATCTTGTCGTATCGACTTCAACTGATCGCACGCATAATGATAGTCTTGTTTCTCCACCCATTTGTTCTTCACGTTCACCAACGAGTACTCCAACACCTCAACCGGACGCACTTCGGACGGTGACGGGGCTTTTGTTAGACGCAAAAACGACTTTTCTAGATTCCTACATGTACCAACAATATGAAAATCACTTAAATCAAAGCTACAATCGACTGCTGAATCGTCAACATAAAAACGTGGTTGTTGTTTCCGTTTGTTTTTATTCAACGAGCTAGCTACCGAAACAATCGATTTTTTCGCATTGTTTTGGCTAAAACGCGCGGCCCGTTGCTTCAGACGAACTGAATCGCCCTCGACTGCACCCCCGATTGATGCGGCATAGAATGCGGCTGCCTTTTTGTTTGCCTTATTCTTCTTTTGACTGTTTTTCGATTTTTTCGGGAATGGCGATTCAAGCGGAATGAATTCTTTGTCGTCACGACTTGATGCACTCGAGCTGGAACGACGACGATTTTTTCTACGCGGACTACTCGAACTGCTGCGGGATCTGGTGCGACGTCTGGATGATGAATTTTTGCTCGATACTGGTGATCTGAAATCGGTAAAATATTTGAGATTAGCTTGTGGACATTTTTCTAATGAGTGAATCATACAAAAACCAAAGGAAAGCTGTTTTCAAATAATGTGGGCCACAAATATTGATAGTAAGCCCTTTAAATTATAAGAATGGTGCACAACTTCATTCATACTATCCAAATTTAAGGGGTTGATGGGTTGTGTATAATTTAGAATTGCCTATGCTGGAGAAGGTACGTCCACAAATCTGCCGTGCAATGGCCAAAGCGTCTAACTGCAGTTTCTCGATATCGAGATAAATGGCATCAAACTTTTCGCGTGAAAACGCTTCCGCATTTTCCCTGTCTAGCCTACATTACCAAATTTGTTTGCAAAAACCTTTCAATCAACGTACAAAGAATGCAACATGATTTCAAGATTCAGGAAAATCGCCAATGCGGGGATGAAAACGAAGGAAACTTATTTTTTGATTTGTTTTCTCGCTTGAAACACAGCTTCAAATACAACGGCAAACCGTCTAAAATCATTGTAAACGTTTTGTCCAGTGTGCGTAGAAGGAAAACTTGCCTAAGAAAACAACGGACAAACGCTCCAAATAGTCCAGTCAATTGGGAGTTGATCGTGCATTTTCAAAAGGCAGAAAATTTTTATTGCAATGCGTGGGGAATGGTATAGTTTGCTTAACTTCAATTTCCTGGGATCCCCGATGATGGCGTTTGGGCTCCATCTTGAAAACAAATGAAAATGGGATACCCCCATATCTTCCAAACCGTGGCTTCCACAAGAAAGTTGTGTATGGCAAACGTGCGTAAAATATAATGTTTAGCAAGTCGTTCATACATCACTTTTACGTGGTGTCAATAATAAAAAAGACACAATCCAAAAACCATACCCAAAAAGGGGGGAACAACTTTCAGGCGCCACAGCTTCTTTGTTTTCATTTTAACCTCAAAACATATTGGAAATAACTTTAAGACAATTTTATCGCAAGTCGTTTGATGTATTGATTGTTTTGATCGCTGTACACTGGCGGGAGCTATTACATCCCAAAGGGGGAAAACGCATTTTAGGCCATATAATCGGCTTCCGATGGCAAAGCCCCCATTGTAAAACTTACGGAGCATTTTAGTGAGCAGAAATTTTTTAATTGCAATGAGTAGTATGCCTTTATGTGAGCTTAAATTGAAGTTTCTGGGGTCGCAGCTCCAACCCCCTTGGCGCCATCTTGAGAACAAAAAAAAGTGGAACGGACCCATATCTTGGAAAGCACTGCTCCCACAAAAAAGTTGAATATGACAAACTTGTGTAAAGTTCAATTTGCAGTAAGTTGTGGATACATCGTTTTCACGTGCTGTCAATATTAAAAGAGTTACATGCCAAAAACGACGTTGAAAAGGGGGGATCATTTTTCGCGCGCCACAACTTCTTTGTTTCCCCTATTACCGCGAAATTCGTTCGAAAACAACTTTTAGACAGTTTTATCACCAAACGTTTGCGGTATTGCTTGTTTCGATCACTGTACCATGCCGGGAGTTACTGTGTCCCAAAGGGGGCAAGTCATAGGAAAAAAGCATTTTAACACCTGTTTATCTGGTCCTAAAATGTTTTTTTCTTAAGACTTATCCCCCTTCGAAACACAATAACACCCGACATGGTACAGTGATCGAAACAAGCAATACCGCAAACGACTTGCAACAAAATTGTCTTAAAATTATTCTCGATGTGTTTTGGGGTTAAAGTGAAAACAAAGAAGCTGTGGCGCCTGAAAGTTGTTCCCCCTTTTTGGGTATGGTTTTTGGATGGTGTCTTTTTAATTATTGATGCCAAGTGAAAGTGATGTATGGACGACTTGCTAAAAAATTAATTCTACGCAAGTCTGTCATATACAATTTTCTTGTGGGGGCCATGGTTCCGGAGATATAGGGGTGCCCCACTTTTTGTTTGTTTTCAAGATGGAGCCCAGAGGCTTGGGGCTGCGGCCCCAGAAACTTGGATTTAAGCTGCCAGTAAGGCATACCACACATTGCACCAAAAATGTGCTTGCCTACCAAAATGCTCCGCGAGTTTCGCAACGGGGGTTTTCCATCAAAACCGACTATTTGACCTAAACACGGGTTTTCACGCGACTTTCTCCCCTTTTGGGATAAAATAACTCCCGTTAATGTGCAGTGATTGCAACAAACAGTACCGCAAACGATTTGTGACAAAATTATCTTTGAAAAGCATTTCAATGTGTTTCGCGTTATACGTGAAACTAAAAAAGTTGTGGCGCCCGAAAGATGTTCCCCCCTTTTTGAGTGTGGTTTTTGGTTTGTAACTTTTTTATTATTGACCCACTGTAAAAGTGATGTATGAAACACTTGCTAAACATTTTATTCTACGCAAGTTTGTCATACACAACTTTCTTGTGGGAGCCATGGTTTCGGAGATATGAGGGTGCCCCAATTTCTTTTGTATTGAAGATGGAGCCCAAAGGACAGGAGCTGCGACCCGAGAAACTTGAACTTAAGCTATCTATACCATTGCCCACGCATTACATTAAAAAAAATTCTGCCTACCCAAAATGCTTGGTTTACATCAAAATTCGGACGCTTTGACTGTACTAATAGACGTTTATTTTCCTTCTGATTTGTATAGCTGTACAATGGACAGACCATCTATAGTACTTTAGATGGTTTGCCACTTGTTTTTTATGTGAAATTAGCAGCAAGATGTATTATAGATGGAGTGGCCAGGGTCATAACTCTTGAAGGGGAGGGAAATGAAACAAAATGTTAAGCTCATATGAAAGAAGGGAAGGTATAATGACCCTAAACGCACATATCTCAAAATCTTGAAAATGTCATTTAGACGGTTTGACCATTGCACGGCAGAAATTGTCTCCCATTCGATCGTCGAATACGAAAGAAGATTAAAAGCAAGAGCAAACTTGGCACGCACTGAGCTCAAAGCGCACGAAGCAGCTCCTCAACACGAGCCGTGAAACATTAAGTATTCATCATATCCGTACTGACAGGGCATTGTCTCATTGGCAGACATGCAGAAAGACTGGGTGTGCCCCTTTCCAAGATTTTGGCCGCAGCTGCAGATCGGAGGATGAGGAGGAAACGATTCAACATTTTCTGTGCGAATGCCCAGCACTATCCAGGAAACGCGCGCAAACTTTAGGCTCGCCTTTCCTGGACAGCTTCACGGAAGTAGCCAGTTTAAATATTGGCTGCATAGCCGGCTTCATACTAGATTCTAAATGATTCTTATCATCCCACAGGTTCTAGTGCCGCCCTTATCTTTTTGTGGTATCACAATGGGCCTATCGTGGCTTGAGTGAGCCACCTTTTTGACAAAGGGGGCTGCCACTACAACCAACCAACCAAAAGTAAATGGGCCGGCAACACATATAAAATGAGATGAGACAATTAGAAGCATATAAGGTCACTTCTGGTACTTTAAAAACAAAATGGGCAACTCAACGTCTTCCTTTATTTCTTTCTTTTCAATGTATTTCAAACGAAAATAAAGCGTATGAGACAAATCGTCGTTTTCAGGCTCATCTTTCTTCAAATGTTCTCTTAAAACCGTGGTTTCCCATTTGTTGCACTGCTCCTTCGATACACTGGCACTTTCTCCCGAAATCACTTTTTCTGTGATGCGACGGCGCCTTTCAAACATGTCTTAAACAACCAGAGCTTGCCGGGTAGGCATCATGCCATAACATTTTAGCATGTTTCGATCTTTTTTTCTTTTGTGAGAGGAACTGACAGAGGCTGGTTTTTATCACGCACCATTTTGATCCGCTTCACAACTGATTGATTAACTTCTTCGTATTTCAATGTTTTCAGCTGTTTTCAGTTTCAAAGAATTTTTCATATGCGTAGTTGTTTAATGCGAAATTCATATTGAATCAGTTCGCTACGACAGCGTTATTTTTCTTAGTTTAACTCGAGAGATTAGTGAGTGATTTTAAACATGGAAAATTCGAAGAGAAAATATATCTCATTAAAAGATAAAATCGACATAATTCGGAAATTAGAAAGTGGCTGTGCCAACGTGAAATTTCGTCTCTAGTGACTTCAATGATCCTGCTAGCAACGGAGTTCCCTGATCAGATGGAAATAATGCGGCGACGAAAACATAAATGAGGATTGTAATATTGTTCCTTCAACCAACGAAGCCCTGAAGACGTTGCAAACGTACACACAATTATTATGCCAAGGAGAATTTACTGACTGCAGTTGATAAATTAGGAGACATGTTAAGCGACGATTTATTGAAGAAAAGACGTAACCCAAAAGCAAATTAACGATTTTTTCTCATTTTTTTTCAAAATTTATATACGTATGTACAGTAGGTGGCCATTGAATTAGAAACTTTCGCAAAAAATTGTAATTTTTACATTGCCGAACATTTTTCTCAATTTCTTTAGTTTCGAAAACAAATCTTTGTATACTAGAATACCATTCATGTACCTGGCTATGTAATGCGTATCATAAAACCTTTCACTCGGATGTAGGAAGGTAGGTAAAAATACCGTTCCTTATGTGTGGTGCATACAGTAGTTTTATGGACTAAGTTGAACAGATTTTCGGTATTCGGCTGTTGCACTATTTGCATTAGTTGAATGCGTTGATTTGCATTTAGTGTGTTGTCTTAAATAATTTAATTTAAAAAACAAGAAAAAAATCGAGCGACAAGGAGCGTTTGTGTTGGTCTTTCGTTTGCACATAGTTTTTTGTATAATGGGTCGCAAAAAGGATATAAGCAGTGGAAAAAAGGTGATTTCGTCCTTACTTACGAAAGGTGGACTAAAACAACGAGAAATAGCCCAAATAGCGAAGGTTTCTTGTGCCGCGGTGTCCAAAATATTTCAAAATAATAAAGAAAATATACCTCCACGTATGAGTTGTCGCCAAAACTGTCGAAGAAAAAGAAAAACTACCCCAAGAACGGACCGAATTATTGCAACAACTTTATTACATCGTAGAGCATCACATAAAGCACTAAAAAAAACTCTCATCGAACAAAGAGTAGAGATATCGGGCAGAACCTTACGACGCCGATTGTACGAAGCTAATTTAAAATGCAGGCGTCCGGCAAAAAAACCGAAAGTGACAGCAAAAATGAAAAAGGCTCGATTGCAGTGGGCGAAACAACATAAGAACTTTACAGTTGACGATTGGAAAAAGGTAGGTTCACCAATTCAGTCGAGCAACAAGTTTTTGTGCCTTTTTAAAAGTTGATAAAAAATATTGAAAATTCAATAAACGTTTAGATTAACTTCAGTGATGAATGCCGTCTAGAAGCTGTAACGGAAGGGGATCATTATGTCAGAAAAAGACCTTCAGAGAAATACGAGGAGAAATGTTTGCTGAGAAGAGTCAAGCATCCACCAGCAGTCATGATTTGGAGCTGCATATCAGGAATGGATCTGGGTCCTCTCTATTTTGTTACGGGAACAATGCGGTAAGATCAATACAAAACGGTTTTGGATACTGCTCTCCGATCGCATTTTGAATGTTTGAACACTCAAGAAGCGTCATATACTTTTAAGCAAGATGGCTCTCCATGAAACACCGCAAAATCCATTAAAAAGTATCTCGCGGAGCATGCAATTCCCTTACTTCCCTGGTGTGCGAACTCACCGGACCAAAACCCAATAGAGAACTGTTGGGCTATGCTAAAAACGAAAGTTTATAGCTTTTCAAATCCAACAGTTGAAGTATTGAAAAAGAGAATCGAAGATATCTGGAGAAATGACAAGGATATTGAATCCATGATTCAGAAATGCATTGAAAGTATGCCCGACCGTTTAAAAGCAGTAATCAAAGCTAAGGGGGGAGTTACAAAATATTAATTATAAAGACGTATTTTGTACGAACATGGTATAAACTATCAATAAATATAAATATTTAAGCTCAAGTACTTCTTTTTAATGTAAAATGAACCAAAGTACTGAAATTTCACAAAGTTTCTAATTCAATGGCCACCTACTGTATGTACCTGAAATTGCAAAAATAAACAGAAGACTGTAAAATATATAATAAAACTTAGCTTTATTATTTTAATATCAACGATCGGCTATAACGAACCTCGGATATAACGAACAATTTTAAAAGTCCCCTGGAAGTTCGTTATATCCGAGTTTCACTGTAGATTGTTTTTCGCTGAGTGGCAAATATTTAGTTTTTGATTTCAAGTAAGCTATGGATACCCAGCAACAGCTGATCCTCAGAATTCATCTGTTGAAGAAAGTGGCAGAAATGGACCGGAAATCTCACCATATAAATCTCATGTAGACATCCGAAAACTTTGGCGCACATAAGACGTAAATAGTTTCGATGGCACCCTGGCTGGTTTAGTAGTCGAAGCTGATTTATTGCTAAGACTTGCGGACATACCTGCAAACGTTCGAATTCCAAGAAATGTGGACATTATTATCGTGCCGGACCCACAACGCCAAGATCTGGAAGATGTCAGCAGACATCAACGACCCAGCACACTCTCAATGTGATGCCAATAGTGAAACTGACGATGTCTATCAATCAGACAATCGTGCAGAAAACTCATCAGAAGACTCTGAAGAAGTCGTTGCCAATTCTTAACACGTTAATGCTACTTAACAGGGTGCAATCAAAAGAAAACGCCAAAAGGACAAAGGATTGCTAAAAAGTGGAAGAGTCCAAAAGTAAAAAGGATTGCTAAATAGTGGGAGAGTCCAAAACCGCTTCAATGCGCCCACAGGACAAATCGTATGTCGGCTTGGAGAGATAAATACCAACAAGTTGCTGAACAACCACCTAAGAACCTTCATCCACACTGCGGTCGCCATTAAACTTCACGTCCATCCAAAGAACACGCAAGACAAGCATTTTAGTGTGGTTCAATCACAGATGAAGAGCGTGACTAGAATTTTACAGCATTTTGGGCCTCAGAAACTGAGAATCAAAAAAAATTGTGAGTGAAAATGTCATGACGACAAAGCCCAAGTATCGATAGATGACTGACTCCAGAAAGAAGTTGATCTAAGCGAAAACTCTAATTTCACAGCATCCCATCGCGCAGAGTAAATAGTTTATGAATTCCCCGGGTTTTTACAAACCAAATAAAGGCTCACAATAAACATGCGTGCAAGACCTAATGATTTCAAATCAAGTAATTGACTTACCGTGATCTAGAGCGACTCCTTTCCGCGGCAAGTAGTCCCGCAGCTCGATGTCCCAATCGTGCGTTCAAACTCTTCGACAGTCCCTTCTTCCCGCGCGAGCTGTTCAACAAGTTGTTTTGATACTGCGCCAAATGTCCGATGACTGGTGGTTTCGGCACCAACGCGTTACGCTCGCTGTGAACACTCGGCACGGGCTCCGTGTCCCAATCACGAGTCCACAGTTCACCCTTATTCGCGGCCGCTGTAATTTTACCTTTCAGAATAATATCGACTTGATCCTTGTCCAAGTCCGTTTCGCATTTTGCATAGCAACGCGCCACATAGTTGTTCAGGCTTTCGGGCCACGCGTCCGTTGGATTGTTGAACGGGTTTGGCTTTTTGAAAGGAGTGGATTGCGGCTGCTGCTGTAGCTGTTGCTGCTGCTGGTGGATGAGGTTGAGCTGCTGCTGCTGCTGTTGACTGGTCATTATAGGGGAGCTACACTGAGAGTTTTGGACAAAGGATTGGGTCTGCGGCAGAGAGTCGTAAGACGGGATTGGCGGTGGCGGCTTCGATAGGTCAGGAGTTACGATTGGGGGCGGAATACTCGTGTCAAACATGCTACCGTTGTTACTTTGTTTGTTATTCTGTTGCTGGTTCTTAGCTTGCTGTTGTTGATGCTGCTGCTGGTTTTGCTTGTTCTTATTACGCTTTCGCTTCTTTTTACCGCTGCCGCCGCCGCCACCACCACCCCCGGCATTCATATTATTCATATTGGGCAGCGGAGCGCTTGTCGGCAAAGTCAGAAGCGGATTCGGAGTAGACAGACGCTTCTGCTGATTAACATTGAATCGAATCCCGCCAAATTGATTTTTTGGCGAGTTTGCATTGGACTGCTGCGGAAAGAATGAGGGTCGATGAAGGAAGCCCCCGGCCGACATGTCGTTCTGCGAGCCGTTTTGCATCGAACCCTGAGCCATAGCAGAATTACCGTCAGCACCACCCTTGTGATTGTCCTCCGATTTAAGGATCACTGCGTTGCTAAAACCGGGCGGCGCATTGACCGAAGCGGTTGTTCCCGGGATCGCATTACTCTGCGACTGCGCCTGCTGTTGTTGCTGCTGCATTTGCGCGTAGTGCTGCATGTAGTACGCGCTGTAGTATTGCGCGTACTGCGCATGATACGCGGCGTTATACATCCCCGTGGGATAGTTGTACATCCACCCCTGCTGGGCCTGCTGACCCGCTTGCGGCAGCTGCGCCTGTTGCGAGGCCAATGGCGAAGCCACGGCTGCACCCGATCCACCTTTTTCAGCCATCCAATCACTAAATCTAAACTTACCTTAGTGGGAAGATACCTGTAAATGACAAAACAGATTTTCTTTAGTTTCGCATATTGCTAACGTGACGAAAGGCAAAAGTCGCGTCCGCCATCTTGTGCCCCAGATTTTATAGGCGTTTTTCTTTCATCATTTCTCGCTTAAATCCACACTGTTCCGGGCTTACCTTTCAGAATTTCAATGGGCACGATTGTCTTTAAATGATTTGATTATATTTTCAGCGTTTCTAGCACTTTTCACTAACTTAACACAACAATGGTTTACGCGATATGTCGTCGTCGTAGAACTTTATCACCTTGCCATACTTCTTTGATTACGTCACAATTTAACGACACTGAACTGAAACAGGTAAGCATTGCCACATCGGTTATATTCTCACAATCAATTGTCAACCGGAATTGTACATTATCGACTCACAATATTATGACATTCGGCGTTTTTTTCCACCACAACAATCCCGGCTGATTTTAGATCAGCTGTTTACTGTGTTGTCACATTTGCTTGATAACAAATAAACTCCATCATTGAAAAAAACTAACTTACGCGTTAAATGTCCCTCTTAAGAAAAGTTCTGGTAGTGATCAACAAGCGTAATGGTCTCCTCATATATCAACAAAGGAGTTTCGCAATCCAAACGCTACCATCACAGCTGACAACACGCAAAATGCGTGGCTGGCAGATCCA
Organism: Oxycera nigricornis; assembly: GCA_963942545.1. Lineage (NCBI taxonomy): Eukaryota > Metazoa > Arthropoda > Insecta > Diptera > Stratiomyidae > Oxycera > Oxycera nigricornis. The sequence continues at coordinate 17,795,250 of OZ012661.1, forward strand.
TTCGTATGGCGGCGACGAGGAACTACAACTCTCGGAAAGCATGAAGATTCCTTTGATCTCGAATGCCAACGAAATCCTGGTACAGGTGCAAGCGGCCGGAGTCAACCCAGTCGATGTGGCTATGTTGCGTACGTATGAAAGTGTCCCAATAGTTGTACTGACAATTATACCGGTATTTTTTTCATCGTTGGGAGGTGGAAATCATCAAATGATAATGAATTGCTTTTGCTTCACGGCATGTCGGTCTTTCATCGACAAAAGCCACCTTCGCCTGCTTCAAACCTCTCTTGCGATCACTCTTTTTTTCCATCGTTGAACGGTGGAAATCTTCAAAAGATAACAATTTACTCCTCGGCGTGGGAGATTTTCACCGACTAAAACTACCTCTTCTGTCTCCAAACCTCACCCTATCACTTGATGCATGCACTGTCTGTGTGCAATGTGTTCCCTAAATGCTTGTATATTTAGTTAGTACTTCCCGGCGATGATTATCGGTATAAGGGATAGTACTGGATCCTTATTAATTTTTTCCATCATTAATTTTAGTATAAAGGTCTGTTTTTACAAATAAATTCATTCGGTTTGATTGTCTAACCCTTAAAAATGCTGAATGATCCATTACAGCGATGTTTCTATAAGCCTGATCGATTCGTAGTGTAATTTGAGACGCCTTCGGGTAAAAAATAACAGATAAACATCAACCAACCAATCAGTAACAAAGAAATAGAAGAAAAAATTTCTCTTGCATTACGCGATTGAGACACAAATGTTCAAGAGCTATTGGATTACATGTGAAGTGCAAAGCAATGATTCAATAAAGTCCCATTTAATAATAAATTGAAGAGTTTCGTAAGCTATCCACCTAGCAGCAACTGTTGCACGTAACTTTTTTATTTCTTGTAGTATTTACTCCTTAGCAAACTTCTTCGAAATTTTTATAATGTTCCAGTGCTATCAAATCCCTTGTTACGATCACTTCCTGCCGTAGCCGATCCTGGCCACGGTTCGGATAATCCCACCCCACATTCGCGAAGAGGTAAGTTGGAAAAGAGTTCTAAAACTAAAGGCGCCAGCCATTTCTGCACCGGGACTGCCCTATCCATGGAATCCCAATACGGGAACTGGATCCATGCCCACTCAAAGTCACCGAGCACAATAGGAAAAAGAAGTCAAAACAACATCCGCGGACAACGGATCGTTTCTCGCTGCACACTTTTCACAAGACAAATACCAAATCCAATAAGCAAGACAATTAAAAGCAATTTAAAAATAAATGCCTAATTAACCCCACAATACATTTATTTCTACCTGCAAATTTTTTGTGGTCTACCTCTAAGCTCATTGGGAAGCTCTTCCAAACCGCTGCTGAATTCGTAACGACGTCCGCACTTCAATAGGACTGCCAGTCGAAAGGAAAGTTCGCGCCGCCAAATTTCAAACAAAACGCTCCCTCCACACCGGATCCAATTTAATAGAATCGAGTTTTGCGTCCACGATGCCTCAATTTCAACCCAAGAGGCCTCAATCAACGATGACTTTAATCCAACCAATAAGAGGAAACCTTCCACCTGCTTCACTCCCATTACACTACTGTGTACAAATATGACCCGGAATTTTTAATTTAAACTTTGCGGGGTTTTCGATAGGGACAAATATTTTATTTTTAAGTTGGAAGGACTGTCACTGACATCTGTGTCAAAGTTCACGACAATATCTTCATTAGTTGAGCAGTGGCGCTCATTTTCGTAAACAGCCAAAAGTGTTTTTTTCGATTTTTACCATGTCCGAAAATATTCAACAAAGAAGTTCGATTAAATTTCGTGTTTGGAATGAAATTTCTGCTGCTGAAACGCTCAAAATGTTGCAAAAGGCCTTCGGTGAACAGGCCATGCCTAAAATACAAGTGTATGAATGGCATAAAATGTTCAACGAGGGTCGTGAAGGCGCTGAAGACGAACCACATCAAAGACGACCAAGAACATCAATTGATGAACATCACGTCACGCAAATCAAAGAATTTGTGCTGCAAAATCGTCGATTGACTACTAGAGAGCTTGCTGAACCTGTCGGAGTTTCAAATGGGTCATATTTGTACACAGTAATATATGGGATCCCTGATCCCGTTCGCTACTATCTACGGTTAATGGCTTGACGAGTTCACCAGACTCGTTCCGCTTCACATTTCCCCACCGGTATTATGCCGATTGCTGACATGGCTGGGCGATTTGTATTCTCCGCTTTCTGTCTTCCTGATTGGCCACAGCCTTGTACCTCGTGCTATGACCAATCAGGTATTCTTTATACTTTGCTTTAATTCATGGTTTTAGTATCATCAAAATACATAGCACGGATTCTCTAAGCTGTCAAAAAAAAAACAGGAGACAAAAGATGCAAAAATTACCCTTCCTTCAGAGAGAGCGCTCTGATTTTCGTTTCTGAACTCGCGCGCGAAAGGACGGGTGAAAACACGCAGCGGAATTTCCCCATGTGGAGTTGGGCAACTGTATTATGGCGAGGTTGCAATTATGTGTCTGCAATTCATGTACGCATGCACGCTGCGGTCGAATTAATGTGCGAATAACATGTGTACCGATGCAAATTAGAACACTTGTACGTGTGCAATATTGTGCGGCAATTTGACTCTAGCGTCCGTGCTACTTACTATCTATTCTATGATCATCACTGTGTTAGACAACTTCTAAACATCTGAAAAGAATCCGGTTCTCATTATAGCATTGAAATATTTCGCAAGACGCCTGACTGCAGATCCAGGAATGTCCTCAACCATTTTCGCAGTAATTAGGTTGTGAACTAGTGTATTTTTCTCGTTAATCTTAGAGTTGATGATAAACTACCTTAATCTTTGTTTAATTTTTGGAGCGCGTGAAGATATATCGGCATTTATATTTAGGTAAATAGAATTGGTACTTGAATGCGATGTAAATGTGTTATCCAAGTGAACAGCAACCGCTTCACTTTTTGGTTGTCGCTCCTCGCCTAGTCGTCGTTTGAAAGTCTGATTGTTTGTTCATGTCTCTGTGGTCTTCTCAGATATTTCACTACCTTCCATTAGGAGCAGTTGGTGTGGGATCACCCACTTAAGTATTCTTTAAAGCGTACGATTTGAATGTTGTAGAGTAAATATTGCAAGTTTCTTTTCGCCTAGTTCAAAATAAATTTAAAATTCGTTTAGTGAGAAAGAATTGCCTACTCATCAATGTGGCCGTGAACTATGCATTGCATTTTTTTAAGAAAATGAATTGAACGAAAGAGCGCTTCAAATACATACCACGAGGGAATTCAACGTTTTGTAAATTACATAAGAGTTGAAGAGAAAGCGAGTCGTTAAGAATCTTTCTTTCTAGGTCGCGACGACAATAATATGAAAGCGAACAGAATAACTACGGCCGCTCTTAAGGGGGTAGTATCGGCTAGAATGCTAAAAAACAGCCTAACTTCCAATATTTTTTACAGCTCCTTTATTGTATATAAATTTTTAAATTTGCATGGGTAAAATACACATTTTCAAGATTACAAAAAAAATTGATTTTCTATTTTTTTCCATTTTTCTACTTATTTATAGAGGGCGCCAAAGTTGATGTCTCGAAAAATTTCTCGTGCTACTGCGGACAGATAATCTAACGAATGAAGATTTTAAAATAAAAAACCAAACCGCATTTTAAAGAGGAATGTTTCTTACGTGGTAATTTACCACAATATTTTGAAAAAAAATGATTAAAAAAAATAGCGGCTTGAAAGTTTTTTGCGAAAAATCGCGTTTTTCTCTTTGTTTCGCTTGTTAAATTTTTGGGGATTGATTTTTGGTTTATATTGTGGTAGATTAGCACACAAGATACTTGAATAAAGCAGCACACAAAATTCGTCTTAAATCGGTTCGGCCAATCCGGAGAATAAGTGTCCGCAGTTGGAAAAACGTTATTTCGAGAAAAACGCATTTAAAGTTTCGATTGCCGAAAATATAGCTTACAAAGCGAAAAAGGCGTGCGCGCTCAAACTGTTGTAACTTCTCTATTTTTTGGAATATCTTAATAAAAGGCACTGTCCCTTATACCGATCTTTATCGTCTGGGAAGTGCCAAGCATTTTTTTCAAATATGGATGTATAAATAAATAGTTTCTATTGTCTTGGATACATTGCCTAGAAGGACACAGAGGTGGGTTTAGTCAATTGGTATCTTTTGAAGATTCCCACCTTCCAACGACGAAAAAAATAAAATTTTGAGACGTGATTTTTAAAGATATAATAAATTGAAAAATAAAAAATTGATTTTTCAAAATTATAACCGGTACTACCCCCTTAACTTCTGGTCGTGCTAGTTAGAAAAAAGCGATAATAACGTGTATACCCGCGCATATTTCACTATTTCTGTTTGATATTGCACTCAACTTTTCTCAAAATAGCGCTCAGTTCCTCCAAAATATTTTCAAATAATATAAAAGTTTATTTTCCCTATTGCCTAGCGGTGCATTGAACATTTTCTTCTTTTGTTTTAATTTTTTCTCACTTCTTGGTCAATTCAAGGTGGTTATGGCGCTCCAATGTTAAACCTAGCTAGAAAATCAACAAGCGACATTGAATTTCCGTTAACTTTCGGAAGAGAATTCACCGGAACTATTATTCAAAAAGGATTGGGAAGTAGCAATCGTTTAGAAATTGGTCAAAAAGTTTGGGGTGTCGTTTCAGTGGCAAGACAAGGATCTCACGCTGAATTTGTTGTTGTTCCAGAAACATCGGTACAGTTAAAAACCCTTTTAAACGTTTCATATGAAAAGAAAATTACATTCCACATTTTCTAGGTAGGACAACTACCCGCAGAACTGAACTCTATCGAAGGCAGTGCTGTACTCTATGCCGGTCTTACAGCATGGTCTGGAATATTTTTAACAAGCAGTTTTCGAAACTCTCTGCAAGATGTTCTAAGCAAATCCAGTGGTAAAAAGAAGCGAGTTCTAGTTTTGGGTGCGTCGGGAAGTGTTGGTGCAATGGCTGCTCAAATTTTGAAAGCAGAACAAGCTATCGTTATTGCTTCCTGTGCAAATGATGCTATGCCTTTGGTACAAACACTTGGCGTCGATCATATAATTGACTATACAGATCAATCGTCAATAAATGATTTCTCTTCATGCGGTCCGTACGATTTGATTTTGGATTGTGCTGGACAAGGTCTAGCAGGTGTACAAAAGTACGGTTGGCAATTTAAGGAATACGTAACATTTTCATCACCTCTTCTACGAAATGTGGACGAACACGGCCTTTTGTTTGGTATGGCTAAGAATGTGAGTGATTTGATTGAATCGAATCTAAAAAGTTTGAGCACAAAACAAGGATGTGTCAAATGGGCGTTTTTTGTACCATCATTAGATGGTATTAAGTATTTGGCTGGTTTAGTGGAACGAAAAAAGGTAAAAGATTTTTTTGTTTAGATGATAATTAGATTAATAACTATATTTGTAGCTTCTTCCGAGAATCGATAGTACTTTTAGCTTCACAAACACTCCAGAAGCATATCGAAAAGTAAGCGAAGGCCATTTGCGCGGCAAAGTTGTGATTGATTTCGAAAACTAAGATGTATACATAGTAACTTTTAGTTAATATTTTGACTGAGTAAATTGAATGGAAAAACATGTTTCCGATTATATAAAAAAAAAACAATTAATTGTCTTAAATGTTTTTTTATTCCAATTTCTTCCTTGCTTCTTATAAAGAGACTCTCAAACATTTTGTAGTCTGGTGTAATAAATCAAGTTCAAATATGAGCTACGAACGATGTTATAAAGTCCTTGAAAATAAAACCATTTCCCTTTGCATTGCGATACAACATTTACGTAGCATTTACGTAAACGATTTGATGTTATTCTGCATGGCAAACATAATATAGCTGATAAGATGCGAGCATCATAAGCTTTTTTTTTGATTAGCCACTTGCATACATCAAAAAGAATCGAATAGCTTTGAATTTATTTTAAAGTGTTGTATAAATTCGATTTAAGTTCTAAATTAGAAAATAGCACTGAAAGATGTTCATCAATTTTAAAGTACATTCAACGGGCGAAGTTGCACCAATTTAAAAGTACGCTTAACAGACAAAACTGTAACAACTATCATTTTGTTTTACACATAAATCTGAAATAAAAGTTTAATATTTTACTGTACTACTTAACGATTAAAAAATATAAAAACTAATAATGCAAAAACAGAATCATCAGCCGATTCCCAAGACTTGAAAAAAATATTACTTATAGTAACCAAATTTATTTGATAATACTCGTCGGGCCATCGTCGGCTAACACCACACTTTTACATTACATCATATTGATAGCCTCGCTTACTGACTGATATTTGCCTACCGTCTGATTTGAAAAATCAGCCTGTTCTCACATGCTCGTCATTTTCAATTGCATGTCAAGCAAACGCATTCTAGAAAAATAAAGATCAATCGAGATAATTAGCCTCTCGAACTGTGAAACATTGCATAGTGGATGAGCATTCGGAAAAAAATCATGAAAACTTGTTGTTAGTGCAATTTTCGTAGGCGATAAGAAGTTGATTGATTGTAGAGACAAAAATTAAGCGATGCAAGCATCTTGCACTTGTTTAATTGTAGAAGGGTTATCTTTAGATTAGTTGACCTTCGTTTTATGTTCGACTGGTACTGAAGTGGCAATTTTAACACCAGTTTTTGTATCAACTTGTATTCATAATCTTGTTTGAGTATGGACTTCAACATAGTTGGAATGAACATCGAGCCGTAGTCGAGACATATCTTACATCTTTTTTGAATAAAGTCGATGCTGTGTTCACTTCAAAATACCCTCTTGCAGATGATATTGCGCAATGTGATTCGATATAAACTTTGCATCAATTTTTAAAGGACTCATGAAACCAAATATCTTATTGCACGACTCTCTAAGAATATTTTATGCCGTCGTATCGAACAATTGGAACTAAAGTAAAAAATCAAACATGTTTTGCATTGTGACAATTACAGAAGCGGAAAAAGATCAGATATTTTCAGTAAAACAGTTGCTAGAAAATAGCTTCAAATATATTATTGACGAGCACTATATCTTCATAGACTTCTTATTTGATTTTGGAATATCTACTTTACTATTCCGGACAATGAAAATAACAATGAGCAACACAGCGTTTCGTGAGAGCTCGACGCAAGCTGACTTTAAAATTCAAAATGGGCTGGGGTTTAAGACAGCGTTGTGGATTCGCTTCCATGCTCTTCAACTTGACCTTTAAAGACATCTGCAGAAGAACCTCGATAGGTAATGCGGCCGCGCTGCTATTGAAATTCATCCAAATAGTCGTAGGTTGGTTGGTTGGTTGGTTGGTTGCAGTGGCAGCCTCCTTTATCCAAAGGTGGCTCACTTAGGCCACGATAAGCACATTGTGGTACCACAGAAGATTAGGGCGGCATTAGAACCTGCGGGATGACGAGAACCATCCAGATTCTCGTATGAAGCCGGCTATGCAGCTAATATCTAAATCAGCTACCTCCATGAGGTTGTCCACGAAGGACGAGCCCAAGGTTTGCATGCGCTTCCTGGACAGTGCTGGGCATTTGCACAGAAAATATTGAATTGTTTCTTCCTCATCCTCTGATCTGCAACTTCGGCAGAAATCATTGAAAGGGACACCAAATCTTTCGGCGTGTCTGCCGAACAGACAGTGTACCGTCAGTATGGAAACGATGGAACTCCGGGTTTCACGGCTTGTGTTGCGGAGCCGCTTGGTGCATTCGGAGCACAGTGCGTGCCAAGTTTGCCTGGTTGTGTTACAGGTTCCTTCTTGCCCCTCCACGTAGTACTGCTTGAATCCTAGCTTTATGGAGGCTAGAGGCTGGCCGACTTAGCAGGTAAGTGTATACTCCTGAAACTCAGTGCCAGCTCTCGCTAGGGCATCTGCTTCGCAGTTATATCACACCCCGGTAGACAGCAATGAATCACTTCACAGTGAAGTGACATTACGTTCAGTTGTGAGCGGCATTCCGTTGCAATTTTAGATGAGGCATGCACGCTGGATAGTGATTGAATGAATAGTAGTAATGCTGATGACATTTATATCATCGAGCAAACAATATGACAATGGGCAGATATAAATTTGAAACTATTGACTCATTCCAGGATTATTAGAACGAAAAAATCGAATAGTAATAACATGACCAATAAGGTAAACTTCTCTCAATCTTTGGTCGCATTTTCCGCAGGCGTGCCTCAGGCCAATGATCACCAGCCGAAAACAGGAAATGTGCATTCCACGAAGAATGGCAAAATGCCGATTGTATAGTGGTGGTCTCGAGATTTTGTTCTAGATTATTCCGACTAGTCCACCGAGTCGTGGGTGCAGTGGCGTACCCAAGGGAAAGGGGAATGGGGGAACGGGTTCCACCCCAACCCCCTTGGGTAAACAAGTTTAGCCACGTAAATGAAACCAGAAATGCAATCGGGCTAAAGTCTGCCAGAATTATTTTTGGAGGACTCCAACTTTGACCGGTGAAAAAGTATGATTAAGTATGATTACATAATTATATCTACACCGAAGCACTAGCAAACGTACCTAGCCAAGACTTCAAAAATATGAACCCCCTTTAACAAAATCCTGCATACACTACTGCGTGGGTGAGAAAAGAAAGAAAATTATCCCCGTATTCCTTCTCGAAATCAAACACCAAAATCAACATGCTGCCGCACTGTCGAAGAAACCAAAAAATACAAACATAATGCCATTTAACAATTTAATTCACGTATTCTACTTCAAAATGTTTTTTGTCACACATCATAGTTCAGATTTTATTTTTATTCATATTGTTGATTAATGACGCTATACTGGGCACATTTAAGGATGCTTGTAATCGAATAACCAAAATTAATTTATCATCACATACCATATCCTGCATTAACTCATCGTTCTGGCCAATCATTGACGCCTCCATTCATCAGCGATATTAGCAATTTTGCTCCTGTTACAATAGCAATAATATGCGAATTCAGTTCATTCACAAAATTATGACGACCCAAATGCCAAACGCCAAGAGTTTAATACTTAAAACTTAACTTAAAATAAACCTTTAAAGGTTCCTTGAAGATCATCCCCCTCTCCCTACTTAATTTTCTGCAAATAAGTTCCGTTCCAACTGACGTAGGTAAAGGTGAGCCTATGTAGATGCACCTGACATAAGATATCGCGAGCGCTAGAACATAACAGGGTGGGCCCTAGCAGCCCGTTTTATGCCTGGTGAGCTCCGCTGACGTCTGCCGTTCTGTCAACCGCCCGAAAGTTTATTTGCTCGCGCGGAATTTTTAATGCAAAATAAATGTTTTGTTTCGCGATTTTTTTCTTTTTAAGAGTAGCGGATTTTTGTAGCTCTTGGGTAGGTCTTTATCGCGGTTTTTGCTGGTGTGCGTGCAATATATGATATTGGCTGATTTTTGTGTTTTTGCTTATCTTGTCGATATTAGGTAATGAGATTCAATGCCAAAACTAGAGAATCGATTCACGACACCAGGCGATAAACTTCTTGTTTTGAAAAAGTCAAACCAATAATTTTTCTGTACGAATTAAAAGGGCTCTTTGCCGCACCCCCGGGATTGTACTTTTGTGAAGTTATTGAGGCGAAAGTCTCGTTAACTTTGAACCTCGTCGCGACTCTTATCGTCATGATTTCCAATACATATTCAGAAGGGCACGGCTTGATTTGGCAAGCAAGTTTACAAAAGTATTCCCCCAATTCAGCATGACACTTCAATTTCTAAAGGTTTCATAAAACAAAGTCTTGTTGCACGACTAAAAAAGAGTATTTTAGTAGGGACCTAACTATGTCAACGTTTTCATCTGCGTATCAGAAATGAAGCAAATTAAGTGAAATGCAAGTTTTTATTTCCCGTCAGAAGAGACAAATGTTAATGAGCTCAGTTCAGATTCTTTTGAGTAGCTGCTTTTTGTCGTTAAAGTTTTTTTCAATACAAAAGTTAACTAAAGTTGCCGCCTTAGGACAATACAATACGGTTACTAAAATTCTTAGAACAAAATCGAAATGATAATGAAATTCTTGCAAAGTTTAAATTTTTTACGACAAATCCAGCATTCCAGGATAGGTAATTGTGGATAAAAAATATGCACGATGAACGACAGTATAGAATCAGTTGAAGGTCGATACTCACATAAAAAGTTCACGGTCCTTATATGACACGGGCAGTCTATATATACGAGTATACCACCGTCGCTCCGACCGAGACGCAAAAGGGCTCCGTTCATAATGCAGTGAAGATACCAGGTTTATACCGAGTTCGTGGTACGTTCATGGCTTACTGGTGGCGAATCCAAGTACTAACACGATAACCGTATAATTTAATCAAGGTGGATGTTAAACTGATTTCTAGTGAATCGGTCCTTCTCCTATTACGACCGCAAGCTCCCGACCATAGGGATACCACGGGGTCGAGGAGCTCATGATAGGTTGCTATCATCTTCGACATGGTGAGCCCTTCATGTTGGAGCAACGTGGTGGCTGTGGTAAATCCTGTTAGATAGTAGCGCGAGTACACCAGTATGATCACTATCGGACTCGCAGCCGACGATAAGCTGGTATCCCACCATGCAGAGGATTTGAATCGATGATGCAAAGCTTGCCCATGGGAAGCGGCGTTGATGGACGCTTTTGTTTCAATTTAGTTATCAAGTTAACCGCGTTTTAAAGAACCAAATTTCGGAGAAACCACGCTAAACTCCTTTCTTCTTAAGGCCACAAGCCAAACGTTTCATTTTTCATACGGTTCTCATCAAAGCTGAACGGAAGTTGTCTATCATGGACGCACGTGGTACGAGATTTATCCCTCTGAGCAGAGTGTAGTGTCATATTAATGGTGAAATATGGTAGCTCTGTCCCAAGTCCATATGTGGGCTGGATATTTGTGATCTCGCTTTGATGGCTTCACACTTCTGAGTGTGGGGAGTCCTTGCGATATAATGATGTTGCAGCGTGGTATAATCCACTATTAGCAGACGACACTCAAAGAACGACAAGTATAACTCCCATCTAATGATGGGAATCGTTTCCATCTAACAAGATGATTGTGTTATTTTGATTTTTGTTCTTCAGTCGCTAGCATACCCATCCAGTTGGATACATCATGTTACACATTTTTCATTATATTAGTACACCACTGTTCAAGCATTTTTCAATGATGAATCATGTATCTCAATGTATATCAATGCATGGCTAGAAATTTCGGGGGAACACCAGTATGTTGTCATCAATTCATCAAGATTTTCAAGTTCTGCAACAATTATCATTTAGTATTTTATCACAGCCCACAAGTCTCGTGTGTTCTGCAAAAAAAGCAACTTGTTTAATCATTCCAACATAATCGTATACAAACGGAAAAGAGAAGAAGTGCTCTTTCTTGATTATTTACAAATGTCCATCTTGCATAGTAACATTTCATATAATATTTACGCTCTCATTATTTACTACCCCTCCTCATATCTGAGACGCTGGTGACGATGACGAAACTGTCTTGAATATTGTTTACTGCAACTTTCCTCAAAACCCCATTACTTTTGCTTTCCTCGTGGTACGATACGAGTCAGGCCACTCTGCGACACCCGAAAAAAATGTGATTTCTAGCACTTTTTACACGCATGGCACCGGGTCTCATCTAGAGATACATACGCCTCTTGATAGTGTGGTTGATTCGTGATACCGCACCTTGATATGCAAAAAAATAGTCTGTTATGGCTTCTGCCCAACAACAACATATATACATCGACTGATTATCTCAGAACTTAAGATAACTTATCACCCCCAAGAGTGCTTTTGATAACCAACGGGACGATGGGATTATGGAAACAGCGAAATACAAGGTCACGAATTGCATTTTGTTAATTTAAATAATTAAATGAATTTGATATTAATTTTGTTTGGTTGTTGTTGTTATTTAGGCTTGCTAATAATTTAAACGCTTAAGAGAATAATTGGAAAGGGGTTCATTCACATGGAATTTTTCAGACTAAACGCATACATATAACTTTTGAGCCTAAAATTTAATGCAGTAGAAACTTCAACAAACCGAAAACAGGGAAGGTAAAAATAATTTCAAATTGAATACGAATCAAATTGATTTTTGCATAGACTTTTCTTACTTTATTTTTTTTTTAAATTTCTATGCACCTTAGAGTTCAAGTTAAAAATACGGTAGCTGTAAAACTTGGCTAATAAATGTTTAACTTTCAACATTTCAGAGAGATTGTAAGCTTGAAGAGTGGAAAATTTCGAAATTTTTAAATATTGGCAAGGTATTTAAAGGGAGGTTGGAAACCGACCAATAACATTGTTAAAATCGTTGAGTAAAATTATGGAAAAAATATAAGCATCGCGGTTTAAAGGATACTTAATGCAGAATAGGGTTTAGATAGAAACCAGCTTGACTTTCAGGAATGTAAAGGAACAACAGACGCGATTGTAGACGAAATGAGACATATCAATACACAACTGGACCCGGGTAGTTACGTTACTGCAGTTTTTATTGATCTAAAAAAAGGCTTTTGATACAGTGGTGCATGATATATAGATAAGTAAACTTGAAAACTTTGAAACTGTTGGTTAGCCTAGAGAACTGATACATACGTATCCGACAGAAAGACTTCAAAGGACGGACATTAGAAACGTTAAAAGTAAAACGGCGCAGATCAACATTACCATGCCGTAGGGATCAATACTAGGGCATATTCTATTTCTATTGTATACAAATAACTTGGTTGTTGCAGAAATTGACGGAAAATTTGTAATGTTCGCTAACGATACGATATTGATTAACTCAGGTAAAAATGAGGCTGACTTCTGACAAAAGATAAACACCGATTTAGACAAATTGACATTGAATACGAACAAAACCAAATACATTATCTTTAAACAAAAAAATAAAGCGCAGTGAGTACGCTCGGTTTACGCGTTATAAAAATTGCTGCACGGAGATCGGACACCAGCGCCGCCATTTTTCACTCAAAAAATTTAAAAAAATATTTTTTTACCATTTTATACATGTATAATAAAGTACTCTACAGAAAACCCCAACTTATTTTATTATACGCTTGAAAAAAAATCACAAAATTCGCCCTTTTTTTTACTCGCAAGATGGTCTAACCCCTTAATTGCACAAAAAGGATACAAAATCCCAAAAATTGGATACTATCCCTTATACCGATTCTTATCATCTGGGAAGAACTATTTACTGAAATATAAATACGGAAAAAATTGATGGAAAGCGTGATTTTAAGGAGATGAAGGTGGTTTTAGTTCGTAAAAATCTGACATGCCGAGAGGCAGAAGCTGATCGGTATCATTTTGAAGATTTCTATCTTCCAACGCTAAGGTTTACTATACAAAACAACAACAAAATTGGAAATATGATCACTATTGAATAAAAATTATTGATATTTTGGCACTATCTCTTATGCATCGTCTGGGAAGTAAATAAACAAGCATTCAGGAAATACGAGGTGTATAAATAAAGTAATGGCACCGTCCCTTTCGATCCGCTGGAGACGAGAGACTTTGAGCGGCGTCAGGTGTACATGTGATACGAGAGTTAGTTTTCGTAAAACATTTTTTTTCTTGTGCGCTCTAAAAACGAGTTGCATCAATTTTGAGCAACCGGTGAGCTATAAAGTTTTGCTTCAAACTTGGACACAATGCAACAGAAACATTTGAAAAACTTCGGCAGGCCTATGCAGAAAGTGTTTTGTCAAGGGACCATGTTTTTCGGTGGTTTAAGAAATTTTCAGAAGGAAGAGAGTCGATTGAATATGAACCACGAAGCAGAAGGCCTTCAAGTGCAAACTCCAATGAAAATGTCAACAGAGTCCGGCCAAACGGTTAATCAACACTTCTACCGAGAGGTCCTTGAAAGTCTTCGAAAAATAGTCTTTTGTGTGCGACTAAGCATCACGACAATGCGCCATGTCACACTGCAATCTCAATAAAAGAGTTTTTGGCCAGTAAAAACATTTCTGTGGCTCCTTAGCCTCCTTATTCACCAGACTCGAGTCCTTGTGACTTTTTCCTCTTCTCGAGATTGAAAAATCACCTCAAGGGAATTCATTTTGGGACACTTGAAAACATCCAAACAGCTGTAACCGACCAGCTGAAGGCTATTCCAGTATCCAAGTTTCAGAAATGCTATGATGATTGGAAGGACCGTCTTCAGCGCTGTTTGCCTTCCCATGGGAACTATTTTGAAGGAGACAATATTGCACTGTAATTATATTTGAATAAAAAATTGCAAAAAATTAGTCTCATTACTTTATTTACACACCTCGTATATTGCACATGGACAGTGCGAACAAAGAGTCGTGGCAAGAGGGGTTTGGAGAAGGCGGAGGTGGTTTTAGTCGGTAAAAACCCGAAATGCTGATAAGCAGGAGCAAATCGGTATCTTTCGAAGATTTTCACCTCCCAACGACGAAAAAAAGATGCCACTTTTCCGCCTCGATCATTTACTTGTGGGATCCATCAAAGTATCTCGTATATTATACGTCCCAAGTACTCCAGAACAAAAATGACCTAATAATAATGATTCATTACAGAAGAGAAAAGTGGTCCATTACTAAAAAGCGACGATTCATTACTAGGAATAAGGAAAATCACATTTTTTTCTATTTTGTAAAGAAAAAAATGGAATGCCTCTTCAACTTTCTTGGTTCATTACTGAAGACGTGACCGAAAACATAATATTTGGAAAAATTCTACAGTTCTTGCCCACAAATTCATCGAAACAAATAAACAAATTATACTTACCTCTAGCCGAAATAGTAACCTTCGAAGTTTGCTAGAATAGCCAGAAATTCATCAGCTGTTTTGCATTTATAGTGTTCATCCCCGCATTGCATGTCTCCCGACTCAATTTTGTTGCCGATACTATTCCTAACCGTCAAATTTTGTTGCTCCGTGATACATGGGACTCTGCAACAACTCCAGCCAGACACAACTTTTGCGCATGCACTTCTCTTCAACACATGATATATAGCGTGCGACAATGCAAATGCGACGAAAAGCTCGCGCGAGTGAAACATATCACGCGGCGAAATGGTCAGGCGATTCGCCGCCTCCTTTAGTAATTTTCATTCGCAAGAAAGTTTTGTATTTCGTCGCGTGCCAAGTGCTTCTTCGTGAATTCGGTTCCGCAAAGTGTTTTGATAATTGTCGACTGACTGCATAGGATTCAATTGAACCGGCGTTGATCGCATCGTTTTGGAGACATCTTTGTGCTTGTAAGTGTATTGAAATTGGTTCAATTCGAATTTTCAGGAAGTTGTGGCGTGTCCGTGAAAATGTTCTACATACATACGTAACCATTGCCTGACTGACGACGTCCTTCTTCCCTTCATGTGTTTTGCTACGCGCTCTGTGAAGGGCTGCAGTGGATCAAGCAGCCTTTGGATTTTGTCGGAAGGGTAGTTGTTGCAGACACTGTATGGCGCCGACCTGCAGACCGGCACGCGGAAACCTTTCACCTGCAAAAGACACCCCGACAAAATCGATACCAACTAGTCCATTGTTGGTTTTCGGACGTGGATGTGTCGTATGTATGTAGGTGCGGCCACCGGATGCCGGGCGAAGGGTGGGAATAGCATGAGGCAGGCGGAAATTAAGAAACTTCAGTTGTTCCTTTGGTTCCGGAAAATAGTCCACGTGTGACGACGATTGGTCCTTGAACAGTATTCAGAGATGTTACTGAATTTCACATCCTTATTGACTTGGTCAAGTAAGAGAATGAATGTAGAGTTATTATCAACTCCAGTACAGTTTCCTCTGGTTGGTTAGTTGGCTGTAGTGGCAGCCCCCTTTATCCAAAGGTGGCTCACTTAGGCCACGATAGGCCCATTGTGGTATCACAGAAGATAAGGGCGGCATTAGAACCTGCGGGATGACGAGAACCATCCAGATTCTCGTATGAAGCCGGCTACGCAGCTAATATCTAAATCAGCTACCTCCGTGAGGTTGTCCACGAAGGACGAGCCCAAGGTTTGCATGCGCTTCCTGGACAGTGCTGGGCATTCGCACAGAAAGTGCTTGATTGTTTCTTCCTCATCCTCTGATCTGCAACTTCGGCAGAAATCATTGAAAGGGACCAGTTTCCTCTGATTCTTCAATATTTTTTGAATTATGAATGTTTCATCTAAAACCTTAAATCCTGTTTCCTTCGCTGAACTCAGTATTGAGAACTTTAAAAATAGTCGGATAAATTCTTATTGTAATGCTGTCCAAAATTAAATAGAATCAGGGAAGTCATGTCTTCAAAAGAATTGATTTTCATGATTCATTCACTGTGCGTCTCCTTGCATACATACAGTGAGTGTAAAAAGTATTCGTACGATCCTGTATGCTTTTGAAAATTATGAGTTTTCCGTACTTGTGGCTGTGTTTTTAAATTGAAAAAAAATCATGCATATTGTACTTAACTGGCTTTATTGATAACCTAAAGAATATACTAACAAAACATTTCAATAAATAAGCAAAAAAAGCAAACAGAAAAACTCCATTCTGAGTTGTCCCATTCTCTCTTATTGAAAATTGGCCTATTCCTTATTTGTGTGTCTAGAAATTGCCACAACTCTATCGGATTTAAACCACGGGATTGGGGGGGGGGAGGTAACCAGAGTCGTTTGTGGTTGGGGTCGTTGTCCTGCTGGAACAAATAATCATTTCCGAGTCCCATTTTTTCAGCACTAGCACGCTGAATTCTCCTTCAAAATATTTATATACCCTAAATGGTTCATATTGCCTTCAACAAAATGAAGATTTCCCACGCCCTTTGAGCTCATACATCCCCAGACCATCGCTGAGCCTCCACCATGTTTCATCGTTGGAATGTTCTTTTGCTGTAGCTCTGTATTCGGCTGCCGCTCCTCGCGGATATTCCCATCCGACCCCAAAAATGTTGAATTTACTCTCGTCGCTCCAAATAGTCCTGCCAAAGATTTCATCATCTACGTTTCGATATTTTTTGACAAAGGCCAGTCGCTTGATCCGATTGACTTTGCTTACGAAAAATTTCTTCCGTGGACGCCTCCCATGAAAATCCATTTCGCGCAATGTTGAAACACATACACTAATTCCTCGCCGCCCCAGCTCTGCAGAAATTTTCGGAGCACTACATCTTGGATTCTTTTTCACTTCCCGGATCAAAAAGCGTCGCTCTGCTTCAGTTAAAATACGAGGGCGCCCGATTCTTGGCTTATTTGCTACTTTTTGTGTCTCTGAAAAACGACCCATAATTGATTGCACTGTGGATTTGGGCTTTCCAACAGCATCTGCGAACTTTTTTAGTGACCACGTCTTGTTACGGAGCTGGATTATAGTTTTCCTTCCACTTTTTGTTGTTTCACGACCCTTTCGCCGCATTTTAGTAGCAAATGTAATATTGATTGAATCCTAGCTTTGTGGAGGCTAGAGGTTGACTGAGTTGAGATATTAGTATATATGCTGGAGATCAGTGCCAGCTCTCGCTAGGTCATCTGCTTCGCAATTTCCCGGTATGTCACTATGGGCTGGCACCTAGTATAGGATCACTTCACAGTGGAGCGACATCACGTTCAGTTGTGTTCGACATTCAATTACAAATTTTGGACGAGGTGTTCACGTTGTATAGTGATTGGATAGCAGCTTGACTTACAGTTTTCTTAGAGAATTTCCTAGTTTCTCAACCAGTTTATTGTAGATTGCAATTATATCTGCCTGAAAAATACTGCAGTGGTATGGAAGCCGAAAGAATAGTTTCAGGCCTAGCTGTTCTGAGTATCAGGCCTAGCTGTTCTGAGAAAACATCACATCCATTCTTTTTTAATCAATCAGTGTATATGTCGACCGATTCCTTTTTGTCACTTGTTTCTAGGGCTCAGTCATTCCTATTCGGAATAACGGACTTGAAACCATGAAATAAAAGGCAGTAGCAACAGTATTTTGTTAGTAGCGCCTTTTGTTTAATCACTTCGTTTAGTATTATCGGCATTGAGTATATTAGGTATTTTTTTAGTATTTCGATTCCAATTTGATTCAATTCTATTACGAGTACTGCCTTAAGTTGAATTTTGTTCGTATTATGGTGTTTCCTTATGCAACTTTCCAGTTCTTCCCATTGAAGCCCGAAGAGATTAAGATTGAATGATTGCGGGGCGGTCGGCGAAAAATATGGGGCGATAATGTGAATAACTTACGTTCGGACTTCACGAGCTGTCTATTTTTCTGTTATTATCATGCTGGAAATAAAAACTGTTTGCTAAATTCAATTTGTTCACACTTTTTTGACATTTTTCTCGCAATATATTCAGATAAACCAGTTTGTTTATTATACCTTCTATGAATACCAGTTTGCCTGCATCTGCTTCAATTTTGTTGCGCTTTACAGATACAAATTAAGTTTTTTTTTGTCAATTCGGTGTAAAGTTTTCTTTATACAAATATTCTGGCATCTGACTGGAATTTGATCTCATCACAAAGCAGTACATGGGTCCAACATTCCTCAGTTTTATTTTTTAAAAATTTCGTGTAAATTTCGAGCTTTTCTTTTTGTTTGCTTTACTAACGAGTGGTTTTCTTCTAGACACTCTAGATTTATACACAGCACGATGAGAATGAATAGATATGAAGACTGGGCTACAATCTCGGAGAAAATTATTTTGGGATTTATTTTAACGTTTCTGACAATTTGACTCTCTTCTTTCGCGATAACGTTACGCAGCCCACCAGCATGCTTACGACTTCCTAAACTTTGCCTATTTTCAAACCGTTTAACGACACTTCGAATGGTAAAACGCCTTCGTCCCATAATTTCTCCGATGTCAGGACACGATTTATTTTAATTGTGCAAGTTTAGTATTATTTTTATCTATGCTTCGCACGTTTCTTTTTGCTTGCGACCCATAATTGACTTTTATCACAAAATACTGAACTGAATTAACATTCAATTACTTTGACGCATTAAAACAGAACTGCCCCTAACTATTCTTCATGTAACTGCCAACGCGGAACATATAGGCCGGGTTATCCACACGTAAAGGGTTTCTGTGCCAATAATTTTGTCCGTGTAAAAACGTAGGCTAGACGTTAGTGTTCCGTTGTGAGTGTTTTTTATTTGAATTTTTTTCTTAATAATACGAGGCACGTCCAGAAAGTAGGTGTACTGGTACTCTAACAGCTGTAGGGAATACTTTTTCGACATGTTGACAATACTGCCGCGTAGCCTGACCCCTCCCCCTCCAAAACGAGACCAATCCGTGGTTAGTGTGTTGAAAAATCTTGAAGCAGTAGCATCAGAGACAGTCTCAACAATGGCGTCACACCTTGTCACCCTCCGCCAAGAAATTCAAAACCACAATTTCAACCAAAAAAATCATGGCAGCCATGTTTTGGGACCATAAAGGCATAATTTTGATTGAATATCTGGCTCACGGGGAGACCATCAACGCGGCAAGATACTGTGAGACGCTAAAAAATTGAAAAGAGCGATTCAGAATAAAAGGAGGGGCATGCTGATGAAGGGAAGGCCAACGCTACGAAGCAACTCCAGGACTCTTTTGGCTGGGACGTTTTGAACCATCCCCCGTATTCCCCTGACCTGGCCCCTTCCGATTTCCATCTCATCACTTCCCTGAAGGTGCACATGGGTGGGAACAAGTTTTCAACTGACGAGGAGGTAAGGGGGAGGTGGAGAAGTGGGCGAAAGAGCCGGCGGAAGACTTCTTCGAGGCAGGTATCAAAAAGTTGATCCCGCGGCTCACCACTTGCATCGAGAGGGATGGTAACTATGTTGAAAAATAACTTACATATTAAATTGAGTACACTTACTTTCTGGACGTGCCTCGTATCATTAACACTAAAAAGGTCGCGCCTCCCAAAGTTACATAGAAGGTCCCATAGGATCTGTGAGATCCAATGCCAATACTGAATCAGCGTCCAATGTCAATTTCCTGGAAACATTCACAAACATTTGCAGCGACGACCCAATCGAGAAATAGTGATACCGGATTTAGGAGGATACTGAGAATCATTAGCCACAGAATCAAAGCGGTTGCAACGCATAGATCTAAACACACACCGTGGATTTTTCAGATCCGGCGCGACCTTGCTAGTGTTAAGTAGAATAATTTTACAAGATTCAAACGTTGTATCATTACAGATTTTAAAATATGAACAGTTGTTGAGTCCAGTTGTACCAATAATTTTGTCCATCACTATTATTAAAAACAAGAGTGAAGGATTTTGACTAGCATTCGTTGCAAAGTGCATTTTCAAAGAATCCATACTAACATTATATTGAGCTCAGTAAAAAAGACAAACTATTAAACAGGAAATAAGGTATAAATAATTTCTGAGTTTTCCTATCGACGATGTTCGTTATTGCTCCGAAATGGACAATTGATTACGAATAGATACCAAGATCAGAAGTTTCAACCAGTATAGAGCTTGACCAAAACGTAACTTCAAGTTATAAAAGGCGGGTAATGCGTTACGAAACTTTGATCAAAATATATAAACTTATACAAGCAGCCCTCGGTTTATGCCGGCTCAATTTACGCCCAATCATAGTAACGCCGCTACGCAATTCGCAGATTCTTCCTATGTTAGATAGACTTTTGTTTCGGTGTTGATGTATTTACATGTGCATTCGTTAAAACCAAAAAATTTCTGTAGAATATATTTTTTTTCTGTTTAATATTGTTGGGTATATAGACATTCACATTAAATTAGGATTAAAGTAAATTAAAGCAATAAAATAAATGTTTAGGTACCCACGTATGCAAAAATAAAGGATGATTATTTGTCAGATAAACATGGTTGTCTAAACACAATAATTTATCTCACTAGAAATAAAATTCGAGGTTATTCGACGAATAGAAAATGAACAAACACGCCCTAATGCCTGTAGTTCTTTGATCCTACCGCTATGTACTGATACAACCATTATTTAAAAAAAACGCCGATAAAATTACACACTCCGCGCAAAAGTCTACGGCGGTAAATGTAAAACATGTAAGTTACAGTAGAGGTAAATTTTTTGAAAAAATGCACAAATTGTTATCGTTTCGGGTGGATGATGCAAATCAAAAATCATTTCCTTGATTCAAGCTGCTTTAACTGAAAAAGCAAAATTAATTTTTGTTTATCTTAAGGAGACAGATGGAAACGAAGAAAGGAAGAGGTTGATTGACGAGATTTAAATCGCGAATTAAATGTCGTTATTCAAAATTATGTGGTGAAGCAACTCGTGCATCTGTTGCGATGGCAGCTGCTTCTCCTAAAGAAATCCAGGGTTATGTAGAAAAATGCAACTATTCTTCTGGCCTAATCTTCAATGTTGATGAGACTGGGCTTCATTGGAAAAAGTAACCAACAAGAAGTATGTTTCGCTCCATATTTTGAAGTTGTGAAACGTAGACTAACTCTTAAGTTAAGAGGTCTACTCTCTTTATAATTTTCAAAAAGTAGATTTTTTATTTGGAAAATATACATATACAGAAATATCATATTAAAATTTTATAAAGATCGGAGTAGTCTAACTGTATTTTTGGGCAACTTTCACTTTGTCACCCAAAGCGCGATTTTTCATTAAAAAAACTTTAACCGCGTTTTTCGCGAAACAACGTTTTTCGACGCCGCGTTGATGCAATCTCGGGAACTACTGAACCGATTCTCACCAAATTTTTACCAAACATATGACTACAGCTATAGCACGAATAGCTGGTTTTTCAAAATTTTGATTTTAAATATTTTTGTTGACCAAAAACGGTGAAAAAAACACGTTTTTTCGCAATTTTTCGAAAAATGACCGTCATTTTGCCAATTTTCCAAAAATCTATAAGCGCTATAGCTATTAACATACTGAACCTAAAGCTATTTGATTTCTTTGTTTCAGATCGACCATCTCGAAAATTTTATCAACGGCGCACATCCCTCTCGTTTTTTCGATATTTTTTAAACCAGCATTTTCATTGATAAAAACTCACATAAATGAAGAAAGAAAGAGGTTTTTTGTGTATTTCGGGAGTGTGTTCATTGAGTGTAACCCCTCCTTTATCAATATTTATAATTGAAACCTATCTAAAAAAAAAAATTAAAAATAACCCGTTTTTACACTGCTAAAAGAGAATAGACGCCTTAATATATACACAAAAGACAACGTCTTTTAGATTCAAGTTACACATGTCATAAATTAACTATAGAAAACAAGCTCTCATTTCGTTCTTATTCGCCTAAAATTCTTCAACTACTACATTATATTCTTATCTGTAATGATTTGAATTATTCGAGAAAAACTTTAAGTGAATTGTGAAAAAAAGTAAAGTAAAGTAAAGTTCAAGTAATTTGAAATAAGGTCTGTGCGACTTGGGAAAAGTTTAAGTGATTTGGGAAAAGGTTCAAGTTACTTGGGAAATCTTTTAAGTGGGCTGAAAAATGCTGTATAAACATCTTCATTAATCTACGCACATTTCTCCCCAAAAGTTTTGAAGTACAAAGAAAATTCCCTGAAAAGTAGCACCGGCAAATGCTAAGAAAACGTACTATAAATCAAGGACCGTGTTTCAAATCAACCAAAACTATTACTTTCACCTTCAAAAATATGCAAACAATCAAAACATATTTTCGGTTACTTCAAATGAATATTTTACTGAGACATTGTTATGCCAAATAGTGTGGTCCAATTTCTTAATTTTTTACAAACTATTATTCAGATTAAGACGTTACACCACAGTAGAAATTTCAAAATATCGATTTTATTTTTATTGGCTTGAATAATCCTTTGAACTTTTTAGAATAAGAGACAAACGGTTTTATATTTGCCAGAAATCGTTTTCATTGAAATTTCGAGCTTTTTCTCGACCCCTCCCAACAGCTCCGAAACGACTACATGCGGTTAATACGACACCTGCTCGTCGGATACAGCATTATGTCTTACCATTCGATTTCTAACTTCTCTAAGATACTATAAGGTGTTGCTAGAAACATTTTCAAAGATTTTGAATACAAAGTACGTTTGTACAGGGTCCTTCGATGTTGAGAGAAGACGTAAATTAAAGTAAAGTCTAAACTTTAAGCGCGTTTTTCTCGAAACACGTTTTTTCAAATCGGCACGCAGCATAACTCAAACAGATTTCTATTTTTTCATTCCAAATTAATATCAATTCATTGAAACAACATTCCGCATAGAAATACGTAGCCGATTTTCGATTAGTTAATATTTCGATTTTTTTAGGTACAAATGAGTGCTCGTTTTTTGGTAGTAGGTTAGGTTAGGTTGAAGGGTGCTAAGCCGCACGGCTTCCGCTTCACTTAGGCCCCGTTGGCCCATTGTGCCCTGAAGACATGGAAAAACTACCATATTATTCCATGAACCACCCCGATTCCTTGAGGAAATCCAGGAACTGGTCCATTCTCATAACACTAAGCTCACTTAGCTTTACGAAAAAGAAAGCACCTAAGTGTTTTTTCCTATTGTTCGCTAGAGCCGGACAACTGCAGAGAAGATGCTCTACAGATTCTGTCTCCTCTTCATCACCGCAGCTTCGACACAGGTCGTTCGCTGGGAGCCCGATTCTTCTTGCATGTTCACCGAAAGCCACATGACCCGTCAGTATACCCACAAGGTTTCTTATTGCACCTCTGTCTAGGGATAACAAGCCCAGAGTGCGCTTTTTGTTATAATTTGGCCACATCTGTCTAGCGGTACAGCATGTGCCTAAATATCTCCAGCGCCTCAATGCTAGCTCATAGGCTGATGCCTTTATATCCTGCCTAAGAACTTTCATTGAGACCCCTACCCCCACTTTCTCATGCAGGTGCGCCTCGCGGGATCCCTCCCTAGCGAGCTGATCCGCTTTTACATTTCCGTGCACTTCGCTGTGTCCAGGAACCCAACACAGTTTTAAACTGTTCTTTTGAAAGATCCTCCCCAGTTCCGACCTACAGGTTTCAACTAATTTGGAGGACACTAAGACTGATTCTAGCATCCTTATGGCTGCTTTGCTGTCCACAAAGAAAGTGATGTCTTTATCGACCTCCCCTCTCTTGTTAACTTCTTTCGCAGCTCTCAAGATTGCCATTATTTCCGACTGCACAACTGTGCAGTGCACGGGGAGCTCCAACGATATACTAAGGCCCCAGTACTCAGAAAAGATTCCTGCTCCCGTGCCCGTGCTCGTTTTCGAGCCATCCGTGTACACTGACACAGTTCTTTTGCCGGCCCCCCGCTCTCCCACTCTTCTCTTGAGGGGACGACGGTCAAGAAATTTGTTTCAAAGTCCAGTGTTGGCACTCTATAGTCCATGTTGACATAGCCTTGCTTCCCACAATGACTTTTCAGTACTGTGGAGTGCCCATAGGGCCTTTCCCTCCAGAAGCCTCCACCCTTCAGACGCACAGCACTGGCGGCTGCCGCCTCCTTGCAGTGCAGATCTAATGGAAGAAGATCCAACATGATCTCTAATGCAGCTGTGGGAGTAGTACGCAAAGCACCCGTTATCTCCAAGCACGCCACTCTTTGGATCTTAGTGAGTTGAGCCAGGTTACATTTCTTGCTCAGCGCCTCCCACCACACCATAGCCCCATAGGTCAGAATTGGCCTGACTATAGCTGTGTACATCCAGTGTAGCACCCGTGGTTTGAGTCCCCACTTAGGCCCAAAGAGCGCCTTACACGTGAAAAAGGCTACTGTAGCCTTCCTCACTCTCTCTTCCAGATTTGCCCTCCAGGTAAGCTTATGATCTAGCACGACCCCTAAGTACCTCACCTGATTGGAGAGCGTAAGACTTTCGCCATTAAGTGTGGGCGGCCTAAAGTCTGGAATTTTACGCTTCCTTGTAAAGAGGACAAGCTCCGTCTTAGAAGGGTTCACTCCCAAGCCACACTTTGTGGTCCACCTTTTTTTGGTAGTAAAATGAATTTTTTTTTAATGCTCGTCAATGATCGTCAAAAATGAATATTTTCAAAAACCCCTTCGTATTTGTATAGCTATACTAATGTAGTTTAAGAAAAAAGATTTTATTTTGTTCCAAATTCATTTTTGGTGCGTGCTGCGGAGCCCCTCC
This sequence comes from Oxycera nigricornis, assembly GCA_963942545.1. Classification (NCBI taxonomy): domain Eukaryota; kingdom Metazoa; phylum Arthropoda; class Insecta; order Diptera; family Stratiomyidae; genus Oxycera; species Oxycera nigricornis. The sequence continues at coordinate 17,820,360 of OZ012661.1, forward strand.
AATAACAGCCGTTCCGTAGAAACGGCTGTTGGGCAGCCATTGTGTAATATTTTATAATAAACAATTTTTTTTCAAACTTTAAAACATTCTTAATAACATCCTTAAAAAGAATTACTCGTTTACTTTTCCTTCCACTTAAAAAAATAGCAACAAATCTTGAAATTTTCGCTCTCTACTGTGGTGTAACCCCTTAACTCATACTGAACTATTTTGGCTTACAAATTTCCGACAGCTTTGAGTTCTTATCACAATAATAATAAAAAACATACAATTCTTTCATTTTAGGTCCATGCAGCTTGTAAGCCATCAATTTCTTTCACAATAAGCCAGCATCGTTCAATGTTAGAATCACATCAGTGAATTCGATCTGACTTTATACATATACATAACATACATAGGGTTCACAGGAAACAAACTATTCGGGCGATAACAACGAAAAACTGCGTGCAAGTGACGGTCATTCATTTAGTTCGTCGAACTAGTGCAGTTAAATATCAAGGTCTCATTATCCCGTTACACAAGCATGTACTCGTTTCTAACTAACAATTATACATTATATTTATTTTTTTAGCTTGTCGACAAATCGTCAGCTAGTGTAGATCATTCAGAAAACACAACTATTATTGTGTTCAACATTGAAAGTTAACTTGGGGAACGCCAACTCGTCGTAAAAGTGCTTACAATTGCAATTTATAGAGATTCATGCGCTCAGTGACAGTGTATTATAACGTTATCGAGTTGGAAAATTCATAGAAAAAAAAGATCGCTGTTATCAATAAGACGGACGATTCGTGTGACACAAAAAAATTATCGCAGACTCGCGTTTGAACACTAAAAAAACATAATCAAGAGAGAGAAAAAAAACGCTAATCTCTAGTTGGATCACTAGAACCACACGAGAATATAGAAGCCACTGGAAGCATGCAAAAGTAAAAGCAATCATCATTTTTATCAGTATCTGTGCAACGTTATAGTGTCGTGCGGGCCCATAAACGCGCAATCCAAGCCATTCAGATCCTACTTTTCCCCTAAGTTAATGAAATAGTAGTGCTCGTGGCAGTTTGCCATTAGTCTTCAACTACACTCCGATCGAGTCGGATCCTCTTTTGGAAGGTAGTAGCTTTTATTCAATCCTTGTTCAAATAGGAAGTCGATTTAATAAAATTTGAAATAGTGAAAATAATATTTTTGAGACTTCAGTTTAAACACTACTAGTGGTATTGTTCTAGTGTATTCTATACACTATATCATCCCATTCAGTTGAACTTGTACGGGAAGTTAATTGATACGAGTATATAGAGCAGAAAGAAAGTTATTATATACTACAACGAAGTGTGGTGGATTGGAATCACATCAAATTTTTGACGCGATTCTATATTTCTGGTTAGTTGTTACTTGACTGTCTGACGGAGCAGTTGTTATACCGCTCGTGTAGTGTAATTCGATCGTTTTGTGATAATCGGGAGGTAAAAGGAATTGTAATAAAGAGAACTCGACAGGAAGTGGAATATCGTGTATAAATTTCAGTAGAGGTTCGAAGCGAAGACAAAATCTCGAAAAGGATTAGTTTGCCGACAGAGTTGGAGAAACGTAATAAGACAGCAGCAACAGTGAAAGGTACGTTCTTAATATTATGTTTAATATAAAAATGGTAAAAAAAATTGTCATGTGCGTGTTCTATTGATTTTCTCTGTATTCAAGACAAACTATATTTTGCATATTTATGAATCAAATCAATCAAATTTGAGGTGAACAATTCAAAGCTCAGTGAAAATTAATTTTGCGATGATTTGAATTAATTCTGCTGCGATTTTACTGAACTAGGCGTGTCGAAACTTTCGCTATTGAAATTTAATTTTGAAGTTTAAAACTAAAATAAAAACGAATAAATTAACTGAAATATTGAACCAAAAATTTGTCTTAAGACAAATATCATGTCCTTTATTTATCAAATCCAACGTTGCCGCATAAAATCTGTGATGATTAGACTGTGATACTGCGCCTCATAAGATATTGTGTCGATTCTAGTGCAGATTCTTGTATTCCTTACTCAAAACGAAATTAATTAAATGCTAGACAAAACGTTTGTAAGGATTCTATGGTTGTATACTTCGTAAGCTATTTTTTTTTTTTATGTATGCGTTTTGTTCTATTTAGGAAGCGTATGTAATAGGACATACTTTCGTGCTGTCTATTGCTGGTAATTATCGATGTAATGCGATATTGCATAGTTGTGTTAGATGTTAATAATAACGCAGGAAAAGTGTAATTCATACAGTGGAATATGATAATAAAATATTTGCTCAGTACGAATAATATTTCTGATACTAACCTTGGGGATTGTTTCAATTTCGACATGAACTTGCAGCTGCAATATGGTGTAGCTCCTAAAAAAATTAAAATGTAAGATTCAGCGAAGTTCAGTGTGTTTACATGCCGAATATCCGTTCTTAACATAAAATATCTGTTGAGCTCTTTTACGTTTTACGAAACCATCAATCGGTGGAAGAACCAGTTCTTTATGTGCTAGGTGGTATTTTTTTGGTTCGATATGTTTGTGAGGATGTATAGGATGTAGCAATAAAAGAATCGGAAGATGATGGGCTGACTTTTGCTTATTTCGCGAATTCATTTCGACATGGCAACCGAAAATTGATGCGAACATAATTGGATTGGTATAAGGGTGCGATTCGGTGAGAAGTGAAGATCCGATGGAAGATTGAGTACAAGCCGTAAAGCCTTGATATGTACATTGACTATTGTAGTTCAAGGGCAGACGATAGGATGTGGGCTATAGCTAGAAAGTATTTCATCGGAATTTTTCGGAAGCATAACTTGGGTAGTCAAGTTGCAAATTTATTTGGAATGATTGATTGGTGTGAAACAGAATATTTCCGTGCATATTGATTCGATTTGATTCAGTTAGGACTAATTGAATTCCTAGAAGCGGTGTTAATTAAAAATTAAATTATATACTAATTTAAAAACTTTCAAGTGGTCTTAAATATAAATATTCGGAAAAGTAAATTCATAAATACAAATTCATAATTTCTATTGCAACCACATGCTAAAAATCCTTCGATTTAAATACAAATAAATGCTTATTACTTTCCATTTCAAATTATATTGTCTACTTTAACAGCAAACCTAAAATAATATACGAAAATATATCTTCTTCATTAATCAGTGGTCGATCGGCACAATTCAAGTTCAAAGTGATTCAAAACTCGATTATTATAATTTCCCCTAGTCATCCATTGAATCCTACATGTGTTTTCTATCAAATAACGAAACGAAACTAAAAGATAGACCGAAGAATTGTTCATTCACCATTTTCAGAGCTAATCAAATCAAGTGTAACAGCTGTCGAATATGATTTATAGGCACAAGACATCGTGTTGGGAATTGTTGTTTTTCTTTCCGATAACCTTGTCAAGTGAAAGATTTAAAATCTTTTGGTTTATTTGTTTTATTTTCTTCTGCTTTAAACGGAGATAGTAACAGTCGGACAGTAGAGCAGTGAACGATAATACGTTGATTTCAATAGGATGATAATGATTATGCAACGAATGATAATGATGCTAAAAATAAAAATCGGGGAAAGTTTTTTAGGTATTTTGATTACAGAATTTATTGGTATATTGACTATTTTGCTGCTACCCAAGATTACGTTTGTGAATTGACACATTTTCGGGATGTTTTTTGAAAGATATGTTATTGAATAACACATTCATAATTTATTTAATGCTTTAAAATGTGGATAAGCTTAAATTCAAATCTTTTTCGATGTACAATTCTAAATAGAATTACATGCAATCTTTTACACGTTCAACATTATTTTCTAATCATATTTTCAATTATAAACTCACAATAACCTTGACTAAAGCCATCAAAACATTTTCAAGCCAAACGAATTTAAATCGCTGAACGCAACAATTAAGTATGTTCGATATCACAATTGCAAATAGAAATCAAAACGCGTACAAATAATCATAGCTATCAATTGTTAAATGTGTACGTACTCGAACTATGTTAATTGTAACAGGAAAAAATTAGAAATTCAACAAAAGGTTAAAACACTAAGCACGCCATTGTAAACGTTCTAATTGAATTGTATTTATTGTTCTTAAAAAAATGGGGTAACCGTTTCTTATGTTTTTTCTTGATTGTACAATTGAATTTTTTGTTTCAAAAATTAGACAAAATTTGTAGAGAATTTCAAATACTTGGAAAGTTTTTTATTTATTTCATTTAACAGCCAAATCCAATTAAAAAGTTTGAACGATAAATTACATAACAAAATTAATTAAATTATAAAGCCAAATGCATTTTTTTGAAGAACATGTCGAACACTCCTAAATAAAGTATCTGTAAATTTGGAGTGATCCTATATTGAGTATTTTGTCTCAGTGATATAATGGGAAACTGCGAATGAGACGCTCTAAAATAAGCTCCAAAACTTATATAACAAATCCAAATGTTGATCACTCATTCCATTAAAATACCAGTTCACTTTAGAAGGCGAAAAATACCATTTTTCAAGCATTTGTTCCTCAGAGACTTTATTATATATTGGCATGGATCTTTTTTTATAGTATTATTTCATATTTGAATAATACAAAAAATATAATTTTTATTTATTATTTATTATTCTCTTTTATAGAGAGTGCTGAAATTAAGTTTTGAAAAAATCGTTACTCCACGGCGGATAGATAATCTATGGATTGTTAGATCTGAAACAAAAAAATTAAACGGTCTGTTTCACCGAACTCCACCACCGTTTTCAAAAAAAAAAACAGTTAAAAAAATGGCGGACTTGTGAAAAAAACTGTCAAAAATCGACCGTTTTTTCGTAATTTTTTCAGCGCCAATTTTTTTCCAAGTTTTTGTTTATATTCTGGTGGATTACGGTGTCTCTAACAAATAAAACAAATCAAAGTTTTAGAAAATCGGTCCGGTAGATCCGGAGATTATCAGACAGACAGACGTCATGTTGAAAAACATGTTTAAAACTTTTGTTCCATTTCGCTGACAAAATTTTGTGAAAATTGAAAAATTACACATTTTTTAGAAACACGCAATTGATATGTAGAAGTCTAAATAAGCACTAAGCACAGGTAAAAAAGCCGCAAATATGATGTTAAAGGAGAAACCGGTATTTTAGAGAAGGGGAATGAAAGAGACGCTACGCGGCCGACAGCTGATCGAACACCTAAAAATAGCCGAAAACGCGGACACACTCAAAGTCGCCATTTATATATGAAACTTTCGAATTTCGAAAAGATTTTTCTAGAGGTCATTTTTGAAGTTCTAAGGAGGAAAAATGCAAAAAAGGCCATTTTTTGAAATTTATAAAGTGGACTAGTACTTTAAGCTTGTTGTTAAACAGAACCTAGGGGTTGCAAATACAACCTGACTTCTGGAAAATACTTGCGAGAAAGCTAGGCAGGCTTGGTTCACATTGAGCTCAAAATGTCCAAAGAAGCTTCTCAATAGGAGTTTTGAAGATTTAAGACGCATAATATCACCATATACGGATCATTGTTTACTGAACAGACACGAGAAACATTTGAGCGTTCCTTTCAAAAATTTCTGTCGCAGTTTCAGGTTGAAGAAAAGAGGAAGAAACAATCCAGCATTGCTTGCAGCACTTTCCAGAAGACGGATGCAAATTCTTGGCTCCACTTTCCTGGGCGACCTCACGGTGGTGTCCGCCATGGGTGTTAATAATATAGCCAGCTTCATAAGGCAATCAAAGCGGTTCTCGGAATCCCATATCTTTTTGTTCTTATGGTATCACAATGAGCCTACTGGCACCAAAGGGAATCATCGCTTAACAAGGAGAGTGACTATCTATTTATTTATCTACCTACATGCGTAGCAAACAACTTTGTCTAACAAATAAGGATCAAATGGAGGAGAGCGCCAAGCTTCAAGCTATTATAATCATATTGCGACCGTAGCATTGGTGAATTAAAATAAATATTAGTACATAAACGCAGAGCTTAAAGATCATCAGAATGTGATAGTCTCGAAACTAAAACTTCCCTGCTGTCACAATTTGAAAAGCATAAAATTGATCAAGATAAACTCAACAAGAATGAAGTCGGTTAAGAAAATAGAGTCGGTCCTTGAAGTACACAGGAATGAGACCATATTTGAAAAATAATTGACGGTTAAACTTACGTTGTAAGGTTTCAGGGATAGATACCAAACAATTCAAATACGGCGGCTCAACCACGGAACAACAGTCAAGGATCGGACGATATGACGTAACCGACTAAGGAATAATAATTCTTAATGGATTGGGACAGTCATGCGTGATTCTTTGGCTGCTATTGGAAAAATATAGAAATTCGTCGAATACAACACTAGAATACTTGACCTCCTCAATTGGAAGTTAGCGGATAATCACTAGATTTAAATGGAGAAACAAAAGGGGAGATTTCAAAAGTAAAAATCGTGAGATGATATTTAGATGCAACCGGTCTGATTGATTTTATATAAGCATCTTGAATTGACTGTTTGTAAATAAGCAGTTTTGTATTCATAGAATACTGGGATCCAAAGAGAGAATACAGAAGATGTTAAGCGTAATTTACTTTTGAAGTTATTTTTGCAATGTGGAACTGGAATTCGTTTTTGGTCGCGAAATGGTCTCCAAGATACTTAACTTGAGCTAGATAGTAGACTATCCGCCAGGCAATTCTAAATGTTGATAGTTTAGTTCGCTTCCGGGTCGACTGGATGAAAATAAGCTCAGATTTTAGGAAGTTTACCTTAATTCTCCATATTTCATAGTAACAGTTGAGACGATTGATTTTTCAAGAGGAAAAACTTCTCAGCCACTATTTTCCAGGTAATTTTTGACCGGTATAGCAACGTGTGGTCGAGCATTATCATGATGGAAAATTACAGACTCGTGCCTGGTCGCATATTCCGGCCGTTTTTCTGTCAATGCTAGCTTTAAACGAATAAAGCTGTCCCGTAATGGTTTGACCTGATTTCAGCAACTAGTGGGTTGGTCCCTTCTAATCCCATCAAATACTGAGCATGAACTACGTATTCTGGGAAGAAATTATTGAATTTAAAAAAAAACAGACATAACACCATAAATGTTTCGTTTCATTTGATATAAGCGATTGCTCAATATATTCATTAGAAAAATGGTTTGCCTAACTTTTACGATGGTCTCTTTGGCGGCTGAATGACAATGACAGTAATCTAATTAGCTTGGGATGTTTTAATTACAGTCGTCCCTTTGTATAAGTCGACTTTGAGAACGGTCATACCGCGGCGTATATCAAAATGTCGTACATCAAATCCTTGAAAACAGAGTGTACTTAATTTATCATGGAAATTTTATCATGGATTTTTGTATGTAAGATAACCTTTAAAATTTATAATATGTTACAATACGAGTGTAATATAAACAATTATGCCGTCCATATGAATATAAACTAATTCATCACATCGTAAATGCAGATATAACTATCTTTGTACAGCTTTATGCTGTAGTATAGGCAATATATATATATAACTCTTTATTATATTTTTGTATATTTCCCTAGAAGGACGTAGTGCAACATTGATAAAAATATTCCCTCACCCACCCGCGCGGGGGACGGAGGGACGTGTCTCCAAAGCGTTACTTCTATTTATATTACATTTACGGTAAAAATGCCATTCATTGATTTTTTTATGATTTTTTAATTTGTTTTTATTTTTTGCCAAAAAAGAATCTTATTTTTTTCATTTTTTTTTACTTCAAAACATGTCTGAAAATTGCTTCCCATATCAATCGGTTTCATATGATCTTTAAAAATAGGCAAAATAACCATTTTTTAGTGGAGGAACCCCCATAACTTCTCATGAGGTCGTGCCCGTCGCGAACTTTTTATGCCATAGTTCATACATAATCTTAACCTTTACGAAATATTCAAAAGTTTGAGGGAGGTACGATAAATTTGTTACGTAATAAAAAGGGGGTGTCTTTGGAAATATTACTAAGTGTTACATGGGGGGGGAAGTTAAAATACATACTCTCAAAATTGCGTTGCGTTATATATGGGTGGTCCCTATGCACGCCAGTCGGAAACTTTAAATCGAAGCACATTGTCGCCAGAACATGACGCGGCCCGTAAAATAAAGCGCCGTGGGAAGCTAGCTTTACTGGTTGCTTAGGCTTATCCGTATTGTTAAAGGCGCATAGATATATTGATTTAAAAACATATAGCATTTTTAGGTTAGAATCTCGTTCGCTCCTATTAAAAGCTGCTTCGAAATTGGGCTCAGATCGTTTTGTTGTAAACATGCGCTACCATAAAAGTGCGGTTTCGTCCACCTTGAATGCCTGATGAAGCGAATATCTTTCGTTACAGATGATTTCCATAAATTTTTCTGGGAATTCTTTAGCTTTTTTATGATGATTATGCTTCACTGTCTGTACTTGGAACTGGTCCAATGACTAGCGTTCCGAAAACCGTACCTGTTTATAAAATTTTCCAGCCATTTCTGACTGGCTTTTAATTGGAGATCTTTGATGATATGTTGCTGTTTTACGGCCTTAAGTCGCTCGATTGTCTTACAAATAATTATTTCGGAACTGAAAGGTGCCAAAATATTATTTATTGAACTGAAAAGATCCAAACACGTACCAAGACAACATAAAGCTTCCATCCAGTCGCTGTTAAACAAGTCTCTGGATGCAATATCTCAATACCAACTGCTGAAACATATCTATCAATGTGTGACATGCTTAATTGGGTAATCAAGTATAATTGATGAGATTTGCTAACACAATTTCTCCAAATTAAACATAATTCGTTTCTATGATACATAATTTTCATAATTGTTCGATACTCTTTCAAAGTTTATTAGCAAAATAATAAAGTTTGATTGCATTTAATCTGCCCTAATAGGATCGATATACGAAATTGAAATGTTGGGCGTATCGATAATATCTTAAATGCGTTAACGTTTAATATTTTGTTGTCATAAATGTTGTAAGTTTGTTTGTATTTATCTCTAATGATGTTTTATATCTCACAATTTGCAATCAATAAAAAAAATTATTGCAACAAAGTCAGATTAATTTTGTTTAAAAAACAAATGGTATTTACCATTAAATCCTTTATACATTAATTTGAAAGAATAAAATGCAGTGATGCAACTCTATACGCCGACTAGAGATAGTATGTAGTAATATCCAGCTTAATAAAATTGAATTGGTTAGAGGAAATCAATGTCAAAAGTAATAAAATAGACAATTTGTCTGATAAAATATTTACGAGTATGTTCAATCAGAATAGAGTGATTCCCTTCCGATTGAATATAAATAAATCAATTAATTCGATCTAATATACTAGGGTGGGGTGAAAAATTGCCGGCCTGATCAAGAATTTTTTTTTTGAGTTTTTCCTTTTTATTTTTAACATAATCTTCATGAAGACTTAAACATTTTTTTATAAGGATGCTCTAATCCAGTGACACCCTTTTTATAGTGCAATTCAACAAGCTCCTGAAAAGACGCATTTACAGCATTGATAACTTTCTCGTTGTGGTCAATTTTTTTTACCTCTGAGCGATTTTTTGAGGCTGGGAAACAAATGAGTTACTGGAGGGGCTAAATCTAACGAATATGCTGGATGAAATGGAATTCAAAATTCAATTCATTGATAGTAGCGATCGCAACGACGTCATGATGAAACAGGATTTTTTTCTTCGTCAAATGAGGTCGTTTTTTCCACTACTCCCTGCAAACGTCCTCCTGCGGTCCTCCACGACTTTATAATTTTTTCCATCATTTCAACAGTTGTGACCTCAACGGATCGTCCTGGACGTTGTGCGTCATCAGTGCTCGTGTGTCCTTTTTAAATTCAGAAACTAGGGTTGTCAGATTTTTTTTATCGTATAAATGCTCATTTTGGCAAAAAAAACGGGATTTTAAATTTTTCGCCGGGACAAAATGAAAAACATGTATTTTACGTTGTTTTTATTGCTTGTTAATAGTTATATTTTAAAAAAGATCGTGTAAGTTTTAACTTATCGTTGTTTGATTTTACATATTTGTAAAATTCAATGCAGCTATAATCATAGTTGAAAGCGGTCATTAATTCGCTCTTTATCAAATCCGGAGTACATTTGTTGCGTACATGAGTCCATTTTAATGCGATCTGCCAAAAAATCCTCTCTACAAAGCAGTTGGAACTAGGAATACTAAAGATAATCGATATAATTAGAAAAATGTTAGAGATTTCACTCCTGGAAAATCCTTCGATTATTTTCTTCCACTTTTCAATAGCGCCCATGCTTTTGTCATCAAAAGACGTTGTAATTTCCAGTTTTTTTTTAAATAATTTGAAATTCTTCGTATAACGAGTCCTCCATATTTAATAGATCGATCCTTAATCCAATCTTTTTCATTGTTGTTTCTATCGAAAACATTACATTATGAAGGAACGCTTTAGTATTTATACGCCAAAGTTTTCGTCTCCTCTTCTCCGGATGTAATTATGTTCTCTAATAGACAAGGACACTCGGGATTCTAGAAAATGAGATTTTAATACTGGCCATATTCTTATGGTTCTTTTTACTGCAGGACCAAGAGAGAACAATCTCGTAGCAACATGTTTCACAATTTCTTCCCATTGCATCTCATCACAAATGTGGTAACAGGAGTTACATGTAAGCCTCATAAATTTCTCTGAAATTTAGTCTAAGGGTGCTAAGGGGAGCCTCAGATGGATTCGAAAGGGGCTAAGGGATAGGCTAATTAGGCGTCTAAGGGGTAGGCTAATTAAGCGTCTAAGGGGTAGGCTAATTGGGAGTCTAAGGGGGAAACTTAGTGGAGTCTAGGGAGGAAGCTATGGGGGGCTAAGGAGGAGTCTAAGGAAGCTAAAGGGGATTAGGGGAGTCTAAGGGAAGGATAAGGTCGCTAAGGGTTGGCCTAAGGGACTAAGAGAGAAGCTAAAAGGCTTTAATATTACGGACACTGTTTGTTCTCTCGTGCGCGCGTAGCGCAGCTAGCCGTCGGAGTCATGCGCGACGCGGTGCGTATTTTAATCGAAAAGTGTTGAAATACGGGACAGAGTCTGTCCCGGCGGGACGTTTCAAATTATGCCTTAAATACGGGATGTCCCGGGAAATACGAGACGTCTGGCAACGCTTTCAGAAACCCACTGTTAAACGGTTAAATACGATAGAAAAGAGTCTTTCAGTGGTGAATTCACTTTGTCTTTAACGTCGATTTCTTTCATAATTCAAAATCCGCAAAGTCAACTTCTTTTTGTTTGTAACCAGAGAATTGTATAGCAGGCAATATTACAACATATTCATCGATTTCCATTCGACAAAACGAAGTTATTTTTCTCAAGACAAAATTTAAAAATGGGCAGTCAATTGATTTCGGTTCTTTTAGTAATTTTTTTTTAAAAAAAAGATGCACCTCAAACCCCCTGAAATGTTTTAATTATTTCACACAAACCTCTCCATTTTCAATTTCGAATTTTATTTTTCAATTCCTCAGTTTTTTTCCTGGCGTGTGTTGAATACTTAACTTTTATTGACCATAACAAAATTAAGAGCTGCATTAAAAATATTCGAACGTAAAAAAATCTCCCTTAGCTAAAGTCATAAGTCGAATGCAAAAATTTTGCACCTCTAATAATGATAATATGGTTTTTTAACACATAATCGTGCTCACAATTACGTTAAATATTTCACGTGTGCAATTACTTACAATAATTAAATACTGTTCATAATTTTTGTAATGGCCACATCACACGATCCTCGTAAAATATCGTGGTAATATAAACATGTATGTACATACGTGAATCTCCCAACAAGTCAGCGAATGCTCATAAAACGAACAAATTTTATTTTTTTGCGGTTTAGTTCGAATAGCATGCAACAAAATTTTATGGTCTAGTTTGTAAGAAACATAAATTTAAGCTGTATTTATTCTTTATTTAGCAGAGATACATTTGAAGCTCATACTGTAATCAATAGTAGTTTTCAAAGAATTTCATCCACGTATCCATCGATTAGGTTGCAATTTTTAATTAGTAATGTTATTCTATCTGCCATATGGCTGAATGTCGTCAAAATGAGTCAATGTTGTTGGTTTTCTCCCATTTGTAATTGTTTTAGATAAGATAGCTAAAGATATATATAACATGGAATTCAGTATGAGTTGATATGAATGAGTTAACTTGTGCAAGTTATAAGTTTAAGCACACTAAATGGAACGAATAAAAATATTGATCACGATTCCTAGAGTAAACAATTTAACTGATTCAGTCTCAATGTTCCACAGGGTGCGCACCATTTTCCCTATTTTTTCTAGGCAAAGTAGGCATCCGCAACCTTTGAATGTTAGTTCACACAATTTACCACCACAAACAATGTGAACTACATCTCAAAATTTTCGAACGTTTGCTTCGTGTGAAGGAATTGAGGAGAATGGTATCCACTCATCCATTCAGTGAACATTTGAACTGAATCAGTTAAATTAGACGAGCGAAACTACATCAACTCTTATGGATTCTGGTAAACATCATTCAGCGCGTATCGTTTAGTAGTTAATGCTTCTTTCCTTCACTCTAAATTTGAGGATTTCCCCTCCAAAAGTTAGGTGGGAAAATAGGAGGATCAGAGTTTTAGGGATTTGTTTAGGAATTTTCGAACATATTTTTTCCGCATTTTTAATCGCAGCTTCTATGTAGAGGCTTCTACAAAAAAATATATAGTAATATATAAACATTTATAGTCATTGCATTAAGAAAGTAGTACCTGTTATAATTTTGAAAAATCAATTTTTCAATTTATCTTCAGAAATCACGTCTCAAAACTTTATTAAGATATTCTCAAAAATAAAGAAGTTACGGCAGTTTGAGCGCGCACGCCTTTTCCGCTTTGTAAGCAATATTCTCGGTAATCGAAACTTTAAACGCGTTTTTCTCGACATAACGTTTTTCCAACTGCGGACACTTATCCTCCGGATTGGCCGAACCGATTTAAGTCAAATTCAGTGTGCGCACTTTATTAAAGTATCTTGTGTTGTAATCTACCGCGATATAAGCCAAAAATCAATTCCAAAAAATTTTGCAAGCGAAACAAAGTGAAAAAGCGATTTTACGAAGAAAAAAATTTCAAACTACCGCTATTTTTTTCTGATCATTTTTTCAAAATATTGCGGTAGATTATCACATAAGAAACATTCCTCTTTAAAATGCGTTTTTTTTTTCAAATTCTTCATTCCTAAGATTATCTGTCCGCAGTGGGACGAGGCATTTTTCCAGACATCAACTTTGACACCCTCTATAAATTAATAAAAAAATGAAAAAAAATATAAGATTAATTTTTTTGTAATCTTCAAAATGTTCGTTTTACCCATGAAAATTTTAAAATTTATATAGCTGAAAAAAATAAGGCTGTTTTTTAGCATTCTAGCCTATACTACCCCCTCAATTCAATGATAATTTTACTATTCCATTAGTAGTAAATTGCACAGTAATTCGTCGTGGCATTTTTTTTGCAAATATAAGCAGTTTTTCATTTCAGGTTGGTTTCATCTGGACGACATAGTAAACTGATATAACTTTTCTCGTACAATCCTGTAGAATAAGCTCCTTTTTTATCTATACTTTGCTCTACGAAATTGTAACAATTGTAGACAAAAATTGACGAAATCAGTTTGGTTGAATATACTGAGAATTTTATAGTACAGCGCTCGCCGTTGACTATTTCAGCCTGAGCTTCATAATTGTCAAAAAATTGTGATCCAGTGTCATCACCAGACCACAATACACATCAGATAGACACTTTTGGGGTATATGGTTTGTATAGGATGTTTTTTTAAGAGGCATATACCTTTAAAACAAATAAAACTCGACGGACAGAGGCCAAGTTGTCGAGAACGGTGTCGAATCGATAAATTTGGATCCTCAGTCACACTATTCTCTAGAGCAGTGATAGCTGCCTCGGTACGCATTGTACGAGCTCGTGTTGGATGAACATTGTCCAATAGAGTACATGTGGACATATAAATCTTTTCATCGTATTGCATATGCGCTGCTCAGATGGACGATTGCGACCATAAATTGGACGAAGTGCTCCCTAAGTTTGGCACACAAAACACGAATTTTGAAAAGAAATTTCCACTTTTTTCTAGACGTTTTTCAGGTGTAAGTCTTTGCATGGTAATTTGGCAGAGTAAATGAAACATTACATCAAAATGACAACCAAAGTAGACAGCTATCCCTATTGGAAGTTCTATACCTCTAAAACAAAACACCCTCTTTATATTAAAATTGTATGAAAAGAACAAGGTTTATGCCAAAAGCGGCGATCAAGAAGACTATAGCTACAGTCGATATATTGAGAAAATTTCACTAAAAAGTTTTCCAAAAGATTAATTGGCACAGACACTAACACATTTTTCAAATCTACCGCTATTTCAAAAATATTGTATGTATGTACATATGTGCATGTAGGTAGGTATATTTGCTTATTTATGTACATATATTCGACCAAAAGCTGATAATTTCCCATTGTCTGTGCTATTTCAAAAATATTGTATGTATGTACATATGTGCATGTAGGTAGGTATATTGGCTTATTTATGTATGTATATTCGACCAAAAGCTGATAATTTCCCATTGTCCCCCGCAATCAAATTTCGCATCGGAAACAAACATAAATCATCATCGTTTGACTCAGTTTCCATAAGCAAGCAAGCAAGTGGAGTATCGTCTTTCTGAATTACTCATTTGAACTTGAAATATCACGCCATATGCATTCCATATAAATTGACGCTCGCATGTACATACATATATACATATACCTCATCGCTATATATGAACATACAAAATTACCACATTCATCATACACATTCATAGCATACTCTCATGTGCATTTAACCGGTAAAACTTTCTTATCCACATGGAAAACCATTAGACGGCATCGTATCGTCGTCTCTCCACCCTTGGTGGTTTTGCGAAAGAGCGCGATCCTCATATAAAACGTAATCTGCACAAAACTATGCACGATCGCTTCCGTCGTGGTGATCGATCGTGACTTCGTCATGAACCGTAGTATCACCTGATGTCCCTGTTTTTAAATGCTGCTTGTTTTTTATTTGCCTCTCTTCGTTGGACGATCATGACGACAACAACGTCATATTGTTTGTTTGGTTCCATTGTTGTGTACATACTCTTCTACTGAGGATCGTATGATCGCGATAGTCAATCTCGAGAAGCGACTGGTCTGGGGAGTTAAAGTATGGAAGAGAATCAAGTGTTGTTCCCAAACAATTTCATTCCTTTAACGAACAGTTGTTGTGTTGTGCAGAAATGGTGGTCCGATGCCGTACAAGAACTGGCCAGGTGTTTTTATATTCCAGTATGTGTTTGATACTGCGACTGTATGGAGGGAGCATCTTATTTTGCACTTCGAAGAAGCTGTACCTCAACAACTGTTAAAGATACAAGTGAAATTGGTGTCTGATGGCATGAATTGTTGGTTCAGCGAAATCTGCAAAAAAAAACCTCTGAATTAGGCTTTCTATTGGAATGTATGTATTTAGTCCGAACGGTATTCGGTTTAACACTTTTATAATAGAATCTACACTCAAGTGATCTATATCCCTAAAAGTCCCCCATGCAGACAAAATTCAAAAATAAAATTTTAATATACAGTGACCGACAAAAGTCTACATACCACCCTTATTTTCGCTACTTGATGAAAAAAAAAAGAAATGATGCAATTATATTTAAAGTATATTTGAATTGATATTTAACAAAAAAAATCTCCTGCAATATAAACTTTACAAGTTATACATACATAACCTAAAAAAATGCCTTGACAACAAAAGTCTACATACGGCTATAGGTAAATCAATCTTTATGCTTCTGTGCGGTTTTGTTTTATAACGGGAAATACCATTTATCAAGTTTTGGCATTTGCGCTTCGTGTAAAGCAACATTTAGTGCAGTTTTGATAAGGTCGCAGCTGTGACGATGGCTTCCCGGAAGGAAATCTCATCAAAAGTACGGAACTTGGTGGTAAAATATCGAAACGAAAGAAAATCTTTCGGAGAAATAGCCAAACTGTTGAATTTAAGTAAATCGACAGTTCAAACAATATTCAACAACTACAAAAGCAGGTTATCTTGTAGAGATCTTAAATCTCAACCATACTAATAATGCCCAACGTGCCGTAAGCAATTACATATCCTGCATACGGAAATGAGAGCCCACACAAGTTGCGGAATATCCCGAGCAACATGCACACGAGCATTTCAAAACAAAGAATCCAATAAATTATGTTCAAAGAACACATTCTTTCAACCATTGCCTTTGACCGCGTGCGACATTAAGACAATGCACACAAAAGGCATTGAGCCCAAAATAGACAAGTGCGTATGAGCATTGGAATAAAGATAATGATGTTGCACATGTAAGTTCATTTCACTTGTTTGAATTGCAACCACATGTGCAATATTGAGTATTGAATAGTGCTATGCTGAATAGACTTAAGATCATTTTTTGTAAGTAAAATAGTGTATATAAACGACAAAATAATAAAGAAACGAACAGAAGTAGAACTGACTTCAAAGAGCGACATAACGCTGCTCTGTTCCTTAAAAACGAACACTGGTCTTTTTTATTTCTCACCCTATTACGGCTGATTTGTCTTCGACAAATAACGCCTTTGTACTTGCGGAACCAAGGCCGCTAAGAAAATATACTTGGTAGGTATTTTTGCGCTTCCTGCTAAAAATGCATTTTTACTAATAGTGCATTCGCGAACCCCTTTCTTTTATTTCCCTCTCAAACTTTATGTAACTCTACGACCAACACTACATGGCGATCCTGCAACCAATTGAACGATCCTGCAACCAATTGAACGATCCTGCAATCAATCAAACGGCCCTACAATGATGAAGACGCGACAAGATGAACGCAGCAGAGCTAGAAGTCATCAACAGGAAATTTGATGAGCTGTTTGCCTTATGCGTAGCAAACACTGCCAATAACCCTGTGACGACCCAAAAAGGCACGGAAGGGTATGATCCACGGAATCCTGCGATCAACAAGGAGGAAATATTATCAAAGAAACCAGGCCCACAACCAATCACGATTGAGCAGTATAAAAGCCGAAACCATCAAAGCTACGCTCCAAGGCCTATTAAACCAGCAGATACGAAGAAGAAGAGGACCAGAGGAGGAAAAGCTTTCAAACAAAGGAAACACCTGAAGGAGCTATACGTTCAACTCAGCATCGAGTCAAGTGCTAACAATATACAAAAAATTAGGAAGGATATCCACGAACAACGGAAAAATGCTAGGCGACACAAAAATTAAAAAGAAAAAAATATTTAAAAAAAAAAAATGTATTCAAGGTAGCAAATAAGACTGAAGCATTGTAGAATAATAATATATATCATGAGCTAGATGTCTGCATTATTTAACTTAAAGAATATTTCATCAAACTTAAAAAAGACACCAAATAGAAGTTATACACATAAATTTCTCATCAAAACTCTCCTTGCAATCGAAGATTTAAGAGTTCAATTCAAAGAGGAACTACAGAATAATAAACAACCAGAAGCTGAGCAACTCTCTGATAAGCTAAAATTCAAAGAGATTTTTGAGGCAATACAATCAAGCATTAAAGAAAAAATGACTGATGATACAGTACCCACATTAGATAACACTTTAAACATGGATATCTTCAATTTTCTAAAAGTAATTCCCGAATTTGCCAACAAATTCAATGATCTACACAGATTCTTAAACGTTGTCGAAATAATTGAAAAATCAGTCCCAGCACATCAAAAGAAGGACTTTATAACCCTTATAATCAATACCAAATTAAACGGTTCTACACGAACAAAATTAAGCCCTTTACCATCCTCCGACAACTTTGATTCACTAAAAACGAATCTTCAACACATTTTTAGACCCACAAAATCTGCTTCGTGTATATTGACTATGATTACAGATATTCAACAAGGAACTAATGAATCAGTTACTAAATTTGCAGAACGATTAGATGAATTATTAGCTGAACTAACGTTAACACAAATAAGTGATATCGGTGAACAAGGTCGGGACACGATATCAAAAACAAATGATATTCTTGCCTTGAACAGTTTTAAGAAAGGTCTACGCAATAAATATATTATACAGACTTTAGAAGCTAGTAGAATCTCAAAATACAGAGAAGCAATTTCGTTAGCCGAAAATTCAGAAATGAGCATAAAGGAAAATAGATCAATAATGCAAAATGGAGAAATATACCATTTCTCATCTAATAGATACCCCAGAAATAATAGAGGTAATTTTCATAATAATAGCTATAATCGTCAAAATAATAACATTAACAATAGATATAATAACAATAACAGATATAGTAACAACTATAGGAACCCCAATCCTAGATACGATAATAACAATATTAACAATACCAATAACAGTGGTAGGAATTACAATCAAAATAGAATTAACTATAACAATAGGAACAACAATATTAACAGAAATAATAGTAACCGTGCATATTCTCAACCAACAAACAGAAATCCTACAAACCGAAATTATAATCGACAGGGAAACTAATTAGCCCCAGATACCACACAAATGGTCCAAAATATGGTCACTCGGGGAATAAAAACGCAAAACTAGGGAATGTCGAAACATTTAACAGTGAAGGAACTACAAATTATGTCCATATTAAAACAGATAATAAGAAACTAACATTTTTAATAGATACTGGAGCGGATATCTCCATTTGCAAATTATCGGCCACATCAGGAATACAAGAAATTAACTCGGAAGAACATTGCAAACTCACGGGCATAACTAAAGAACAAGTTGGTACTATAGGGACAACAATTTTAAATTTTAAAATAAATAACGATTCACTACAGCACAAGGTACACGTAGTAAACGATGATTTTCCACTATTAACAGATGGAATACTTGGACGAGATTTCTTTAAAAAACATTACGTTAAAATCGACTATGAAACTTATACTATTTCTCTTAATGTAAACAGTTCTGAACATATTATCCCATTGCAAACTGAACTTTTTCAAATCAAAATACCCCCTAGAACAGAAATCATTCAACAAATAAATATTAACGTAGAAGAAGACAGTCTAATCTGCGCTGAACAAATTAACGAAAACATATTTATTGGCAACACGATTATTCCTTTCAAAGGAATTAAACACGTTAAAATTTTAAATACTTCAGATAAAGAACAATCTATAAACACTTCTGATCTAAAATTCAAAATAAAACCTTTGTCCAAATTTTTCATTTACAATCAAAAGCAAACTTCATATAAAACTCAGAATAAACTAAAGAGATGGGAAAAAGTAAGGAAGCTAATAAAAATAAAAACAACAGATACACATGCAAAAGATACTTTGGAAAAAATTTGTGAACAATTTCAAGACATTTTTTACTTAGATAATGAAAAACTTACGTCCAATAATTTCTATAAACAAACACTTCATACAACCGACAACACTCCAGTTTACGTGAAGAATTATAGATTACCACATACGAGTTATAAAGAAATCAACAAACAAGTACATGACTTATTAGAAAAAGACATAATAGAACATTCTATCAGTCCACATAACTCACCACTTCTAATAGTACCAAAAAAGAGTGAAAATGATTCCAAACAATGGAGATTAGTAGTTGACTACAGACAACTTAACAAAAAGTTGGTAAGCGACAAATTTCCATTAACTCGTTTAGAAGACGTTCTAGATAGAATCGGAAGAGCAAAATATTTCTCAAGTCTAGATATGACAAGCTCATTCCACCAAATAGAGCTAAACGATGAATCAAAAGCGCTAACTGCATTTTCGACCAACAATGGTCATTACCAATTTAAGAGATTACCATTCGGACTCAAGATCTCATCCAACAGCTTTCAGCGGATGTTAACCATCGCACTTTCAGGCCTTGATGCCAATGCATTTTTGTACGTAGACGATATAATTGTCTTCGGATGTTCATTACAACACCATAACGACAATCTGATTAAAGTATTCGAACGTTTACGTAAGTACAATTTAAAACTGAACCCAAACAAATGCAATTTGATGGAAAATGAAGTTGTTTACTTAGGACACTTAATCACGTCCAAAGGTATCACAGCCGATCCAGAGAAATGCAAAGCAGTTCACAATTACCCTACACCCAAAAATGCAGACGAAACGAAAAGATTTGTAGCATTCTGCAATTACTACAGACGCTTCGTAAAAGATTTCGCAGCAATAGCAAAACCACTCAATGAGTTATCGAAAAAGAATAAGCCTTTCGAATGGACTCAAGATTGTCAAAAAGCATTTGAAAAACTTAAAAATACTATTACCGAGAGCCCAATATTGCAATACCCAAATTTCGATAGAGAATTCATTCTCACAACTGATGCATCTGACTATGCGTTAGGAGCTATTCTATCACAAGGTGAAATAGGCAAAGATTTACCTATATCGTATGCAAGCCGTTCACTGAATATACATGAGATAAACAAGCCAATAATCGAAAAAGAATTAGTAGCTATTCATTGGGGAATCAACCATTTTCGACCATATTTATACGGGAGGAAATTTACAGTCATTACAGACCATCGCCCACTAGTTTCTCTCTTTACGCACAAAAACCCTTCGTCAAAATTGACAAGAATCAGAATAGATTTGATGGACTATGATTTCGAAATTATTTTCAAACAAGGTAGAATAAATACCAATGCAGATGCTTTATCAAGAATAAAGTTAGACTCACAGCAGCTACAAGATATGATACCAAAAAATATAAACATTGTGACAAGAAGTAAAGCGAAAGGAAAAGAAGAAAACGCTACAAAAGTATCGGAAGTAAGCAAAAAACGGAAGAAACAAAACTCTATTACCATTAATGAGTCTGATCAACCCTACATGTGGAATGGAACTTCTGTATCCGACGTTAGAAACTTACCAATTCTAGAATTCCGAATATTAAAAGATAATATACGAAGATATAATAAAAAACGCGCGATTAATAATAATAATTTGCCACGAATTGAAATTATAGATAAAAGGCGGATATATGTAGAATGCAGCGATAATCCTCACCGAGACTTAGGTCAGGAACTGGAGAAACTCATTAACAAACTACATAATAACAATATAAGCAAGGTAGCTTTACGCAATGATGATGAAATATTCAAATATATGAAGAAGAATGAATTGATGAAATTATATAACAAAGTGCACAAAGAAAATATAAGTAAAAGGCAAATGAGAATTGAGGTAATTATTTATGAACCGCCCAAAGAAGTGAAACAAGTAACTGATCAACTAAGGTTAATTAGTGAACATCACAATAATAGTCACACAGGTATCAGACGAACGATAGCGAAATTAAAACAAAGATATGTATGGAAGAATATGAACAAAATGACCAAGAATTATGTAAGAAACTGTGAAATCTGCCAAAAGAACAAGATTGTCCGACATACTAAAGAAAAATTTGTAATAACCGATACCCCTAATAAATGTTTCGAAACAATTGAAATTGACACTGTAGGACCACTTAGAATATCAAACGGATTTAGATATATATTAACTGCGCAATGCGAACTAAGCAAATATATAATAGCAATACCTATAACTACAAAAGAAGCTGAACAAGTAGCTAAAGCTATAGTAGAAAATATAATATTAAGATATGGACATTTCCAACAACTCAAAACCGATCAAGGTACAGAATACAATAACGAACTTTTAAAATCTATTTGCAAATTTTTAGACATTGAACACACGATGTCAACACCTTACCATCATGAAACCATAGGTTCATTAGAACGTAATCACAGAGTACTCAACGAGTATCTGCAATCATTCTGTCAAGATCACGAATGGCACAAATGGATACCCTATTATGTATTCGCATATAACACTACGCCACATACTGATACTAATTACACACCATTTGAATTAGTACATGGTTATTTAGCACCCTCACCTAATACCACAGATTTAAATAAAAAACCAACCATATATGATTATGATAACTATCTATCAGAATTGAAAATACGTCTTTATAACGCTCAACAGACAGCTAGAAGATTGTTAATTGAAGCAAAACATCATAGAAAATATAAGAAAGAATTAAATACAAATGAATTAGAACTAGAAATAGGTGATGAAGTCTATGTAAAAAATGAAAACAAAAAAAAACATGAATCACCATACAACGGACCATATATTGTATTAGAAAAACAAGGTGTAAACTCGTTAATATCAATAGACAATAAGGAAAAACTAATACACAACAATAGACTTAAGAAGAAACTGTAGATAAGAATAAGAAGCACATTATCAAAACAATAAATACTTTAATGTTATGCACCAATAGATTATATATTAAACAAATATTTTTAAATTGTACATAAACATCAATAGACCTAGAACAACAACAATGTAATATCAGCAAGCATTGAAATACCCAATTATCATTTTACGAAAATTTCTTATATTCTTCAAATACAATAAATTTTCTTTTCTAAAGGACGGAGGTGTAGAGATCTTAAATCTCAACCATACTAATAATGCCCAACGTGCCGTAAGCAATTACATATCCTGCATACGGAAATGAGAGCCCACACAAGTTGCGGAATATCCCGAGCAACATGCACACGAGCATTTCAAAACAAAGAATCCAATAAATTATGTTCAAAGAACACATTCTTTCAACCATTGCCTTTGACCGCGTGCGACATTAAGACAATGCACACAAAAGGCATTGAGCCCAAAATAGACAAGTGCGTATGAGCATTGGAATAAAGATAATGATGTTGCACATGTAAGTTCATTTCACTTGTTTGAATTGCAACCACATGTGCAATATTGAGTATTGAATAGTGCTATGCTGAATAGACTTAAGATCATTTTTTGTAAGTAAAATAGTGTATATAAACGACAAAATAATAAAGAAACGAACAGAAGTAGAACTGACTTCAAAGAGCGACATAACGCTGCTCTGTTCCTTAAAAACGAACACTGGTCTTTTTTATTTCTCACCCTATTACGGCTGATTTGTCTTCGACAAATAACGCCTTTGTACTTGCGGAACCAAGGCCGCTAAGAAAATATACTTGGTAGGTATTTTTGCGCTTCCTGCTAAAAATGCATTTTTACTAATAGTGCATTCGCGAACCCCTTTCTTTTATTTCCCTCTCAAACTTTATGTAACTCTACGACCAACACTACAATCTGTTAAAAACAAGCCACGCATTGGTCGATCGAGAAACATGGTTCGCAGAGATGTCTCCTTTATTTTGAATGAAGTGAACCGAAACCCAAAGTCGAATGCCACAAAATTGGAGGAGGACATAGCAAAACGAGTAGGAACCACAATGCATCCAAGAACAGTTCAAAGAACTTTAAAAATAGAGGTTATCATAGCAGAACACCACGCAAAAAACCTCTTATAAGCGAAAAAAATTGCAAACTTCGCTTAGAATTTTGCAAAAAGTATCTACACAAAGGACTTGATTTTTGGAAGAAGGGTTTATTCACCGATGAATCAAAGTATAACATATTTGAAAGTGACGGTAGAGCTAAAGTTTGGAGAAAGAAAAACAAGGGAATGTACTCGAAACACCTAATTCCTACAGTCAAACATGACGGTGCCAATATGACGGTTTCGAGTGCTGTCGCAACGTCAGGTGTAGAAAATTTGGTGTTCATTGATGGTGTAATGGATCGCCATCTCTACAAATCCATCTTGCAACACAATTTAAGGGAATCGGTCGATAAGTTGGACCTTGGTGAGAGCTGCATATTTCAACAAGACAATGATCCCAAGCACACCATTCAAATCGTGAAGGACTGGCTACTATATTATGCTCCAAGTCAGCTCAATACACCCCCACAAAGTCCAGTCTTGAATGACATCGAGCACGTTTGGAAGCTTCTGTATCGAAAAATGAGAAAACACGACATTAGAAGTGCTACAATGCTAAAAGAGAAGCCCATTGGGGATTGGTGTCAAATAACGCCTAACGAGTTAGAAAATTTGGTCGCATCAATGCCAAGACGCTTGCAGGCAGTTATATATGCCCATGGTGAGCCAACAAAATATTAATATTAAGTTTTGAATGGAACTGTAAATTCCTTAATGAAGTTTTTGATGGATCTCATGATCGTACGAAGACTTTTGTTAATGCAATTTTTTAGTTTTTTGTGAACATATTGTTAAGTTTATATTGGACGAAGGATTTTTTTGTTACATGTCAATAAAAATAGATTATAAATCAGACTATTACTTTTCAATTAATGCCATGCGGATCGTCAAGCAGCGAAAATAGGGTCCGTATGTAGACTTTTGGCGCCCACTGTACATATCATCAATTTCGGTTGACACCATATCATTCAGTTCTCAAATATCTAACACTTTCTTTCATTTTAGATTATTTTAGGGAATTCACCTAGAATTTATCGAAGAAATAAACATTCATCTATCTCAAAAAAATGAGTGTTGCAGCTTTGCATAATACGTATAATCCGAACATCACTTTCATGTGGCGCTCCAAAACCTTCTGAATATTGTGCACATGAACAACACACATATCGAAAACATATAAACTGAAAGCGCAATCGCAATCGAAAGGTTGATGTACTCCAACACTAATTATTATTGAAAATTTGCAAAAAAAAAAAAAAATAAGAAAAAGAGATGTTTTTTTTGCATCAATCTTCGAAAGTAAAAATGGAAAAAGGTTATTTACCTTTTCGCTGAACGTAATGCACTGTTTCAACCTGTGCTCGAGCACGAAAAAAAGATGAAAGTGTAAAATTTGAACATACATAGATGAACATTGAAGACAATGATTACGTTTCCACCCAAAAAAACAACAACAAAATCTAAGTAACCTGCAAGTTGGAAATATTGAAATGCTGCAAACACCGAAATGTTTCCTCTCGATATATGGAATTGCTTATGTTGCGCTTCGTCGATGTGGTGGTGTGTTCATTTCTTTATGACTTTTTCTTGAATCAATTGATTGCAAAAATGCTGAAATGTGCTCGATGGGTTTGGAAGATTCATTTTTTTCCATCTATTACTGCTATGTATGTATATTGATACAGCGCTAGTGTAGGTCAGACGAAGCAACGCTTTCTGTCGGATTGAAGAAAGTGTGCTGAGAAAGAAAAAAGGTAGACTGCAAACTGTAATGGTGAAAAGTAGTATCCCATATGTGAAGACTATTGTTGAGCAATAGAAAACAGCTTTATCATTTTGTGTCCAGAAAACAATCAATAGTTTTCATGGTATATACAGTGGCGAGCACATGTGGATTCATGTAAACCAAATTCAATACCTGTAAAATCCTTAAAAGTACATTAATCGGTTTGCAGTTGAATTCTTTATCAATATTTGTATGAAACTAATAACAAACAAAAATATAACTTATAAGCTCAGTCTAGTTTTTAAAACAAATAATCGAAATGGGCAATGTATCCAATTTGCACGTTCATGAAAAAGAAGCTAAATTTTTTTTTTAATATTTAGTCAGCAGACCTTTGGCTTTAATAATGACGAGCATGGGCTTAGGCATGCTCTTCACTAATTTTTCAATTAGTTCATGTGGAATATGGTGCGGTGTCGTATCGAGCTAGTCGTTTTTTTCAGCAAATCCCGTAAAGTTTCGATCGGGATAACGTGTGGGCTTTGAGCAGGGTACTTCATTTTTTTAAAACTTTGCCTGATGAGCCACTCCTTAACGGAAAAATGACTTCATATTCTGGATAAGCAAATTCGTCTACGAAGTCTGGTAGATTAGACTCCAAAATATGAAGATATTGTTCCTTTTTCATAATACCGTCGATTTTAACCAATGGACCTACGTTCCACCAAGTGAAGTAGCCTCACACCATCAAACCGCCTCCTCCATGCCTCATAGTTTCTTTCACCTGATGCTTTTTCAACTTTTCGTTTGGGCGGTGCCAGTAATACTCCTTACCATCGGACTGATATCGGTTTATTTTGGTTTCGTCGGACCAAATTGCCCTCTTCCAGTCATCTACGCTCCAATCCTTGTGCTCTCAGCAAAATTTGAGCCGTGCTGCAACATTTTTCTCTGATAGTGCTGTTTTTTTTCTTAACTGCCGCTGTTAGTCAGATCCTGAGAAGCGCTCTGCGTGCTGCATCTTTTGGTATTGTCTTCAGTTTGGTGGTCATGAGGCGCTCCATAGCTCGAGTATCTCTATTAGTTAGCAATCGTGGTCGCGATTTATTAATTTCAGGTGCACTAACATTGCGCCTCTTTCTTACTTGAAGCATGGTTCGGTGGCAAATACCGAGCGATTTAGCTATTTTACGTGTTGGGTCATTGTTTTTTGTCATTTCCACAATCTGGTTTTGTAAGTATTCCGGTATTTTCTTCATTTTTGCTTCAAAATTGAAATACTCACGGAAAAAGTAAAAACGCGTGACTAATTAAATCGAACTTTTATGCTTTGCCGCATAAAACACTATCTCGCACAACGGTAACACTCCATCTGCTGTGAATCCCGTTATTACGTTTTGTTTCGATTCACAGATCAGTGTTACAACATAAAAGAAACGAAACGTGCAAAAGTGGATACATTGCCCATTTCGATTATTTGTCTTAAAACCTAGACTTAGCTTATAAGTTATAATTTTGTTTATTATTTGTTTCACATAAATATTAATAAAGAATTCAACTGCAAAAATTTCAAATCGATTAATATATTTTTAAGGATTTTACAAGTATTTTAAGTCAAATTTGGTTAACATGTATCCACATGTGCTCGCCACTGTACATACATCTTAAGATATTAATACAAAATAAGACCGAAGAATATCTTTGGCTGCAGTTTACTACCAAAGCAATTCGTCTTTAGTTTGTGCTTCGATTACGAAGATCAAAACTGTTGTCTAGTCTCAATCCATAAGAACCGTTTTCTGAACCTGTTAGGTCTTCATACTTCTCCCTTGAAGAATTAAATTGTTTGTGCTTTGAAATAGGTTAGATAATGCATTATTTTAAATTTTAAAGATTTACCTAACTATCGGCGCCAGCGCTAAAGCTAATGGCAAGCTGAAGATGCCTAAATTTCCAATACAGCGCAAGCGCCGCAATGAACAAAAACACAAAAAAAGAAAGAATGCCGATGTAAGCAGTCCAACTTCTCTTGTACGAATGTTAATTTCTTTATTCATCCTCGCTTCTTTTATAGAAAAATCTAAGTCTAATTCTTATTTACAAATCATTTATTTACAACTTTTTTCTCACGGTACCGTTGCATATGGTTGCAATAAATCTATAATTTATTTTCATTTTTTAATGCTAACACATGTGGTTGCAATAATTTGCAGTACCTCACACGTTGACCCATAAATACATCTCAAGGATTCAAACGCCTTGCAAGTGGTCGTCATCAAAAGTGCGCCGTGTCCATTTGACACTTTTCAACCACAATGTGGTTGGCATAGCTCTGTATGTAATTCATACTAATTGACCCTTGTAATTTATGTGTTAATGTTGTTCGTGGGCACATTCTGGGCATGCGTAACTTAATTTAAATGAGTGCAGGTGAACGGGCATGCGTGGCATAATACAAGTGAGTGCAGTTGAACATGTGGTTCCACTCAAGGTATATAAACTAGACATGGTAAACCCATGCGCACAGCAGGCTTTTCGTGCGCCATTTTGGCAAAAATTGGGCTGCCAAATGAACAAAACATAGGGTGCACATCTGGCAAGGCGAAAGAAAACGAGGCGCCACAATTCAAAATGTATAAATGGCGGAAACCGGCGGCGGATAGTCGGTGCATTGCATGGGAAACGTGTAAACGAAAGACAAGTGAAGTGACGATGGTGACTTGTTCGGTTCGTGGGTGCAATAGCAGCAACAATAAAACTTATTTCCAACATCACTTGCCATTTTCCCTTTCCTACTGGGCGGAACATGTTTTCCAAAAAGTGTTGATGCTATTCCTACTGGGCACTTTTCGGCGACTTCTGGCTTCAGTGACGTACATGCGCAGTAGTGAACGCATTTGGGAATCGGGAATAGACTACCATGTCTAGTTTATATACCTTGGGTTCCACTACAGCTTGACGCCATGCGCACAGCGTTCCAAATTTCCGCTTTACTAACTTTTTGGTTGATGGGCTAAGCTTCTCGTGACTACACTTAAAAATAACTTCTCATTTTCGGCTGTATTTCGTGACGCAGTCAACTCTTCATATTCAAGGATTTTCGTATTCGCTGAATCAGCACTTGCAACGACCTTTTTTTATTCGCGGCTTTTAAAATTTTAAATTCGCGATCTATGAATCGCCCCAAATGATTTGATTATCCACTAATTTCCAAGCATTATTGAGATCCTGTGATATTAATATGCATTCATTCTACTATGCATAGTATGTGTTAATTAAGGACGATTTTTTGGATAGTGGAAACCTTGGAAAGTTATTACATCACAGAATACCAGCTAGAAAATCATCTGAAATATTAATTTGAGATTTTAACCGTATTCAAAACACTTCCTGACTACGTCCCGACGAAATGTATTACTTCACAGATCAGGCTTCGCTGGCCTCTGTGTTACAGATTTTCTTTGCATTCTTAACTGCAATAATACAAGCTTTATTATTACTCACATGGTTGGTTGGCTGTAGTAGCAGCCCCCTGTGTCAAAAGGTGGCTCACTTAGGCCACGATAGGCCCATTGTGATACCACAAAGAGATAGGGTACAGTATTAGAACCTGTGGGATCACGAAAATCATTTAGATTCTCCGATGAAGCTGGCTTTGCAGCTAATATTTAAACTGGCTACTTCCGTGAGACTGTCCAGGAAAGTTGAGCCTAAAGTTTGCATGCCTCACATACGATTCGAAAATTTCTCGGGTCTTTCATGTTCGCAGTATTGTGACTGAATATCCTTTTTTTTATCGTCGGTTTGTAGTGGAAAGGTATTTTTTTCGGGTAGATATGCTAGTACATTTGATATTGATAACGATTTGCGTATTTAAGACTATTACGCGGAATTGAACACGTTTTTAACACAGAACAGCATCCTTTTTCAGTGTACCAGCTCGACAACTTTCGCCATGGTGTCCACAGTAGAGTAGCCAGCTCGGACACCTAACTTTCTTATACAGAATTCACAATTTTGAACAGTCGATGGTAAAGACGTGCTCCAACATTTTTCCCAGGGTGACTAAGAGGCAGATGGGATAGTAAAACGATGGCTCATCTGACTGTCTATTTGGTATTACCAATCATCTTTATGGCTTCGAATGTCTTGGTAATATGTCTTCGATTAGATAAGCCTCAATGGTGGTAACCTTAATTTAACCGCCAGCTTCAATGATTTGTTGTCGCTGATGGTATTTTCGAAAACACATCATATCATGGTGCCAACTCGGCTTTGCTTTCGTGATTAGGGAAGTGATGAGTTGTTCTTGAGGTGGAGCTGTTGGCAGGATAATTGTGGGGACATCTGACCTTTCAGCTTGGGCCATGACAAGCCTATATGCTGCTCCCTAGAGCCTTTTTCGTTTCACTGCTGATTGCAAGACTTCCTCTTGCTGACGATGATAGCTCGCTTTAGAACGTTGCGAGTCTTTGCGTGGACCAATTAATGTTATTCGTGAGCAGTTTTGTCTATGGCACGCTGGCACTTCCTCCTGGCGCGGTGACATTTGGCTCGAAGCTCAGCAAACTCATAGACCATCAGTAGTTGACTTTTCTTAAGGAAGGCTGTCTTTTTTGTGCCATTGCATGCTTTAGCTATGCAAGGAATTAGCTATGATGCCTCCACAGCTGCAGTTCCTTCAAGGATTCGGTGTGAATAGCTATTTTGTGGGCTTCCTGGTCAAATGCTCTCACAGGTCAGTCTAACGTTTTGTCTTGGGTAATTCTCTTTAACAATTGCTTTTCCTCCCTGTAATTAGAGTAGTTTTGTAGTCGCTATGGGTATATCTTCTACTCATGCACCATGTGATGGTGAGGGCCAGGCTCGAGTTAAAAGGAGATACACAAATTCATCACCTTGCAGTAAATTATATAAAAAAAATATGCAATGCATCCAACACCTTGAAAACAAAGTTGTCTCACTGTCGCTAAACATAAGCTTTTACTATTTATTAGCCAAACGAAATTCACTTTCTGTACGTAAATTCCAATATAAACAATTCAAATCATCTCTACTCGTGGCGATTCGGCAATATTTGTTTGCATATTTATCCACTTGAAAAGCAAGCAACGCATCAGATGAAACTATTCGTTAGGTAGTAAATAACACTATTGACATGATGTACATATTTTTGAAGATTTTTACATGGAAACCTTTTAACTGGACAGTGTAGGAAATCAATGGTAAATATTGATGTCATTTGCAAGAAATGCTGCTATTCATGTGTATAAATTGTCGTCTCAATTCATGATAATTTTAAGGAGGCCGTAAAAATAATTGTTAAATTCAGACCCCAAATTATTGTTAGGCGAAAGCAACTATTCGTTCGAAATGACGCTGTATGAATGAACTCTTTCTCATATTTTATTTTGCTTGTAATGTTTGTTGAAAAGAAAAACAGACTTAAAATTGTTAAGGAAATTCAAAAATTAATAGAAAAAATTCAAAAATCCTATTCAAAATAAACAGACAAAATCGAAACGTACTAGCTTGTAACAATAACAATTTCTTGAAATTAACCTGGAAAGCATGTTGCACGATTCCTTCACTTGCAGCACAATTTCTTACCTTGGTTGTGCCTCAGATTTAATTTGATTAGGTCACGCATATGCTTTTTAAAAGTTAAATTATGTTAAACTATTTCAAGTTTAAACATTTATTACTATCATCCAGCCGTAAAAGAAATAACCGGCGGTGATTATTCCTTGTAGGAATATGAACAATAGAAATTGATTTTAAATCGTACAGTTCCTATAAACAAATCTCTGTGATGTTAAGAAAATCACAAATGGCATGCGCCGTAATATCAATGGGTCGTTGTGTTCTAAATAATATTCAGATATTTAAAGAAGCTTTAGCTTAACTTTTTGTAAAATCTGACCATTTGAGAAGTGATTGAAAGTTTAAATGCATTTTATGATGGTATGGCAATGGCACAATTGTTGAGTTAAACTGTACATGGACGATCTTCCGTAAAGAAAATTTGCAAGCTTCAAACAAATTATTTGAAAATAATATGATTTATAAGTAATTACTTGCAATAAGTTCACCCTGAATTTCATTAGCAAACTATTAAATACCCATTTTACCGTTTCACTCCATTTAAATCTAGGAAGTTTTTACATTCTGAATTTTCTCCCATGTTTAGCGCTTCGAACGATTGCTTGATATTTTTACTATTCCTTTCCATTAAAACGCTATAGTTTTTAATTTTTTCCATATATATATTTCGGAAGTAAGTTGCTCCCTTCTTCAGTGGTGGTGAAAATAATCACCACTGAAGAAGGGAGCAACTTACTCCCGAAATATAATATATAATATATAAAAAAAAAATAAAAAATAAAAAAAAAATTTTTGTATTTTAAAAACCAAAAATCTATTTTATTTAAAATTTACACGCATAAAAGTTTAGCATTTCAAGAAGTTGTAAAAAAACTCAGCTAAAAACATTGAAAATTATCAATTTTCCTGCAGTTTTCCTCGTCCAACCTTTGTTTTGCGGTAGGCAGAATAATTCGGTGTAGGTTCATGTCAAATCCAAAATTCAAAAAAAAAATTATAGTTTATGTCCTTGGCTCGTGCTTGAACGAAGGAATTGAAAAAAAATGAAATTTAAAGTTTTGAAATGGATTTGAATGAATTTTCGTCTCATATATTTTAGCATTTTTCCGATTCTCATGGTTTTTAAAATATTTTTTTCGTATAAAACAAAAACGAATCAACCGAATGAAAATCCCTTCGTTCAAGCACGAGTCCATACTATAAAGAGGAACTGTGCAAAGTATCAGCAAAATCGGTCGATTCGTTCTCGAGAAATCGTGCCTACCGTACGGAAAAACAAAGTTTCGAGAAAAATGCGTTTAAAATTTTTTTTAACCGCGTTTTAGTGAATTAAAGTTATTTTTTAGCGACTTACATACATCGTCGATTCCAGGTCCATACAGTAATTCGTTCTCCTCATTCGCGATGTTCAGAGCAACCTTTTGATGTTGTGATGTTTGATGAAAAAGAAAGGAGCTGATTTTACGCGGTAGAACCGCACCGCATGCGTATAATACGCTAGGTAGGGCAGAGCGTACATACCAATCACGCGGTATTCAAATCTCTATAACTACGGTAATATTACTCGAATTTACTTCAAATTTGGTGTGAATACTCTTGAAGTACTATACTTTCATATAAAAAAGAAAGATGTTTTGAAAATACAACACCTATGTAACACCTTAAATCAATGGTGAAGTATGTTAATGTTAATAGTTAATGTTGTTGTCGATCTCCTTGGCGGTACAGCAGCCTGTTTCGTGTGAGACTCCAGGTTGAAATTCACTATTTACGATTTCTTCGCTTTTCAACCCTTTTCCGCTTTTCACCCACGGCTCGGTGAGCTATGCGGGGATATAAAATTTTAATCAGGACCGCTACTATGCAATCCACGTTTTGGGCATTCTTCGCGATATAAATCATATCGTGGAGTTTCGGTAGAAGGGCGTTGAATTTGGTGAGGCTTTCGGCTAATTGTCCGCTTGTAAAAAATGTCAAAGGTTCTCGATACTGTTGACCTTTTCATACTGTTTCGCAAGTTGGATCGCTATTGTGGTTAATTTATGAATTCCTATTTGTCGTCGGGGTCTTGTCGTATTTCCATTTGTGGCACGTGTTTTGTTACTTTTAATCTATATACATATGACAGAGAATAATCATAGAGATTGATTTAAACTATCCTTGAATCAAAGTATCAATCTGTGATGTTACATATATCCTTAATTTACCTATAAATCGTCAAACATTACTCAGTATTTCGTCTAAAGACCTTAAAAGTAATTTTGTAAACAAATTCCACTGACATTATACAAAACCATCAAAGAAAACTTGAATGCATAAGAATTTGTTTATTTTTGTCGTATGTGCAGCCGTCGCATGAGTTTTATTGGCAAACTGATATTACAAAACAATATTTTCGATTATTTAGCAGAAATAAAATACGCTAATGGGCAGTATATTATCTGGTTCATTTAATTGGTTACGACAGGGGTTTTTGTCGTCTTCAACTATTTATGTTTAGCATTGGTAGCGTTGCAGATTGATTTGTGATTTAAGTTTCGTCTTCTTGTTGGGTGTGCGTTATAGATTAATTTATATGTGAAGTAGAAATGCATATTCTTTCACCCCTTTTTGTAGGCTCAATTTGGTCTAATCATGTCTATCTTCAAAGTCTATAATTTGGTCAGAAATGTTCACATAAAATTTCAATTTGTGACATGCAATTCCACTCCCCATTTCAAATAACTTCTAACAACTCTATGCTGAACGATAGTCGCGGATATGCTAAAAGCAATTGACAGTGATTACATAGAATTATTTTGCTAATTGAATAGTAATCATTTACAGATGCTCAATGATGAAGTGTTAGCAAATATGACTATGTGAAATGTAGGAGAATGTTGCATTTAAATACCAGTCTTTGAAGACTATTTACACTTTGAATATAGCACTGAATTTCCCCTGTAGTCTGTTTGTCCGTTCATTCCTAGACGCGTACATAATTTCAGCCAATTATTTTATTGAAATTCGTCGCCACTTTTACGAAGTCCACAAACATTTTTAGTTGGTTTACATCAGTTCATTTGTAGTTTTCTCGGAGATATCAATCAATTCCCAAGTGCAGCCAACATTGTTCAGCCTCATTGAATTGTATGGGATGTGAACATAAATTAATGGACAAAGAGTTTCCTGTGTAATTCTATACCCCGAATGAGGTTGATGTTTGAATCGGAATTTCTTACAAGTTGAAAGCATTTAGGATAATATATTTACGGTGTTTGAGTGTGTGTGTGTGTGCTAAATATGGCTTTGAATACAGCCGAGAGTTTGATTTCTAGTGAGCATTGTTTACAAAATATAATTCTGTCTGTTCATACGCATACATAACATTTGTATTGATAACAAAATAATGATGAAACACAACAATTTTCGATTGCAGGATCGCAGCAGCAAGCAACTCCGTCAGAATTAAACGGTTCGGCCAGCAATCCATCAAATCCGTCAGCATTAGCGAACGGTAGCAATAGCAAGAAGAGGCGATCGAATAAACGTAAAAAACGTCGAAATACAGCAAACAACAGCAATATGCCGGCCCGTTTTGCAGAAGAAGTAGTTGCTGATAATCGGTGTAATGTCCCCACGGACCTAGGGGGGCATTACGCCAATCGATCGGTACAGGATGATGTAGTCATTTCAGGCTTTTCGGGCCGTTTGCCTGAAAGCTCGAATATTGACGAATTCAAACGGAATTTATTCGAAGGTGTTGATATGGTGAACGAGGATGCTCGTCGATGGCCTAAAGGTATGTCGATTGACTCAATCTGCACACACAAATTCGCATTTCAATTATATCTGTTGAATAAAGAAATCGCACACATCATTGATCACCCAATCGAATCAAAACTAAATTAAAAACCGCATAAAAAACGATAAAATATTATTATACCAATTGCAGGCCTGTACGATTTACCAGCACGCATGGGCAAAATCAAAGACGAGGATCTCGAGCAATTCGATCAACAATTCTTCAATGTACATCAAAAGCAAGCGGAAGGCATGGACCCTCAATTGCGAATGTTACTGGAATCTACCCACGAAGCCATCATCGATGCGGGTAAAGTCACAATCTCGATGTTTTATCAAAACACTAGCTGATTCTCGTCGATCCTTTACAGGCGTCAATCCACAAGATATCCGAGGATCACGAACTGGCGTTTACGTTGGTGTATCATCATCTGAAACAGAACAGTATTGGTGCAGTGATCCGGATTTGGTGAATGGCTATGGTTTGACAGGATGTGCACGCGCGATGTTTGCCAACCGTTTATCGTTCACGTTTGATTTCAAGGGACCGAGTTTTTGTGTGGACACGGCCTGTTCTAGTTCATTGTACGCATTAGAACATGCCTTTGCTGACATTAAAGCCGGCAAATGTGATATGGCAATTGTATCTGGTGTTGGTTTGATTTTGAAGCCCACAATGTCGTTGCAATTCAAGCGACTGAGCATGTTAAGTCCCGATGGTACGTGTCGTGCTTTTGACGAAAGTGGCGCTGGATATGTCCGATCGGATGGATGCGTATCGATATTTTTACAGCGAGCCAAAGATGCCCGGCGCGTTTACGCGAGTATTTTGAACGTGCGAACCAACACGGATGGTTATAAGGAGCAGGGCATCACTTATCCCGATGGAAGAATGCAGAATCGATTGATTCGTGAGACTTACGAAGAGATTGGTCTCAATCCGGCCGATGTGGCATACGTTGAGGCTCATGGTACCGGCACAAAAGTAGGCGATCCGCAGGAAGTGAACTCTATCACGGATTTCTTCTGCAAGGATCGTAAATCTCCTCTATTGATTGGTTCCGTAAAGTCGAACATGGGCCATTCAGAACCCGCGTCGGGAGTATGTTCTATTGCTAAAGTCCTGATTGCTATGGAGGAAGGTGTTATCCCAGCCAATTTGCATTATAAGAGCCCGAATACAGATTTGTACGGGCTGATGGAAGGAAAACTGAAAGTCGTTGATAAAAACACTCCTTGGAATGGTGGTATTGTAGGATTGAACTCGTTCGGGTTTGGTGGCGCCAACGCTCACGTGATCCTGAAATCGAACCCTAAACCAAAGTCAGTAACACCTAAAGAAGGACCGGCTAAGCTGGTTGTTGTCTCGGGTCGCACGGTTGATGCCGTCCAGGACCTTCTTGAGGACACCGAAGCCCATAAAGATGACGAGGAATACTTTTCGTTGATCAACGGACTTCATTCCACCAACATCCCGCATCACTACTATCGAGGATACTCGGTGGTAAGCAACAAGTCAGCGCCAAATCGTGAGATTGTCGAGTGCTCGGACACGAAACGGCCAATTTGGTACATCTATACGGGAATGGGAAGTCAATGGGCGAGCATGGCGAAGGATTTGATGGGTTTGGAGGTGTTCAATAAGAGCATTCATCGATGTGCAGAGGTGTTGCGCGGCGAAGGCATTGATCTAATCGACATTCTAACACGTTCAGATGAGACTCGCTTTGAAAATATATTGAACTCATTCGTATCGATTGCGGCTATGCAGGTGGCCTTAACCGATCTGTTGACCAGCATCAATATTTCCCCGGACGGAATCGTCGGACATTCTGTCGGCGAGTTGGGTTGCGCATATGCGGATGGCTGCTTCACACCAGAACAAACAGTCTTGGCTGCGTACTGGCGAGGAAAGAGCATACAAGATACTGATCTTCCAAAAGGATTAATGGCAGCGGTCGGTTTATCCTGGGAGGAATGCAAACAGCAACTGCCCGATGGGGTCATTCCGGCTTGCCACAACAGTGTGGACAGTGTGACGATTAGTGGACCCGAAGATAAGGTAACCGAGGTCGTTGAAAAGCTGTCCTCGACGGGAGTGTTTGCAAAATCTGTAAAGTCGTCCGGCTATGCCTTCCACAGCAAATATATTGCAGACGCCGGCCCCAAGCTGCGCAAGAGCTTGGAAAAGATAATTCCAAATGCAAAGAATCGCACACCCCGTTGGATCAGCTCAAGTATCCCGGAGAGTGCGTGGAATACGCCCGTTGCGAAACAAAGCTCTGCTGCTTATCATGTAAACAATTTGCTTTCGCCGGTGCTTTTCCACGAAGCACTCCAGCACGTTCCGAAGAATGCCATTTGCATTGAAATCGCACCGCACGGTCTGCTGCAAGCGATTTTGAAGCGTGCCTTGGGCGGAGCGGCGACAAATCTCAGTTTAATCAAACGCTTTCATGATGACAACTTGGAATTTCTTTTGATGAACATCGGAAAGTAATATATTTGGTCCTAGTTTCCTTAGTTCAGAAATAATTTGTATTATCCCACAGGTTGTTTGCAGCTGGAGCTCAGCCGAACATTACAAAACTATTCCGTCCAGTGACGTTCCCGGTTGGGCGGGGAACGCCTATGTTGAACTCGAAAATAGGCTGGGATCACTCGCAAAGGTGGCTTGTAGCTAGATTTGGTGCAGAAAGTGAGTATTTGTAGTCTTCTTAAAACTCATAGTAGGATTCTAATCGGTTATTGTGTTGTAGATCAATCAGGCGAGACAGTCGTGGATGTCAACTTATCAAAGGATGAAGATGCCTTCCTCGCCGGTCACACCATTGATGGACGCATTCTGTTTCCAGCTACAGGTTACATGACACTTGCATGGAGAACATTCTCAAAGACGCGTGCTAACGACATGTCGCGCACACCAGTAGTTTTGGAGAATGTCGTCTTCCATCGTGCTACCATCCTAAACAAAGACAATGCCGTGAAATTTGGAATAAACTTTTTCGACGGTAGCGGAAACTTTGAGATCTGTGAAGGTGGTTCGTTGGCAGTGTCGGGAAGAATTACTATTCCCGATCAAGTGGAGCGGGAAGAGCTGCCATTGGATCCGATAGAGAGTGATCAGTCGGGTCTGCCTTTGAGTAAAAATGATGTATACAAAGAGTTGAGGCTGCGTGGATACGACTACGGTGGCATGTTCCGGGGGGTACATCAAACTGATAATCAGGCTGTAACTGGCAGCCTGGAATGGGAAGATAACTGGATCAGTTTCATGGATACTATGCTGCAATTTAGTATCATGGGCAAGGACTTGCGCGAGCTGTATCTGCCGACCAGAATAGAAAAGGTTATCATCAATCCAGCAAAGCACTTGGAACTCATCTCCAAAATAACGGACGAGAAGAAAACATTGCCAGTGTACATGTACAAAGATATAAATGTGATCAAATGCGGAGGAGTTGAAATGCGCGGACTAAAAGCCTCTTTGGCACCAAGGCGATCAGGTACACAAATTCCGCCAACATTGGAACGTTACGTTTTCGTGCCGCAGCGCAACACAACCGATTTGTCTGAAAATGTGGAAAGAGCTCGTCTGAACGCTCTGAACGTTGTTATTCACTTGGTCACTGATAATTCAGGGGGCGCCCTGAAGATCAAGGTAGCTGAGATGGCGAACGGCAGAAGTGCGGATAATTTGATGGCTCCGAATGTCTTGAATGCAATTGAAGGCGAGCCGAATCTTGCGTCAGACGTCATTGTAGCGACCGTAAAAAATGTAGAACAATTGAAAACTCATTTCGGCGACGGAGGAGTGCGCATTGTGAATAAAAATATTGCCGAAGGACCAGTGGAGCAGAATTGTCATCTGGCAGTTGCTTATGATATTGTGGCGCGGCCAGATGGCGATAAAGTTATTGAAAACATGTTAAAGACGATAAGAGACGAAGGATTCATTTTGTTGGATGAAACGCAAAGCAACTATGAGAAGTTTGCTTCGAAAATGCTTCAACGTATGAATTTAACCGTTGTGTCGGAGCAACGTTGCGGTCAACGCGTCTTCGTGTTGAGTCGATTGCAAATTGATGTCCGCAACCGAAAGAAGGTAGTAATTCAGCTAACAGAGAACAACTTCAAATGGTTGGATCAACTGAAAAAGGAATTGGCGGCAGCTGAAGACGCCGGCCAATTTTTGTACTTGGTGTGCCACGGAGAAGAGCTGTTTGGTGCAGTTGGGCTAATGAACTGCGTCAAAAATGAAACGGGCGGCCGATTTGCTCGAATGTACTTCATCCAAAGCAAGTCAGCAGAGAAATTCTCTTTCGATTCGAAATTCTATCAGGAGCAACTCAGCAAGGATTTGATTTGCAATGTTCTTAAAGCGAACAGCTGGGGCACATACCGCCACTTGAAGCTAGAGACGTCTGGCGACACTCCTACGCTGCAAGTGGAGCATGCGTATATCAATGCCATAACCAAAGGCGATTTGTCTAGCCTGAAGTGGATAGAGGGTTCGCTTTCATGCCAGAAACCCGCTTACGGCGATACCAAGGAGGAACTTTGCACGGTGTACCATGCTCCTATCAATTTCCGGGACGTTATGCTGAGCTCCGGTAAATTGTCAGCGGACGCTCTGCCCGGCGATTTGGCCCAACAGGATTGTGTGCTTGGATTGGAATTTGCTGGCCGTGATTCGAGTGGAAAGCGAATAATGGCGATGGTGACTGCCAAGTCTCTTGCCACGACCTGTGTGGCGTCTCGTAACATGATGTGGGAGATTCCAGATAACTGGAGCATGGAGGAAGCGTCAACAGTGCCTTGTGTTTACTCCACAGTGTACTATGCCCTTGTTGTGCGTGGTAAAATGAAGAGGGGAGAGAAGATCTTGATTCATGCCGGAACTGGTGGTGTTGGGCAAGCTGCCATCTCAGTAGCCTTGCATCACGGCCTTACTGTGTTTACAACGGTGGGAAGTCAAGAAAAGCGAGACTTCTTGAAGAAGACATTCCCACAATTGACCGACCGCAATATCGGCAATTCTCGCGACACGTCGTTCGAACAACTTGTAATGCGCGAAACGCAAGGACGTGGAGTGGACCTTGTGCTCAATTCGCTAGCCGAGGAAAAACTGCAGGCTTCAATTCGATGCTTGGGATTGAATGGACGCTTCTTGGAGATTGGAAAGTTCGATTTGAACAACAACTCGCCATTAGGAATGTCCGTTTTCCTGAAGAACACTTCTTTCCATGGCATTCTGCTCGACAGTGTCATGGAGGGCGATGATCAAACTAAACTCGAAGTGGTAACCCTAGTGGAGGAAGGCATTAGGAAAGGCGCCGTACGTCCATTACCAACGACTGTATTCAACGAGCAACAGGTAGAGCAAGCGTTCCGTTACATGGCTTCAGGGAAGCACATTGGAAAGGTAGTGATCAAAATTCGAGATGAGGAGACGCCGAAAGTAGTGAAGCCTACGACAAAACTCGTAACAGCCATTCCGCGTACTTACATGCATCCAGACAAAACGTACATTGTGATTGGAGGGCTGGGCGGATTCGGCTTGGAACTGTCGCAATGGATGGTCATGCGCGGTGCAAGGAAGATTGTGCTTACCAGTAGAAGCGGTGTGAAGACAGGCTACCAATCGTTGATGATTCGGAGATGGAAAGCTCGTGGTGTGCAAGTGTCGATCGATACCAATGATGTGACTACATCAGCTGGTTGCAGAAAGCTGATCGAGGCGTCAAACAAACTTGGATTGGTTGGTGGCATTTTCAACTTAGCGGCGGTGTTGCGGGACGGTTTGCTTGATAGTCAAACTGAAGAAGATTTCAAGACAGTTTGCACTCCGAAAGTGGATGGCACTAAATATCTGGATCAACTGTCTCGCGAACTATGTCCAGAACTGGACTACTTTGTATGTTTCTCGAGTGTGTCCTGCGGCCGAGGTAATATTGGACAAACGAATTACGGCTTGGCAAACTCAGCGATGGAGCGAATTTGTGAGAATCGTCAGGCATCTGGCCTCCCAGGAATCGCGATCCAATGGGGAGCAATTGGTGATACAGGACTTGTGATCGAAACTTTGGGTGATAACGACACTGTGATCGGGGGAACCTTGCCGCAGAGGATGATCTCTTGCTTGCAAACATTTGATTTGTTCCTCCAACAACCGCATCCGGTGTTGGCGTCAATGGTGGTCGCGGAGAAGAGAAAGGCCGACGCATCTGGCGGTATTAGTTTGGTTAGTTGCATAGCGAATATCTTAGGCTTGCGAGATATGAGAAACGTGCAGGATGCTGCAACGTTGGCTGATCTTGGCATGGACTCGCTGATGGGAGCTGAAATCAAACAGACCCTCGAACGAAGCTTCGATGTCGTGATGACACCCCAAGAAATTCGACAGTTAACATTCAAGACCCTGAAAGATCTAGAAGGATCCGGAGCCGGATCAGTGTCTCCAGTTCCTGTCAGCCCGCAACGAAACACACCATCACCATTTGGAGATGGAACGCAAGTCGTGTTCCTATCAGAATTGATGCCCACCGAACCGATTGTACGATTAAAATCAAATGCTCCGGAAGACTCGAAAAAACTGCCTATTTTCTTTGTGCATGCAATCGAAGGTTTTGCTGAACCGCTCGTGCCAGTTGCCGTGAAACTGGATTCGCCCGCATATTGTCTACAGTGCACTGAAGACGCACCACTCGGATCACTTGAAGAATTGGGCGAGTTTTATGTGACGCAAGTGAAGAAGATTCAATCGAAAGGACCGTATACAATTGCCGGTTACTCGTTTGGAGCGACAATTGGTTATGTGATGGCAGCTTGTCTAGAACAGCAAGGTGAAGAGGTGCGTCTATTGATGTTGGATGGTGCGCCAAAATATGTTTCGTGGTACACAAAAACACACAAGGCGAAAAGGAATGCACTGGAATCGACTGAAGAACAAAACGAGGCTTACGCATTGGCATACTTCAGTATGGTGCTTGGCAACATGGAATACGGTGGTGTAAGTATTCATAATGTCATTTGTTGAATTTTAATTAAGATGTTTTCGATGCTTTCTATACGATGGGTTCTGCGTAATATCCCGAAAAAACAGTTTTTCTGCACCCAAATTTGCTCTAGTCTGAGATCCTTAACAACACACTGAATGCTCTGCTATTTAATTAAAAGTTC
Source organism: Oxycera nigricornis (assembly GCA_963942545.1). Lineage (NCBI taxonomy): Eukaryota > Metazoa > Arthropoda > Insecta > Diptera > Stratiomyidae > Oxycera > Oxycera nigricornis. Next base: position 17,862,129 of record OZ012661.1, read on the forward strand.
AGCTTCAAAGCACTCATTTCCAGCTAAGAGGACGTGCAACTAAAGTCACATGATACAAGAATCGGTCAAAATCGACTTGCGTCGATCAAAAATAGAGGTAAAGTTCGTCTGCGGTGTGTTCTCTGAACAGTTAGACTATGCTTTATACTTCCTGACCACTAGTAATAGTTGTACAAGCAAGGTCATTGCTTGATGGTAAATTGGTTGTTAAATTAAAACGAAATCTCCGTGAAATTCAAAGATTTTCACTAACAGACAGACTACTATCCATTCTTATCAAGCACTCTGTCTTTACTACATCCAAAAAAGATATAAACTGGCAAATTCGCCTAAATACAATGTCACTATAATCTGGAGTGACCCTGTACTAGGTAGCTCAGTAGCTGGGAACAGTAATATAACTCGAAACTACAAAGCAGATGCTCTAGTGGGAGCCGACACTGGGCTATATGAGTGTACACTAAACCAATACGTTGTTCACCATTAATTTAAGTTTTAAAGAGCATTACATGTACAAAACAAAGCCTGGCTACTTGAAAATCTACAGACTTGATTCATATTGACCTCCAAACGGACCAAATAACTTCGCAATATGTGTCGTGATTTCTTAGGCCTCACTATATTAATATTGATCGGGCACTGTCTAATGGGCAGACACGCAGAACAATTGGATGTTCCTTTCAACAACTTTTGTCGCAGCTGAAGTTCGGATAGAAAGGACGAAACTGTTCAATATTTACTGTGGGAATGTCCAGCACTTTCTAAAAAAAAGACTGCAAACTCTAGACTAGGCTTTCCTGGAAACCCTTTGAAAAGCACTAGCCTGCATTGATACCAACAAAGATATCACTTGATATGTTGATATGTTGGACCTTAACCGCACTAAAGCCATCCTCTCTCCCCTTGCCAATAGCCCGCGGAACCTCTGGCAGGCATTACACTTCACGGGGCAGGCTCCGCACTTTTTTCTTTTGCTTCTCGGAAAAAATACTTCCAACGTTACTTGCTTGCGTTTACTTCGCTTTGCATCCTATCCACCCTATCCTGCAGATCACTAATAAATTTATACGTCCAACGAACCTTGGTTGATTGACCCCGCAGTTTCTGCCGTTTCGCCAAAGATGCTGTACGCTTTATTTTCTACAATTCAGGCATCGATGTTGTGCTGTTCTGCCGCCTCATTTGGATCATTCCAACGATGACACATGTTGCTTCGTTTAATATTATGCGGTATTTGCAGCAGCCCCTTAAAACACTGAATCGATACCTTGAGGTAATGTTCCTCAACGCGCAAGATTTGCTCAAGGCTTTTCCAAGACAGGAGCTGCATTTAGCAAAATGAAACTCATCACCCTTGAGATCATAAATCTTCTGCTGCTACGAGGTTTTCCTATACTGGACACCATTCATGCCAAGACAGCACTCACTATGACCGCTTTTACACCAGCATCACATTGCCATTTCAGCTACTTTATTTTACTAACTGCTAGTATATCTTCAGCTGCTTCTGCCGGGAGACTGAGGGTCATTATCTGGTTGCCACCGTAACCTTTTTTTAGGTGCTTGTTGGCAGACTCCTGAAGACCTTGCCATTGAAAATCTCGCTGGTAAGCAGCACAGATTTCAGTGTTGGATGTTACTTTGTCCCGGTCTCTGCACTCCACGTTAATCTCATGAATCTTAGCTGTAATGTCTGCGAAATCTACTATGACGTTTTTAGTTGGGCTCCATGTGCGCGAGTCCTTCCCAACTCGAGTAAAAGGTCACACTTGATCGTCCTTCTGATGCGGGCATAGTTAGCTTTTTTTTCGTCGTTGGAAGGTGGGAATCTTCAAAAGATACCGATTGGCTCCAGCCTCACGATATGCCGGATTTCTATCGACTAAACCCACCTCCATGTCCTTCTAGGCAATGTATCCAAGACAATAGAAACTATATATTTATCCATCCATATTTAAAAAAATGCTTGGCACTTCCCAGACGATAAAGATCGGTATAAGGGACAGTGCCTAATTTTTGATATATAAAGTCATTTATTTTCGTTTATATTAACATTTGTGATATTTTTCTAATTTTTCATTATGAGCTTTGAGGAATTGCGGAGCTGATGTATTCATTTCAAGTTTTGTTCACGTATGAGATGTTTTTTGAGTGTCATTTTAAATAAGTTAGAGTTTGTTATGTCCTTTATATAGCTCGGTAACGTATTGTAAAAGCCAGCTGCTTTATTAACAGGGTCCTCTTTTAGCCGTTCCGTTCTAGCATATCCGATAACTATATCGTTGGCATTTCTGACATTATATATGTTTTTATCCGAGATTTTCTCTAGGCTCAATGAGCTATATTCTTTTAGATTTAAGTGTTTATGTATGAGTTTCGCTCTCTCCATATGCATTAGGGATTCGAGACTTAGCTCTTTAGCTATTTTATACACCTCGACTGTAGCGGTCCGCATAGGGAGTCTGTATATAGTTTTATAAGCCTTGGTTATTAATCTGGAGATGGCTATTATGTTACTTTTTGAAGTTTGACTCCATATCAGTAGACCGTAGGTAACTTTTGACAGAATATGTGCATATATAATTTGAACTTTTTTGCTAGTCGGAAAGAAGTTGGATCGGCTAAGGAGACCTAAGATGGCTGCTATTTTTTTTCTAAGTTCGGCTATGTGTGGCGTCCATGTGAGTTTATCATCGATTGTAAGTCCCAAGTAATTTATTTGTTGTACCCTTTGAAGAGTCGTGCCATTTATTTTGATCAGTGGTTGGATTTCAGCTTTGTTTTTTTGTTTAAACACGATATATTTTGTTTTTGTATAGTTCATAGATAGTCTGTTTACCAAAAGCCAGTGCCAGTAATCGATTAGGTCAGTGTTTACCTTGCGTTCAATGTCACGTTCCGTTTTTCCATAGTAAATGAGCACCGTATCATCTGCGTACATGACCACTTTCCCAGTAAGCTTAGCACTTTTTATGGAGTTCGTGTATATTAAGAAAAGTGTTGGTCCCAAGATTGATCCTTGCGGAATCCCAATGCTAACTTTTTCAGGCTTGCTGTAGGTGGTTCCGATGGTAGTTGTTTGGTACCTATTTGTCAGATAAGATCGTAGAAGGTCTCTTGCTTTCCCTATAATTCCGTATTCTTCTAGTCTAGTTGTCATTGTTTCATGTATTACTGTGTCAAAGGCTTTATAAGAGAATCTTAATTGTGTTCAGCATCGAAGATCTACAAATTTTAATGCTTTTTAGTCCTTGAAGCTTCTCTTAGGCCTACTGAAGTCTAAATGAGCCATCTCTGTAAATGAGGGCGGCCACTACAACCTACCTACCTATCTAACGAAATACAATACTGCCAGACTGTTAAATAATTTTTTTTATGTCATATTACAGGTTGCACGGCTACTCATTCGTATTCCGACATGGGACGCAAAGGTGGAAAAATGCGCGGAACTACTTCATGCCGAAATCAATCAGCCAGTTGATTTGGTAAGCTCACTTTTGAATTCCCCTCTACCTGAATTAACAAACAATTAATTTCTCTTGGTAAATGTTACAGATCGTCAAAACGGCAACAGCATTCTATCATAAATTGTTAGCTGCTGACAAATTCCAAGCGTCGCACAAAATCAAAAATCCAGTGACGTTAATTAAGCCAACCGAGAACTATGCTAAACTAGAGGCAGACTACGGTTTGTCGGAGGTAAGTGTTGAAGCCTTTTCGTAAGCTCTGATAGTTTTTGAATTCTGGGAGCATGATTTAACGAATCTTTCTAGATTCAATTCACTATTAATCAACACAATTCTCTAAATTCTTTGACTCCTTCCGGAATCGACACATCAAATATCTAGAACCTTCTAACCCGATTATTTATCATCCTTACAGGTTTGCGAAAAAGAAATTAAAATCCTAACAGTTGAAGGCAATCACCGAACAATCCTTCAAGAAGACGATTCAGTTAGCACAATAGTAGACATCCTAAAAGGGTTGCTGGTATAAATGCACGCGTAAACTCTCTATCCTCCCTCTCTTTCTCGTTAGTTGATAAATACAAAATATTTGCTAGTGATCGTGAACGGCTGCTTACTATATTTAAGATTGTATTAGAGGGTGAATCTATTGGCGTCGTAGCAAACCGAAAGTAATGAGATTCCCTTTTTAACGAAGCAAAATATTAGCCGTTTTGAAATGAAATGAAAAGAAAACATTCCAAAGATCAAGGGAAAAAAATAGAATTATTATCATAATGAATGAATTGTTTATGTTGAAACTAACTATAGAATAGTGCGATATATCTCGTTCATCATATGATATCGTTGCACACTGGAGTGGCTAATAAACATGTTTTAAAAAAAAATCGGAAAAAGGTCCACATTATGGGATGCGGGCCAAATCAATAAAAACATTTGGATTGGAATGAAACGAATTGAAAGACACGTAGTTGAATAAGTAGTTCACTATTTGCTATTTTTGCACTAAGTCGTTTTGTACAGAAGCTAATCAAGTAAATAGTAAGAAATTCGGATTTAATTTTATTGATTAATTCATTAAATGTTGTGAGATTGAAAAACTGCACATCACAAAGAAAAAATAAAAGACAACTACCAGCATATTAAGTGACATTTAATGAGAACATGTAGATTATGTAGAAGGGCTTAACTATATTACATATATATGCTAATTTATTCAATGCGGCTTGTCATTATAATCCTGCCGATGTTCAATCGAACAGTCTAGGTCCATTTTGTAAATTGGACATTTGCAATTTTATAATGTGCTGAATGCTTGGAAAAGCTTTCGTTAGAAACAAAACAACAAATATTCTTTGCTTTAAAGAAAACTGATGTATAATACATATGTATATTTTTTTGGGGTGTCCAATAATTAAATGAATATTCTTTCTCGTCGAATAAATTATTTTGTAAAATGATTTGTCTTTGATTTGCATTTTATTGACTGGTCCTACTATAATTTACTTCCTAGGCAGTTTGATCTCCGTTTGTTATATTGCCTTGTCGTCACAGAAATGCGCGGTGCTTGCACTAGGTTTAAAAAAATCAATCAATCAATATCCAAACAAGAAAAAGGCGTTTGTAATTATTTTGTAACGATGGCCAATTTTGTGATTGTTCCACTACTTTTGTCTATGACATCGTTGGGTCGTTATAAGTAAATTTTACTGTATATTTATAACAGAGTATACAAGACAAGACCTGGTATGTTCTTCAGAGTGTCCTGATTGGTTCGGTCTGCGCATCTTATAACTTCCTGGAATTTAAGTAAGATTTTTTATCGTTCCTAATGGAATTCTTATATATATTCCTACCGGTAAAATTCACTCCAATGAGCTTTTTCTACCACGAAAAAGAATTTAACGAAATTGTGAGGTCTTCGTCCGTGGTTTCCCGCGAGGAAGGATGTAATAGCATGTACAATAACACACCATATCCGGAAACCGGATTTTTTGTGTAAAAATTACGTCTGTTATTTGAAATTCTAAAAAAAAAACTTTATTCAAAATAGTCTCCATTGGAATTTATACAATTTTCCCATCTCTGCGGCAGATTATGAATGTCACGCCAAAAAAAACAATTCTTCTTTTGAAGCAAACCAGTTGTCAAGCCATTCTCATACATTTTCATACGAATCGAAGTTTCGGCGAGTGATGTCCCAATAATATGAACAGATGGTAATCGGACGGAGTCAAGTCTGGAGAAAAAGCCGCGTGCGCTAATGTTTCCCAATTGAATGCCTCGATCGTATCCGTGACTCATTTTGCTGTGTGTGAGGGGACATTATCATGAAGCAAAATGACTTTGTGTTGCCTTTTTGCATATTTCGGTCGTTTTTCACGTATTTCTCGATTAAAATCGATCGGACAAAGGAAATTTTGCGTCGTCCTCGGCACGGATCCTCGATATTCCAACCCCCCACCCGCTTGCGCGACAAAACGCGATCGGAGGGGGAGGCGGATCCCCACGGCGGGAATCCGCCAGCGCGACGAAGGGGGAGGCGGATTCCCGCCGTGGGGATCCGCCTGCGCGACGAAACGCGTTGGTAGCGGATCAGTGTTTATTATAGAGAATTTTGGAGTCCTTTATCGTCGTCCTTTGTCGAATAAAATTTGTTGTTGGTAGCGATCAGTGTTAATGGTTTCACCAGGTTTTAGTAGCTCATAAAATACTACACCCTTTTGATCCCACCAAACGCAGAGCATTGTCTTCTTTCCAAAACGATTTGGTCTTGCAGTGGACGTTGATGGTTTGCCTGGATTCACAAATGATTTATGACGCTAAGGATTCCGAAAATATATCCACTTTTCATCACCTGTCACTATTCGATGAAGAAATGATTTTCTTTTGACAAGTGTTTTTTTTCGATTTTCTTGCTGTCTTTCATTCAGTTCATCCGTTTTCCCAATTTCTGAATCTTTCTCATAGCTTTCAGACGAAGAGATACTGCTTTCTGCGTCGCATTTAATTGTTCCGCGAGTTCGTGTTGATTTTGAGTATCGTCTTCATCCAACAAGGCTTGCAAGTCCTTGTCTTCAAACTTTTTCGGTGGTTTCCCATGCTTTTAGTTTATCACGTCAACATCGCCATTTTTGAATTCGACATGTTTGAGGTTATAGAAAAATATACCGGGGTATGAAACTTAGGTTATTGCGTGTTGACAAACTTCGTCAGCGATTAGAGGAAGGAGATGGCGCTGCAGCGACCACGATCTGTAGAGAAATTACAGTTTCATACTTCTACACCTGGTATATACCCTACAGTTAAAGTCTATATATTCTGCAAGATATATAGACTCTATAACGTTCAATTTGATCTGGTGCGCCATTGGTAAAGAAAATATATTAGTTTTCTTAATAGGAAGCAGCCCTGAAAAAAAACCGATCGAAACGAATAGAAAACGTTAGAAATCTTGGTACATCACTTTCGCGCAATTTTCGTCAATTGCACTTTCTTGGTTGGTTCTCCGAAATTTTACGAACGTTTGTATTGAACATTGCAAAAATTGTCAGTTACAGAAAGGATTTCACAGCTTTTTATGAAAAACCTGAATATAAATAGAATTGTATCGCGGCACAAAAATTGTGGAATATAATCGAATCGTACATGGGATTTTGTTATTGTGTACACAAACCATATTCTAGTGGAGATCCCCTCAATGAATAGAACTCTTCATCATTGTATCATATATGTACATATATAGTGAGTGATTCTGATGTACGCTTGGAACCGGAAACTAACAGGAACGGAACGAACTGAATTAACGCTTAAGCCTAGTACACAGTTCGATTCAGAACAGAAAATTCTGCATGTCTCCACATTTGGTAAATAATTTGCTGCTGGAAATTTGACAATGGAGACTAGTGGAACAAGTGGAGATTAAGAAAGTCAAAGTCATTTACACTTTTGAATCTTCAAATTGCCGGCTGCTGTTGATGATGGCGACAACTTCAATGACAGTTTCAATGACAGCTATTGCCAAACGTCAACTTTCTGCATCAAAAGAAATGTCGAAACAATTAAAATTCAAGTCTGAAAAGTGTGGAGAGTACTTGGTGTTGCGGTGCTGCCATCTACCGAGTTCATTGATTCTGCGCAGAAAACTGTGTACTGCTTCTGCAGAATTGAGTCTGAAATTCTGTGCGTATTTCTGCAACTGCAGAATTTTCATACAAATTTCTGCGTCGAACCGAACTGTGTACTAAGCTTTACACGTGAATTTCATTTCACTCGTAAGTGCATTAATTTATGCCTTATGTAAATATGAAGTGGCATTAAAAGTAGTGTTCATTCAAAAAATTGTTATTTTCATGTTCATTAAAATAACAAATTGAATCATTGACGTTCCATCTAATTGTATCCGTTATGACTCAGTGGCGTACAGAAAAGATGATAAAGGTTAAGATTATGGCCCCCACACCCGAAGGAGGTGGAAGTAGAGGGAATCGAAAAAGTGGGGGTCCCTACTACTATGGCATAAAAAGTTCGCAGCGGTCACGGCCCCATAAGAAGTTATGGGGGCTCCCCCATTAAAAAATGGTCATTTGGCATATTTCCGGAGAACATATGAAACCGTAAAATTGATTTGTGATGTGATTTATAGACTAGTAGTAGACTAGTAGTCGAAAATATTTTTAAAAATTTCATAAAAAATAAATAAAATTTATATAATTTTTTATAATTGTTTAGTTTTGTTTTAATTTTTTCATCTTTTACAATTTTTTTAATTTTTTCAAATATTTTCGACTACTAAACAAGTTTTAAAATCACTTCTCAGATCAATTTTACGGTTTCATGTGTTCATGTCTCTAGAAATAGGCAAAATAACTACCCCATAACTTGTTATGGGGCCGTGACCACCGCGAACTTTTTATGCCATAGTAGAAGGAGAACCCCCATAGTAGAACGGCCCTACTCTTGACCTTTGCCGAAAAAATTTATAAATTTTTTTTTCAGTAAATCAGCATTAATGAATTTTGCAAATGGTGTTATACCGTGCATATTTTTTCAAATTTCTGTTACAGCAGCAATGACTGAACACAATTGGCGTGTCTGGAGCGGATATTTAAACAAATCGGTCGTATGTTTCAACCATTTTGATAGCATCGATCTGTTAGAAGTGTGGAAAAAATTTCCTAACATCTGAAACGATTCCAAACCTAAATTTGGCTTCACACGTTCAATAATACTGAACCACTGGAATTGATAATGAGTTGGCAGCTCCATTATCAACTCAATGTTTTTAGCAAAAAATTGCTGAAGTCGCCCTAATAATCCGATTTTAATTTTGTAAAATGCATTTGATGAGTGATGTGTTTTTATATGTGAAAAAAAAAATTCAAACTTCTATACGGTTAAGTTTCTGACTTACCAGCTATCAAAAATTTTGATTTTTTTTAAATAAATTTAGATTGCACAATTATTATGGTCAATCTACTGAATCAGTTTTGATGAAAATATGTGTGCTATTTTATTACATTGTAAAGATTTTCTAGACGAAGTATGAAGGTCCTAAGTGTATTCTTAGTGATAAAAAAATTAAATGAAAAAAGGCTTTTCCCTCTTTTTTAATATTTCTAGCTATTTTGCGGCAAGGGTTAAATGTTTTATTTTATTTTTTCACCAACCCTATTTTATAAAACATTTCACTACGTAAAATTTTTATTCCCACACAACTTTGCTCTAAAATGAACCGTTTTAAAGTTAAGCCTAGTACACAGTTCGATTCAGAACAGAAAATTCTGCATGTCTCCACATTTAGTAAATAATTTGCTGCTGGAAATTTGACAATGGAGACTAGTGGAACAAGTGGAGATTAAGAAAGTCAAAGTCATTTACACTTTTGAATCTTCAAATTGCCGGCTGCTGTTGATGATGGCGACAACTTCAATGACAGTTTCAATGACAGCTATTGCCAAACGTCAACTTTCTGCATCAAAAGAAATGTCGAAACAATTAAAATTCAAGTCTGAAAAGTGTGGAGAGTACTTGGTGTTGCGGTGCTGCCATCTACCGAGTTCATTGATTCTGCGCAGAAAACTGTGTACTGCTTCTGCAGAATTGAGTCTGAAATTCTGTGCGGAATTTCTGCAACTGCAGAATTTTCATACAAATTTCTGCGTCGAACCGAACTGTGTACTAAGCTTTAGGAGTGAGAAAAGTAGGGAAAAAACGTTTATTTTTTAAATTAAACATTTCGATTTGTTTTAATGTTTCCGACTTTTTTGAGAGGGCGGATTAGTCAATTATTGTTATACGAGTTATTCCACAACATTTCCCGCAAAATCAATGTGCCCCCTCTCAACGAACAAATGTAGTCGTTTTTTTACAGATCCGCCCTTGTGTAGAGATCTTAAATCTCAACCATACTAATAATGCCCAACGTCCCGTAAGCAATTACATATCCTGCATACGGAAATGAGAGCCCACACAAGTTGCGGAATATCCCGAGCAACATGCACACGAGCATTTCAAAGCAAAGAATCCAATAAATTATGTTCAAAGAACACATTCTTTCAACCATTGCCTTTGACCGCGTGCGACACTAAGACAATGCACACAAAAGGCATTGAGCCCAAAATAGACAAGTGCGTATGAGCATTGGAATAAAGATAATGATGTTGCACATGTAAGTTCATTTCACTTGTTTTAAATTGCAACCACATGTGCAATATTGAGTATTGTATAGTGCTATGCTGAATAGACTTAAGATCATTTTTTGTAAGTAAAATAGTGTATATAAACGACAAAATAATAAAGAAACGAACAGAAGTAGAACTGACTTCAAAGAGCGACATAACGCTGCTCTGTTCCTTAAAACGAACACTGGTCTTTTTTATTTCTCACCCTATTACGGCTGATTTGTCTTCGACAAATAACGCCTTTGTACTTGCGGAACCAAGGCCGCTAAGAAAATATACTTGGTAGGTATTTTTGCGCTTCCTGCTGAAAATGCATTTTTACTAATAGTGCATTCGCGAACCCCTTTCTTTTATTTCCCTCTCAAACTTTATGTGGCTCTACGACCAACACTACATGACGATCCTGCAACCAATTGAACGATCCTGCAACCAATTGAACGATCCTGCAACCAATTGAACGATCCTGCAATCAATCAAACGGCCCTACAATGATGAAGACGCGACAAGATGAACGCAGCAGAGCTAGAAGTCATCAACAGGAAATTTGATGAGCTGTTTGCCTTATGCGCAGCAAACACTGCCAATAACCCTGTGACGACCCAAAAAGGCACGGAAGGGTATGATCCACGGAATCCTGCGATCAACAAAGAGGAAATATTATCAAAGAAACCAGGCCCACAACCAATCACGATTGAGCAGTATAAAAGCCGAAACCATCAAAGCTACGCTCCAAGGCCTATTAAACCAGCAGATACTGTTGAGACTGGTCATCGCATTTAATGCGCTCCATAACAAGTTAGTCATAAGCCAACCACTGTGACGTGAGCACGGGTGAATGCAATAAGCATAGAAATAAAGTTTATTTTCGTTCCACAAATAAAGACCTCTTTCCTTTCGAAACCACTCATATGCCTTAACAGGTTATGGGCCCAGGCAACGTAGCCATTGTGAAAGTAGTTTTGCTGGGAAGGAATAAGTGTGAAAATATCGCGATCGTGAAAACGTGGGAAGTAAAAGTGTTCGAGCTTGTGACTCAAGGCGGCCATCTTCGCGTGCGAGCAAGGCACGCAGGCGCGACATCAGTGGACAAATAAACAGTAATAACGGGACGCGGAATCAAAGCCAGTTGATTCTCTGGGATTGGAGAAGAGCGAATTAGCGAGAATTTACGTCAACGAGTTTCGTGTCGTATCGCGCGCGTAAGAATACGCGCAGTGTTCGTTTCTTTTTGGTCTTCAGTGTGCAAGTGATCAGAGTCTCGTTGGTACATAAAAAATGTCGGCTGACGCGTTGGTACGATCGGTCAAGCGGTTCGACGGGAGAAACTTCCAAGCGTGGAAATTTCAAATATCAGCAGTGCTGATGGCGAACGAAATATTTGACGTGGTCGACGGTACAAGAACGATACCAGTGAACCAGGATGGTGAAAATGCCGCACAAATGAAATTGTGGATAAAAGACAATGCCAAAGCGACGGCGATCATCGCGTCTGCTATGGAAGACGAACAAGTTGTGAGTGTGCTAGTGTGTGTTACCGCTAAAGAAATGTGGGACAAGCTTATCGCAGTGCACGAACAGAAATCGGTATCGAACGTCGGCGCGTTAACACAAAGGTTCTATACCTATATGATGGGTCCTACAGACACGGCCGTGCAGCACGTGAGTACGGTACAAAACATGGCGCGACAGTTGATAGATCTCGGCGAAAGAATTTCCGACGCAGCAGTGATTGCGAAAATTATGTCGAGTTTAACGTCGAAGTTCAACGTTTTCAGAACAGCGTGGGATAGCGTGGACCCGGCGCGTCAGACAGTCGCGTATTTGTTAGAAAGACTAATAAGGGAAGATTCGAACAAAAGTGAGTGTGGTGACACAACGAGTGCGTTAGCGGTTACTAAGCATAGTAGTTCGAAATACGGTGCGCATTCAAAGGACAAAGACATGAAAAAGAAAAAGTCGAAAAAGAATATCGAGTGTTTTCGGTGCCAGGAAATGGGACACTACGCGAGTCAGTGCAAGAAGCGGAAAAATGATGGCAACAAAAACGACAAGAATCAAGGTCAGTCGAGCCGTGGTTGCGTGTTCGTAGTTCAGTCGCAGAAAGAAAGCGCGAGAGCATTAGTAGTGGGCGAACGAAAACATCAGCCGACAGCCGAGCAGTATAAGCAGTTGCGGGACGCAGATAAAGTGGATGTCTGGATTACCGACAGCGGAGCGTCGGAGCACGTCACATCTCGTCGCGACTGGATTGAGGAGCTACGGCCGGTAATAGGGGAAACTGTCATGTTGGGTGATGACGGTGTATGTGATGTGGTAGGCGTCGGGAGAGTCCGTATCGAGAAACTCGTCAATGGAGAATGGGAAAGCGGTATCATCGAGAATGTCCTACTCGTACCTTGTGTTACACGAAACCTATTTTCCGTCGGTGCCTGCACGAACAAAGGATTCAAAGTAGAATTCGAAAAAGAAATAGTAGAAATAAAGCGAGGCGGTAAAGTTGAGGCAACCGGAACCAAACAGGACAACGGGTTGTACAGAATGTATTTCCGAAGACCGAAGCAGAATCGAGAAGTCAACGTAACAGCCCTGAACTTTAAAATGTGGCACGAGCGACTCGGCCATATACACAAGCGGGCACTCATCGAGTTGGTCAATCGAAAGCTTGTGAAGGGGGTAACCCTGAAGAACACGGAAGATTTCTTCTGCGAAGCTTGCCAGTATGGCAAATTACATAAACTTCCGTTCCAGAGAGAGGTCAAGAAGACGGCGAGCAATCCCGGAGAGATCATCCACAGTGACGTGTGTGGACCAATGTCGGTGCAGTCGTTAGGAGGAGCAAAGTACTATGTGCTTTTCAAGGACGACGCGACAAATTATCGAGTCGTATATTTTATTCATCACAAGTCGGACGTTTTTGAGAAATTCAAGGAGTTCGAGCGCCTTGTAAACAATAAATTTGGGCGCACAATGAAAACGTTACGAACGGACAACGGTACCGAGTACTGCAACCAGAAGATGAGCGAATACATGAAGAAAAGAGGAATAACTCTGGAGACCACAGCACCATATACTCCGGAACAGAACGGGAAGTCGGAGCGAGACAATCGCACAATAGTGGAAGCAGCGAGAACGATGCTACAAGCGAGAAAGCTGCCAGCATATCTTTGGGCGGAAGCAACTGCTACAGCGGTTTACACGCTTAACAGGACCGGGCAGTCAAGGAAGAGCGGAAGTTGTACGCCGTATGAATTGTGGACGAGGAAGAAGCCTGATCTTTCCCACATGAGAATCTTTGGCTCCGACGCCTATGTATACGTGCCGAAACAGAAGCTCACAAAATTCGATCCTCGAGCGAAAAAGTTGATCTTCGTGGGATACGACAGCGAGTCATCGAATTACAGGTGCTATGATCATGTTACAAAAGTTGTGACTATTTCTAGGCATGTAGCGTTCAATGAACGAAAGAGCGAGGTGGAATCGGAGGTACCAGTGTCCGAGGTCGAACTCACACTACCGATGCAGAGCGAAATCAATAAAGATGCATTCCAAGATGCAGAAGACGATACCGAGGCTATCGTCATAAACGCAGGAGTCGACTTTATAGACGCCGACAACGCGGCAACTGGACAAGCAACGAACAGGGTTGAAAACGTTCGACAGCAACAAGAGCAAGAAACTTCGGCACCGATGGTGCTGCGCAATCGAGCGACGATCAACCAACCAAAGAGATATGGGCTGTATCTCGTGGAACACATTATTCCAACGACATATCAAGAAGCTGTATCAGGTCCAGAGGCTACTCAATGGGCGGAAGCCATCAAGGACGAGCTCGATGCACATCATAAGAACGGGACTTGGGAGATAGTGTCAAAAATCCCAGGTGAAAAAAACATAGATTCCAAGTGGGTCTTCAAAGTTCTACGTGACACGAAAGGAAGCGTGGTCAGATTCAAGGCACGATTATGCGCCAGAGGATTCATGCAGCGAGAAGGTGTGGACTATTCGGAGACTTTCTCACCGGTTGTGAGGTACGACTCCCTTCGAGTACTCCTAGCGATCATCACTGAAGAAAATCTCGAAGCAGTACAGTTTGATGTTCGAACTGCTTTTCTCCATGGACTTCTGGACGAGAATGTTAGGATGAAAATACCAACAGGACTTGAAGTCAACGAAGATCGAGAGAATGTGGTGTGTCTTCTCAAGAAGGCATTGTATGGACTCAAACAGTCACCGCGATGCTGGAATGTGAAAATCGCGAGTGTTCTAAAACGTTTCAATCTAATTGAAACAAATTCGGACAAATGTGTGTATGTCGGCATCTACGACGATGTTAAAGTGTATCTCGCGCTATTCGTTGACGACGGGATAATTGCAGCTAAGTCTGCTGATGTAATCGAGAATATTGTCGGCAAGTTAAGCAAAGAATTTGAGATAACTATCGGTGATTGCAGTACCTTCGTCGGTATGCAAATAAGTCGAGATCGTGAGTCAAGGTCGATGTTTGTACATCAAGAGCTCTACGCAAAGAAAATTATCGAGAGATTCGGAATGAGTCGAGCAAAAGGGGTTTCCGTACCGGCGGATCCTCATACTATTTTGTATCCGGCAGAGTCAGAAGAGGCAGAAAGGCAAGTAGTGCCATATCGCGAGGCAGTAGGATCACTGATGTTTCTTGCCGTAGTAACACGCCCAGATATTGCATACGCGGTGAATTCGGTCAGCAAATTTCTGAACAATCATAACGATAGTCATTGGCGAGCAGTGAAACGCATCATTGGATATCTGATAGAGACAACAAATATGGGAATTGAATTCCGAGCATCGGAGTCGGGTGTCGAAATTGTGGGATACTCAGACGCAGATTTCGCGAGCGATATTGCCACCAGAAGGTCGACGACAGGTTACGCGTTTTGTATGTCAAACGGAATTGTAACTTGGTCATCTCAGCGACAAAAACTCGTGTCAATGAGTACGACGGAATCGGAATACATAGCAGCGTCTACAGCGACGAAAGAGGCCGTGTGGCTTCGCGCATTGTTATGCGAACTTGGGTTTTTGTCAGATAAACCGATGAAACTGTACGTCGACAATCAAAGCGCAATTCGTTTAATTCACAATCCAGAATTTCATAAGCGCACGAAACATATTGACGTGAAATTTCACTATATACGCGAGAAAGTCGAGAATGGTGAAATAAATGTAACCTTTGTGCCTACCGAAGCCCAGTTGGCGGATATATTCACCAAAGCGTCTCCAAAACGCAGATTTGTCGAATTACGCACCAAGCTGGGAATGTGCATAAAACGCTCCGACGGCGGAAGTGTTGAGACTGGTCATCGCATTTAATGCGCTCCATAACAAGTTAGTCATAAGCCAACCACTGTGACGTGAGCACGGGTGAATGCAATAAGCATAGAAATAAAGTTTATTTTCGTTCCACAAATAAAGACCTCTTTCCTTTCGAAACCACTCATATGCCTTAACAGATACGAAGAAGAAGAGGACCAGAGGAGGAAAAGCTTTCAAACAAAGGAAACACCTGAAGGAGCTATACGTTCAACTCAGCATCGAGTCAAGTGCTGAAAATATACAAAAAATTAGGAAGGATATCCACGAACAACGGAAAAATGCTAGGCGACACAAAAATTAAAAAGAAAAAATATTTAAAAAAAAATGTATTCAAGGTAGCAAATAAGACTGAAGCATTGTAGAATAATAATATATATCATGAGCTAGATGTCTGCATTATTTAACTTAAAGAATATTTCATCAAACTTAAAAAAGACACCAAATAGAAATTATACACATAAATTTCTCATCAAAACTCTCCTTGCAATCGAAGATTTAAGAGTTCAATTCAAAGAGGAACTACAGAATAATAAACAACCAGAAGCTGACCAACTCTCTGATAAGCTAAAATTCAAAGAGATTTTTGAGGCAATACAATCAAGCATTAAAGAAAAAATGACTGATGATACAGTACCCACATTAGATAACACTTTAAACATGGATATCTTCAATTTTCTAAAAGTAATTCCCGAATTTGCCAACAAATTCAATGATCTACACAGATTCCTAAACGTTGTCGAAATAATTGAAAAATCAGTCCCAGCACATCAAAAGAAGGACTTTATAACCCTTATAATCAATACCAAATTGAACGGTTCTACACGAACAAAATTAAGCCCTTTACCATCCTCCGACAACTTTGATTCACTAAAAACGAATCTTCAACACATTTTTAGACCCACAAAATCTGCTTCGTGTATATTGACTATGATTACAGATATTCAACAAGGAACTAATGAATCAGTTACTAAATTTGCAGAACGGTTAGATGAATTATTAGCTGAACTAACGTTAACACAAATAAGTGATATCGGTGAACAAGGTCGGGACACGATATCAAAAACAAATGATATTCTCGCCTTGAACAGTTTTAAGAAAGGTCTACGCAATAAATATATTATACAGACTTTAGAAGCTAGTAGAATCTCAAAATACAGAGAAGCAATTTCGTTAGCCGAAAATTCAGAAATGAGCATAAAGGAAAATAGATCAATAATGCAAAATGGAGAAATATACCATTTCTCATCTAATAGATACCCCAGAAATAATAGAGGTAATTTTCATAATAATAGCTATAATCGTCAAAATAATAACATTAACAATAGATATAATAACAATAACAGATATAGTAACAACTATAGGAACCCCAATCCTAGATACGATAATAACAATATTAACAATACCAATAACAGTGGTAGGAATTACAATCAAAATAGAATTAACTATAACAATAGGAACAACAATATTAACAGAAATAATAGTAACCGTGCATATTCTCAACCAACAAACAGAAATCCTACAAACCGAAATTATAATCGACAGGGAAACTAATTAGCCCCAGATACCACACAAATGGTCCAAAATATGGTCACTCGGGGAATAAAAACGCAAAACTAGGGAATGTCGAAACATTTAACAGTGAAGGAACTACAAATTATGTCCATATTAAAACAGATAATAAGAAACTAACATTTTTAATAGATACTGGAGCGGATATCTCCATATGCAAATTATCGGCCACATCAGGAATACAAGACATTAACTCGGAAGAGCATTGCAAACTCACGGGCATAACTAAAGAACAAGTTGGTACTATAGGGACAACAATTTTAAATTTTAAAATAAATAACGATTCACTACAGCACAAGGTACACGTAGTAAACGATGATTTTCCACTATTAACAGATGGAATACTTGGACGAGATTTCTTTAAAAAACATTACGTTAAAATCGACTATGAAACTTATACTATTTCTCTTAATGTAAACAGTTCTGAACACATTATTCCATTGCAAACTGAACTTTTTCAAATCAAAATACCCCCTAGAACAGAAATCATTCAACAAATAAATATTAACGTAGAAGAAGACAGTCTAATCTGCGCTGAACAAATTAACGAAAACATATTTATTGGCAACACGATTATTCCTTTCAAAGGAATTAAACACGTTAAAATTTTAAATACTTCAGATAAAGAACAATCTATAAACACTTCTGATCTAAAATTCAAAACAAAACCTTTGTCCAAATTTTTCATTTACAATCAAAAGCAAACTTCATATAAAACTCAGAATAAACTAAAGAGATGGGAAAAAGTAAGGAAGCTAATAAAAATAAAAACAAAAGATACACATGCAAAAGATACTTTGGAAAAAATTTGTGAACAATTTCAAGACATTTTTTACCTAGATAATGAAAAACTTACGTCCAATAATTTCTATAAACAAACACTTCATACAACCGACAACACTCCAGTTTACGTGAAGAATTATAGATTACCACATACGAGTTATAAAGAAATCAACAAACAAGTACATGACTTATTAGAAAAAGACATAATAGAACATTCTATCAGTCCACATAACTCACCACTTCTAATAGTACCAAAAAAGAGTGAAAATGATTCCAAACAATGGAGATTAGTAGTTGACTACAGACAACTTAACAAAAAGTTGGTAAGCGACAAATTTCCATTAACTCGTTTAGAAGACGTTCTAGATAGAATCGGAAGAGCAAAATATTTCTCAAGTCTAGATATGACAAGCTCATTCCACCAAATAGAGCTAAACGATGAATCAAAAGCGCTAACTGCATTTTCGACCAACAATGGTCATTACCAATTTAAGAGATTACCATTCGGACTCAAGATCTCATCCAACAGCTTTCAGCGGATGTTAACCATCGCACTTTCAGGCCTTGATGCCAATGCATTTTTGTACGTAGACGATATAATTGTCTTCGGATGTTCATTACAACACCATAACGACAATCTGATTAAAGTATTCGAACGTTTACGTAAGTACAATTTAAAACTGAACCCAAACAAATGCAATTTGATGGAAAATGAAGTTGTTTACTTAGGACACTTAATCACGTCCAAAGGTATCACAGCCGATCCAGAGAAATGCAAAGCAGTTCACAATTACCCTACACCCAAAAATGCAGACGAAACGAAAAGATTTGTAGCATTCTGCAATTACTACAGACGCTTCGTAAAAGATTTCGCAGCAATAGCAAAACCACTCAATGAGTTATCGAAAAAGAATAAGCCATTCGAATGGACTCAAGATTGTCAAAAAGCATTTGAAAAACTTAAAAATACTATTACCGAGAGCCCAATATTGCAATACCCAAATTTCGATAGAGAATTCATTCTCACAACTGATGCATCTGACTATGCGTTAGGAGCTATTCTATCACAAGGTGAAATAGGCAAAGATCTACCTATATCGTATGCAAGCCGTTCACTGAATATACATGAGATAAACAAGCCAATAATCGAAAAAGAATTATTAGCTATTCATTGGGGAATCAACCATTTTCGACCATATTTATACGGGAGGAAATTTACAGTCATTACAGACCATCGCCCACTAGTTTCTCTCTTTACGCACAAAAACCCTTCGTCAAAATTGACAAGAATCAGAATAGATTTGATGGACTATGATTTCGAAATTATTTTCAAACAAGGTAGAATAAATACCAATGCAGATGCTTTATCAAGAATAAAGTTAGACTCACAACAGCTACAAGATATGATACCAAAAAATATAAACATTGTGACAAGAAGTAAAGCGAAAGAAAAGGAAGAAAACGCTACAAAAGTATCGGAAGTAAGCAAAAAACGGAAGAAACAAAACTCTATTACCATTAATGAGTCTGATCAACCCTACATGTGGAATGGAACTTCTGTATCCGACGTTAGAAACTTACCAATTCTAGAATTCCGAATATTAAAAGATAATATACGAAGATATAATAAAAAACGCGCGATTAATAATAATAATTTGCCACGAATTGAAATTATAGATAAAAGGCGGATATATGTAGAATGCAGCGATAATCCTCACCGAGACTTAGGTCAGGAACTGGAGAAACTCATTAACAAACTACATAATAACAATATAAGCAAGGTAGCTTTACGCAATGATGATGAAATATTCAAATATATGAAGAAGAATGAATTGATGAAATTATATAACAAAGTGCACAAAGAAAATATAAGTAAAAGGCAAATGAGAATTGAGGTAATTATTTATGAACCGCCCAAAGAAGTGAAACAAGTAACTGATCAACTAAGGTTAATTAGTGAACATCACAATAATAGTCACACAGGTATCAGACGAACGATAGCGAAATTAAAACAAAGATATGTATGGAAGAATATGAACAAAATGACCAAGAATTATGTAAGAAACTGTGAAATCTGCCAAAAGAACAAGATTGTCCGACATACTAAAGAAAAATTTGTAATAACCGATACCCCTAATAAATGTTTCGAAACAATTGAAATTGACACTGTAGGACCACTTAGAATATCAAACGGATTTAGATATATATTAACTGCGCAATGCGAACTAAGCAAATATATAATAGCAATACCTATAACTACAAAAGAAGCTGAACAAGTAGCTAAAGCTATAGTAGAGAATATAATATTAAGATATGGACATTTCCAACAACTCAAAACCGATCAAGGTACAGAATACAATAACGAACTTTTAAAATCTATTTGCAAATTTTTAGACATTGAACACACGATGTCAACACCTTACCATCATGAAACCATAGGTTCATTAGAACGTAATCACAGAGTACTCAACGAGTATCTGCAATCATTCTGTCAAGATCACGAATGGCACAAATGGATACCCTATTATGTATTCGCATATAACACTACGCCACATACTGATACTAATTACACACCATTTGAATTAGTACATGGTTATTTAGCACCCTTACCTAATACCACAGATTTAAATAAAAAACCAACCATATATGATTATGATAACTATCTATCAGAATTGAAAATACGTCTTTATAACGCTCAACAGACAGCTAGAAGATTGTTAATTGAAGCAAAACATCATAGAAAATATAAGAAAGAATTAAATACAAATGAATTAGAACTAGAAATAGGTGATGAAGTCTATGTAAAAAATGAAAACAAAAAAAAACATGAATCACCATACAACGGACCATATATTGTATTAGAAAAACAAGGTGTAAACTCATTAATATCAATAGACAATAAGGAAAAACTAATACACAACAATAGACTTAAGAAGAAACTGTAGATAAGAATAAGAAGCACATTATCAAAACAATAAATACTTTAATGTTATGCACCAATAGATTATATATTAAACAAATATTTTTAAATTGTACATAAACATCAATAGACCTAGAACAACAACAATGTAATATCAGCAAGCATTGAAATACCCAATTATCATTTTACGAAAATTTCTTATATTCTTCAAATACAATAAATTTTCTTTTCTAAAGGACGGAGGTGTAGAGATCTTAAATCTCAACCATACTAATAATGCCCAACGTCCCGTAAGCAATTACATATCCTGCATACGGAAATGAGAGCCCACACAAGTTGCGGAATATCCCGAGCAACATGCACACGAGCATTTCAAAGCAAAGAATCCAATAAATTATGTTCAAAGAACACATTCTTTCAACCATTGCCTTTGACCGCGTGCGACACTAAGACAATGCACACAAAAGGCATTGAGCCCAAAATAGACAAGTGCGTATGAGCATTGGAATAAAGATAATGATGTTGCACATGTAAGTTCATTTCACTTGTTTTAAATTGCAACCACATGTGCAATATTGAGTATTGTATAGTGCTATGCTGAATAGACTTAAGATCATTTTTTGTAAGTAAAATAGTGTATATAAACGACAAAATAATAAAGAAACGAACAGAAGTAGAACTGACTTCAAAGAGCGACATAACGCTGCTCTGTTCCTTAAAACGAACACTGGTCTTTTTTATTTCTCACCCTATTACGGCTGATTTGTCTTCGACAAATAACGCCTTTGTACTTGCGGAACCAAGGCCGCTAAGAAAATATACTTGGTAGGTATTTTTGCGCTTCCTGCTGAAAATGCATTTTTACTAATAGTGCATTCGCGAACCCCTTTCTTTTATTTCCCTCTCAAACTTTATGTGGCTCTACGACCAACACTACACTTGTATCTATTATGCTACATTACTTGCATTGATGAAATATTTGCTGTCAGTCGTAGACTACCAAATTGCTGGATTTCATGCTCGAAATGTTTATGGGGAGAACTTTAAGAAACTTTAATCGATTTAAATTCATTTCGATAGATTTGTACAGAAAATTAGCTGTGAGATTTGAATGAATAATATCTGTAGTGGAGACTTCAATTTTTGAATAGAACTCTCCACATGTTTTTGTATCATATATTTTGTGAGTCATTCTGGCCATTCTGACGTATGTGAAATAACTTTGACAGCTAACATTATCATCATCATTAGATTGCGTGACATTGTTTTTAACAGATCGAAATTTCGGCAGGGATTCTAAAGATAAGGAACAAACAATCAGGAACATTAAAAACATGGAAGAGATGCTCAGTGAAATTGTGCCGCAACAGGATCTCGAGGTATGCTAGTTTATAGGTTGATTTGCAGGCAGTGTTGATGAAAACTTATCCATAACAAAACACGATTAATTGCTCGCGATTTCATGTGTGACGCAATATAAAGTGGTTTTCTTGCTTAAAAAAACACATTTTCATAATGATTCATTGCTTGTTTGCGAATTGGATTTAGAGCGTTGACGTAGCATTTCACGCTTTGTCCCCGATTGCTAGAAACATCTCACTTGCATAGTTGCGAGATTGAAAACTTTGGGAGGTTTGACAAAATTATAAAGAAAACGCGACAAACAATAATTCCAGCTGTATTTCGTAACCACTCAACGTTATTGTGAAAATGCGTAAATAAATTGTTCCATCCCGCATGTGAACTTTACAAGTAGAAAGTCTGGCCCTCCGCTTGAAATTCTTATCTGTCCGCCGATAAGGCCATTTAAGTTCAACGGTAGTTTGTTAAAAATTAATGTTCCTACTGAATCGATTTGAAAGGGCTCTAATAAACATATTACTCAGTATTTTGTCGACTATGTAAATACATACAGTCGCTCTCAGTCAAAGTCGAACACTCATGAGAACAGATTTATTTTATATTAATATGATACAGTGCAACTTGGATAATTCGAACTTCAAAAAATTCGAACTATCCAAAAATCCGAATTAGAAAAGTTCTTAGGAAACCCTAAGAATAACACAACATTGCATGGTCTAACAAATAAAACTATTACGTAAATTTAAGGCACTTCATTTACAGTTTCATGAAGAAGTCCGAGATCTTCATTAGTTTCCTAGAGTTATGTGTCTCTGTCGTAATGAACGATTCTAACTGATTTAATGATTGAAAAATCGACTAAATTACTTCATTTCTACTTTCAAAAAATCGCCTGAGTACATCAACTTGATTTGCTGCTTCAGCCGTAGTTAGAATTGGCCTTTCTTGACGCACACTGTTAAATCGTCATCTACATCATCGGATATATTGTCGCCATCTTGATTGCCGTTGCCGAGTACCTCAGTGATGATGACCGCTTCAGTAAGCTCGCCACACACCGCAACATTTTCGTCTACGTTAAGGAAGTCCTCATAGGAGAAAGCAGGATCTGACATAATATCCTCCCATCCGATAACTGCAGGCACAGCTTCAATCACAGATTGGTTGGCACTTTCACTTTCTGCTTCTTTTTTTAAAAAAATCCTCTTGAAACAGTTCTTAATTGTTTCTTGTGAAACAAGATCCCAAGCTTGCTTACGCATACGTGAGGTCTGAAGGACATCAAGTTTAATTTTAAGAGAAGTGAAATCTCCGGTGAGAATATTCTCAACGAATAAACGACGGTAAAAATGTTTGAGGTTTTTTTTATTATGCCCTGATCCATAAACTGAATGACTGATGTCATATTAGCGGGGGGGGGGGAAGCAACTTTCACATTGTCCATAAGCGGGAGCCTTTTGTGAGCAGTGCAATTGTCAATAAAGAGTACGATCTTCCGTTTTTCTTTTCCAAATTTTTCATTGATTTTCAGGAGTCACTTCTCAAACAGAGCACTTGTCATCCACGCTCGTGCACCAGATTCATACTCTACTGCTTTTGACTTCACGTTTTCAAACCAACGAGGAGTAGCAGCTTTTCTTTTCATTAAAAAAGGCAGTTTTTCAGTGCCATCCATGTTTGCTCCGACCAAAAGCGTTACTCTTTCCTTGCTAAGTTTCCCTCCAGGACATATCTCGTCTTTAAAACCAAGCATTTTATCAGGGGTGCATTTGAAAAATTGACCCGTCTCGCCAACATTGAAACTGTCCTGCTCTATGCTGATCAACACCTCCACTTTCACCACAAATTGATTTAAAAGAAATCTTATTTTGCTCTTTGAAATCGTCTAGCAAATTGGTTTTCTCCATTTCAGTGGCAAATTGTTCAGCTTTACCTCTTACAAGAGGGCCACTCAGTCGAATTTTTTTTTATCACGGGCCTGCTCAAACCACGTTAAACACAGTTGTCTTCATCGAGATCAGCTGGTGCTCTACACCTTTTCCGGTCATTCCCGTTCTCAAATTCATTGCTTAATTTTTTTCTCTATTTTTTAAATAAGTCGACAAATCCGAAGTTCCGCGCGATCTCCGATTTCTTCTTCAGTTCCTTTTCCACTTCCCTAATCGCGTCTCCCTTTTCAGTTAATGTTAGTGATTTGTAAGCCCGCGAGTTTGACGATGCCATCTTGGCTCAATGTTCGTTCAATAAAAAACCACAAATCTGATAAAATTAAGTCTCACAAATAACGAGAACACCACGCGCAACTACAAAAAACAACAACCAATAATGTAAAATTCAGTCCCACAGCAAACTGAAACACTACACGGGCTATAGATAAATTGTCTGTTTGCAGGCGTTGGCAATGACTGCTCAGGTGATCGAAAGGGGAGGCAATGAGGACACTGAATAAGCATAAAAGTGACTTCGTAAAGAATTGAGGCTTTGACTTCACCATAGCGACACGATTGTCTCCCACGTCAATGTAAAATAAGCCCATGCAGCTCTTGGGGAATCCCCGAAGATAGGCAAGAGTAAGGCTATCTTCGGGGATTCCCAGAATTTATAACTGGCTCATGGAAACTTTTGGCGAGCAAAATGTTCAAATTGTCCAAAATAAAATCGAATTAGCCTCGATTTGATTTAATATGAAATTCATATTAATGAAATGCTAGGGACTAGTAGAAAATTTCAAATTAAAAACGATTACGAGTTATAGAAATTCGAATTATCCAAGTTCCATATATGCAAATGACTTCATCAAAAAATACATATTGATAATAAAATAGAACTATTGCCTTATAATATTCATAAGAATCAGGGTGTTGAGACTTTCCTAATAAGCGATGCGTCAACTCCTTCACTCACCTTGCCATCGTCTTCCTTTCAATGGAGACACCAACCGGTCCAGCCATGGGCTATCTATGCCCATTCTTCACACACGTACTCTACTCATCTTCAACCACGTATGAGTCGTTTGTAACCTACCATTTGATGCTTTGTTTTCGCAAGTGTTCAACATGTGTTGGGAAATTTGGTAATCTCGGTGCTAATGCTTCAGCACTCTGGCTCCCTTCCTCGCTATGACCTTTCTTGAGCTCATTTTTTGCTTTTAGGTTGTCAGTTGTTTTAATGTTTTTTTTTATTTAAGCCTACTGTTAACTAACTTAAATTTTAAGATTCCCATAGCTTTGTTGGTTTGAATGTCTTGTCTCGTTCCTTTTTTTTCGTCGTTGGGAGGTGAAAATTTTCAAAAGATACCGATTTGCTCCTGCTTATAATATTGTATATAGGAATAGTACCAGCATCTCAACAATTTTTATTCAGAGTTCAATATATCCAATTTTGTTTCACATTTGTAGAATAAATCTTAGCGTTTTTAATTATTGAATTGAGTTTTCAGCGAATGTTTACGTAGCATGATTTTAAACGATATTATGTTACGCGCTTCTCTTGTTGTGTGAGGTGGCTCATTGTAAAAATTTGATGCAGCGTTAATCGGAACCACCCTCGGGCGCTCTGTGCTAGCAAATTTTATTGAAATATCATTTGCGTTTCTCATATTGTAATCTTTTTTCCTCATTTATATGCAGTTTCGTTGTTTTCATTTCTTCATGGTGTAAATTTTTAAAAATGAATTTCTCTTTTTCCGTGTAAATCAGTCCGTCTACGTACAGTTCTTATGCTGTTTTATATACTTCAGATGTAGCAGTCATCCTTTGCAAGTTGTATATGGTTTAGTATGCTTTGGTTAGTAGCCGTGATATGCTCATGCGGTTGTTTTTCATGGTCTGGCTCCAAATTATGATCCCGTATGTAATTCTTGAAAGTATATGTATATGCATTTTTAATTTGTATTTTATTTTTGACTGAGAAATAGCTGAAACGATGGAGCAGACCAACGATAAAAGCTATTGTTTTCCTCATGTCATTTATATGCGGTGTTCACGTTAGTTTTTCATAGATTGTAAATCCTAAGTACTTCATTTGTTCAACTCTCTGAAGGGTTTTATTTTATCAGTGGCTCAATATCAGTTATATTTTTTTGTTTAAAGATAATGTATTTGATTTTTTCCGTATTCAATGTCAATTTGTTCTGTATGAGCCATTGGGAATATTTGTCTAAGTCGGTGTTTATCTTTTGTTCCAAGTCAGCTTCATTTTTACCTGAGTAAATCAGTATCGTATCGTCAGCGTATATCACAACCCCGTCAATTCCTAAAGCCACCAAGTTATTTGTATACAACAGGAATAGAATCGGTCCTAGTATTGATCTCTGCGGTACGCCAATAGTAATCTGCGCTAGTTTACTGTTTACGTTTCCAATTTCAGTCCTTTGAAGTCTTTCTGTCAGGTACGTATGTATCAGTTCTCTAGGCTTATCAACAAATCTCAAGTTCCCAAGTTTACTTATCAATATATCATGCACCACTGTATCAAAAGCCTTTTTTTTAGATCAATAAAAACTGCAGTAACGTAACTATCCAGTTGTGTATTGATATATCCTATTTCGTCTACAATCGCGTCTGTTCCTTTACATTCCTGAAAGCCAAACTGGTTTCTATCTAGAACCCTGTTCTGCATTAAGTATGCTTTAATTCGCGAAATTAATATTTTTTCCATGATTTTACTCAACTTAACAATGTTACGCAGATACCATCAAGACCAGGCGCGGTGTGTTTTTTCAATTCGTACACCCGGCGCAGGAAAAGTCCTCTCACAATTCAGTTTTCAGCTTTTCGGTTATATTTTCTATACAAAATTATTAAATTAATGATTGTGTCTTTTATTGTGAACCTTCTGGGGTTTATTATCTTTTTATATAATTTATTAAATTTCGAACAAAATTTATCCCGACTTTCTAATCAAAAGAAATCGACGAAATTGAACATCCTAGTGAATAGCAATTGTCGATAAAAATCATCTTCTATATTTAGGAGAAACTGTTATAACTAAAATTAACAAAGGACACTGTAAGCCAACACATAATAATAGCGTGTCCAAATTTTACTAAGTTTTTTATTATTAAAATAACAATTATTCACAGTACATATTTAAGCCTTAATTATAGCATTTACCCTTGGACGCATTGACTAGTAAGGCCTATCGATGAGATCGTAACATTGACTTGTAAAGCCTATCGATGTGATCGTGGTTCCAAACCTTTTGGATTACACTTTCAAGCTGTTAGGCTCTCTTTGCCTTCTTTTCCTTCACTTTTTTCGACATTATCCCCCAAAAATTTTCTATTGGATTGAGGTTGGTGCTATTTTCTGGGAGGGAAGTAACTCGTTATCGAATTCTTCGTTAAAATTTTGTATCTGGCAAAGAGAAGACACATCTAATGCCAGAAAACAAGCTAAGCAAAATACATTTCACACATACTGAACGAATCATCGTGGAGAATAGGCTTGGGATATGCTCCATACAAATCCACCAAGGTAGGATGTAGGCCTTTGGTGATGATCGATTTGTACCTTTCGCCATTCCGGTGATGCATCCCCATACGATTACGTACGGGAAATGTTTGATCCTTGATTCAATACATTCCTCACTATACCTTTCGCCTTTTCTCCGCAGAACTTACAAGATTCCGTCTGGACCAATTGAACTCAATTTTGATCCGTTTCCCGTCGGTAAAGGTTCAATTTTGTCTCTCCTTGCACCAGTTAAGACGTGTCTGCTTCATTTTCTTGTTAAGTAACGGCTTTTTTTGCTGGAGTTCGACATGCCACATTCAGCGTTTCGATAAGCAGAGAAATTTCAGATGATTGTCATCCCAGCTCAGCTGGTCGTTTTTTTCATACTGCTACCTTTCTTCTTCTGTGCGGTTCTAGTTTGGGTAAATTTTTGTAAAACGCGTCTCACCTTTTAATCGCTACAGCCGATACGCCTAGCAATTTCACGTTTTGATACGTTTTCCTGTGCCCCTGCCACGGTTTGTGATTTTTCTCAACACTTAATTGCTCTAGTCATGGCTTTTCACTTGTCCCTTGTAACTAATTGAATGCTAGCTACAGGCTCCTCCTTTTATACCATTTCTAGAGATTATCCCAGACACTACTTAATGACATCATAAAAATAAGTTTTGGATTTGCCAATTAGGAGAGATTTCAGTTATTTCAAAAAATATGTGATGTGAGGATTTTTCCTACGCCAGATGTAGGTTCTTATGAGATTCCAAAATGCTTTCGGAACGCAAGATTTTGGCAGATCTGTTGTCGGTTCGTTGTGCTGGTTTGTCCGCGTTGGTCTTCTGATTCGCTTGTAGATCAGCACTATTTTAGTGTTCGGTCATTTAATCGTAGGAATGGAATAGAGGAATTCGATTATATTCGTACAGACATCGTTCGTTTAGGATGTGAGGCGTCTACATTTATCTATGGTCGATTGTTAGTCCTAGGTATTTGACGGTTTGCGTCCGTGGTATTATTTGTCCGCGCAGCGTGACCTTGGGGTTTTGTCCTCGTTTGAGTGTTACAAATTTTGTATTGGTGTATATCTTTTATCTTAGAAAATACTCTTTAAGGAAGTCTTTGGTTTGAACGAGATTGTTTGTATTTAGATGCGCGGATTTACTTGACCAGAAAATGCATACGTAATCGAAAAATAGGACTATTTTAGTTTTGAAGTTGAGCAAAGTTGGGATATCTGCGGTATACAGGTGGTAAAACATTGGCGACTTTAGTTTCTATGGATCTCTCACTGGAATGATAGTTGTCAATTTTAACAAAGGATTATCTGGCCCTCTAAAAAGTGGCAATTGTTTAGATTAGTGTGAGTGAAATTTGGAACTGATGCAGTTTGCTGGCAAGTCCTACATGTGAAAATTTGTCAAAGGCCTTGGCTATATCAAACATCACAAAACCTGTTGACATCTTCCTATGCTATTTCTTATGTTTTGCTCAACTCTCACGTGCTGAAGTTCGCAAGAATGTTGTGGCCTGAAGCCAAGTCGCTCTGCTCGAAATTTTGTCGCTCGGGCGAGAGAGAACGATTTGCTCTGTAATTTTGACGATGTTTGGAAGAAGACTAATAGGCTCCAATTTTGAGGAAAACTTACATTCTACCGGGTTTAAAGAGAACTATGATAATAGCTCGTTTCCAAGCCTTTAGATAGCCTCGAGGTTAGAAAATCGCATTTATTGTGTCGGTAATTGACTGTAGTGTATCTCAGGCATTCATTTGCCATGTAATCCCAGTCAGGCATCTTCGACAATATCAGTTCCATTACGAGTATCGTGATTTCCTCAAGATCAGCCTCCAGCGGAGAGTTATTTGGATCCTGATGAATCCGAAGACCTCTGTCGGTCCCATGAACCAGTGCCTCGTTTTCTTGTCCTCGTCCGAGAGGTCATTCTCATGAAACTGTTACTCCAATGTATATGCAAAAGCCTCTATCTTACCTTCCTGGTAGAATTTTAAACCTTGCGAACCATGGATCGCTAGCATGGGTTGTCTGGTTTTTTCTTAAGTAGTTGGATACTCGCCAGAACTGCAACACATATCAAATATTTCTTAGTTGCGCTCATCCGGCAGATATTGTTAGGATTCTAAATTTGAATCATCAGAACGTTGGGCATCTAACAAGGTGTACCTTGAACTTTATATTCATAAGAAAATATTTAACTAGTGACTCGACTGTGGAGATAAAAGAATGGCTGACCTTAGTCAAATAATTTTTCAGCCTCTCCTTGAAGCTTATAGCGAATCGTAGTCCAAGTTAAAATCATTTGAATGATTGTATATTTCTAGAAATTCGAGAAAAAATATCATCAAGAGCTCGACCAACAGACCGTTTCACATAGGACACAATTTGAATATGCCTGGTGTTTAGTGAGAAGCGGTTACACGCCAGACATACAAAAGGTAATTGATGTTAAGCTGAGAGCTAAAATAATAATAATAATAATAATAATAATGTTGTCTTTGTGCAGGGCATCTTACTTTTGGAAGATCTAATGACACGAGACGTTGATGGAAAACGTGATTACATCTACTATTTAGCAATTGGCAATGCACGCATCAAACAGTATTCATTGTCGTTGAAATTTTGTAAAGCTTTCCTTCAAATTGAACCAAATAATCAGCAAGTGATATCATTAGAGGTGAGTAGATGATCGTTGTCGATTTTCTTTTACGTGCGAAAACACTCGAAGGCAGACGGGCGCTACTTTTATAATTTTTTAACTGCATTCTTTTTCAACGTTATGAGATGGAAATCTTCAAAAATATGGTCTAAGTGCGACCCTTAAGTCCCACACGGCTAACTTCCCAGTGGTATGAATAAAAAAGCTATAATTTGTTTTTATTGTTAATTACTATTATTATTATTCTAAATTATTATAATTCTTTTTAATATTTTTTTATCTAGCCATAAAAGCTTTGGTAGAGGAAGACTCCTCCATCACCTGGTCGTCCTCTACCAAAGCCTTGACCTCCTCGTCTCCATTCTCGTCCTCCACCTTGTCCTCGTCCTCCTCGGCATAGCGTCACTACTGTCATTCTCCTAAACCTTATCATATAAATTTGGAATTCTATAAATTATATAGATAAATTAATCTTGATCTGTTCGTCATAATTTTGCTAAAACACACAATAGAAAAATATTACTATGAAGGTATTTGGGATCTGCACGAATGAATAATGCATTTCAACAGTTTCAAAATTAAGCAATTTTTTGTCTTTTTTATAATTTTTTTATCCTCAATAAAAAACGGCTCGACCGATTTTGCTGCAAATTCATTCAGTTTCATGTTTCATGTAATTACGCGTCCAATGGAACCGGTTCCACGTCAATATAATCTTTGGTTCTTGAGATAATTGAGACGAAAAATAATTTCGAACGCACATACGTACATACACACACAGAAATCTCTCTAAACATGATGGATTTAGATTCTAGAGACCTTAAAACGTGAAGATATGTCAAAATTTGGGATTCGCAAAATCGACCCCATTACAATAACTTCTCACTGGGAAGTTAAAAAGATACCGATCAGCTCCTGACTCTCGGCATGCTGGGTTTTGAATTGTCTACATATCTTGTTACAACTCCACTTTCCTAGTGAGAGCTGTCCCAAGCCAGTGTAAAGGAGGAGAGGATTCTGACGGATCCTCAGAACAACATCCTTGCAACAGGATGCTGAGGTAAAGGTATGACGGGAAAATAGGATAGGATGGCATACGTATTAATGATGATAAATCCTAAACTAAGGGCGATCAATCACGAACTTTGCAATGCGGTTCAATTGAAGAGGAAGTGCATGTGCTTCCTCGAAACCTTACCAGGGGTATACTGGTACCAAGGGATCCGGGGCCCCAGGGACCTAGTCCCTGCCGGTGTCGATGAGGAGCCTGTGGAGGCTGCAACTTGGGGGTTGTGGTTGTACACCCAATAGCGGGTACTTTCATTATTAATACAGCTTGGAACCGATTAAGGTGGGTAATCGCAACCTTCTGTATTGTGGTGCATTAGCGTGCTGTTGCGCTTACGACAGGGGTGCCGTTGCCCAAAAAGCGGCATGGATGATTGATAGGTCCAAATCCAAACCAAGGGTTATGAAGAAGAACCATGCTAGCTTTGTATAAGATCTGGAACCTGTATTCGGAAAAGCAGTACCCATACTAGTTATGGTCTATTGACTAGTACGCTTATGGGGGCGTTGGTGCATGCAACAATTTGTTACCCGGACTTGAGCCGTCAGTGTCTTAATAGTTAATTCTGGGTGAGGCACTTAAAATCTCGACTTCATCATCATATCTTGTTACGTTCGCCACGCAGCGTGGTCGATCAAAAAAAAAATGCCCTTAATCCACGCTAGAAGCGAAGATTGTTCAAGGCGAAACTCGGGACTGTGCTGCCTCTGAAAACCCTTAACCATCGTGTAGGCACTTCACACAAGTCATTAGGCAGGTCTTTGATCATATTATATTTAGTTAGGTTATGATTTTCAATTGCATAATTATAGATTAGATTTTGGACATAGACAAATTTAAATACAAATAAGATTTACTCCGGTTAAGCTTATGAATTGGATTAATATAGTTAAGTGATATTGGATTAGTGTGGAAAGTAATATTCTCAGTGCTCAGTTCAAGTCACTCATTGTCCCGTAGACGAAACGACTCTGGTAATCCAGTCCCAATCGTGAACTCCGCCGCCAGCGATACAATGTACTCGCCCCTATACATACAACAGCCGCAGTATCCGCCGAGGTATAACGCTGTGACCAATAAGGGAGACCAAGCGCAGAGCATAACCAGCTGACGAACTCGGCAATTGTCATAATACCAGTTTAGTGATCAAAAGCAGAACGAGTCTGGTGAAATTCAGCTTGTGTGAAGTGGCGGAGTAGACATCGAATTTTCAAATTTTCTTTTTTCTATTTTTCTAATCTTTTTCCTTTTTAACGGTGATTTCTGGGCGTCGCGGATACAGTTCTCATTTCCGGATGCGTGAACAAGGCAGTCTCGGCGCCCTTTTTTCTCAAGAAATCTTTTTCACGCCCTTTGCAAGTGAAAGCCGGGTGGGATTGTCATAACCGTGGTTAGGATCGGCTGAAGCGAGTAGTGCCCGTAATAATCTTTTTACCGACTAAAATCACCTTCGTCTTCTCCAAATCAGTCTCGCAATCAATTTTCATTAATTGTCCATTTTTGAATTATTATTTATAACTTCATTCTTAAGAATTCATCTATTAAAACATTTTACATTAGCTTAAAACAGTTTACGAGGGGTGATCAAAAAGTAATGATAAACGGTTACTTCCAGTCCGCATAAAACCCCAACAAATTTTTTTTTCGCTTGCTTAAACACTCACTAGGTCAGCATGAAAAAATCATATAAATAGACTACGATTCACGGGAGGGACATTCAGTTGAATACGAACCGGCGAAGAGACAACATCAAAATGGAGAAAAACGAAATTAGAGCAGTCATTAAGTACCTCCGTTTGAAAAAAATGTCTACGAAAGACATACACAGCGACTTAGAGGAAACATTGGGGAACTCTGCTCCTCCGTATTCCACAGTTGCACGCTGGGCCAGGGAGTTTGAACTGGGAAGGACATCCACTGAAGATAAACACCGCGAAGGACGCCCATCTACGTCCCACACTGAAGACAACGTGAAAAAGGTCGAAGATGTTGTGTTGGTAGATCGAAGAGTGACCGTCAGACATGTAGCTGAGGTCACGGGGATCTCATACGGTAGCGTTCGAGCAATCCTTGTGGAGGAATTGCAGATGAAAAAGGTCTCTGCGCGTTGGGTACCGCGAATGTTAACCGACGAGCACAAGAAAAAACGAGTCGATAGTTCAAGGGTGAATCTCCAAAAGTTCCAAGCAGATCGGAAAAATTTTCTGTCACGTTTCGTGACCATGGACGAGACCTGGATCCACCATTTTGATCCTGAAACCAAACAACAATCGATGACTTGGAAGCGAGCCTCCTCACCAACACCGGAAGTTCAAAGTGTCAAGTTCGGCGGGAAAGGTTATGGCGTCCGTTTTTTGGGACGCCGAAGGAATAATTATGGTGGAATATTTGGAAAAGGTAGCCACTATTTCGGGCTCTTACTACGCGGACCAAATACGAAGATTGCGGGAAGTCATTACTGCGAGCTGGAGTGCTGTTTCACCAAGACAACGCTCCGGCTCACAAAGCCGCAGGTGCGATGGCTGCCATTCAAGAAACGGGATTCGAACTGCTGGAACACCCACCCTTTTCGCCAGATCTAGCTCCCAGTGACTTCTATCTCTTTCCTCGTCTCAAGCAACACCTCCGAGGCAAGAAATTTGAAGACAATAGTGAAGTGATGGCCGCTGTAGAGACGTTTTGGGAGGGTCAAGACAAAAAATTTTTTCTCAGGGAATCCTGGGTTTAGAAAAAAGATGGACTAAATGTATTGCCTTGTTAGGAGACTATGTAGAAAAATAAATTATGGGACAGAATTGGCTTAAGTTTAAGAATAAAGTAATATGTAATTATTAATCCCCGGCTAAGTATTTTTTTAACTTGAACAGAACTAATAATAGGTTATTCTTAACCTTTGTGTTTTATAGTCATTTTTTATGCATGGTGGGGAATATGAAATGTATATCCGCATATAGACCAAATTTTATGAAAATTGAATATCAAAAATCGAATATCGATTGAACTAGCGCTTATAGAGAAACGAAACAAATCCAATATGCATTTAAAACATTCAATTTCATTTTTTTAATTCTCAGCAATACGTGAAAGACAAACTGGAGAAGGAAAGTTTAAAAGGCTTTGCAATAGCTGGCGGTGCAGCATTGGCGATTGGCGGCATTGTAGGATTAGGAATAGCGCTTGCGAAAAAGTAGATAATTCTATCAAATTCAAAATGATATCATATTATCATTAACATGAAAATTATTTTTATTTTCTAGTCGAAAGACATCTAACAAAGATTAGTGTCAATATCTTTGTACATCTTCCTTTGAAATTGTTTTATAAGATAATTAAAAGTTTTATTTGCAACAACACTACATGTAAATGGCTTTTAACAACTAAATTGCATTAGCTATTTATAGTTTCTCGTATTTCTATTCGTTTCATGAAAAGGCATCTCAGTTATGCAAGAAAAACAATTGATTTGGATATTCTTTCTTGCATTGTGATAGCTATGTAGAATTCCACGTTCTCAATTTATTTTATATTCACTATGAATCTATAATTTAGAATATGTTACACATAAATTATTATTTTTATATGTGAATTGTGCAACGATACGCAATGTAAACAATTGTGGAATATGTATAAAAATGGGGTTGATCAAGAAGTAAATGTATAGTTTTAAAAACGGACAACAGTTCTATTGAAAGGTAGCAGTCTGTTCAACATAAGAATTTAATCGATTGAAAAATATATGCACACATTTGAAAGTATTGATGTTGTGCTTTTCTGTTCGGTTTCTCTTATTATTTCAGATTTGACAACCAAACGGCGGTGTATAGCGACGTGAAAACATAGTGATTATCTTCATGCAAAACGGTTTATGTGTGTTCTAGTATGTTCATAACCATATATTTTGTGATACAGTATGAAATGAACGGACACACTTTCAGCGGCGATCATGAAACGAAAGTCATTTCGATGTGAGTTTTGATTTTATTAATATCCGCATGAAAAATCCGCTGCTTGAAGGAAGTTATTTAATTTCAGCTTAGCATCAACAAATTCTAATGGTCCCGGATAAAAGTTCTGGGTATTATCCTTACATTCCATTACTAACAACTAGAATAAATTTGCGAATGACGTCAGTAAAAAGTAAATTTTTTATAGTGCAATGAAAGAACAGTTGAAAATAAAAATATATCATTTTAAAATATTGAGTTCCATCATTATTGCTATCGAAAAAATGAGTTGGAGATTACGAACTTACTTATGCTTTTAAACTTAATACGAAAAGAACTGGTAAGTAGATTCGTTAAGCTCGGCGTGAGGGAGAAGTTTTCAAGAAGAAGGAAGCAATTTTTGTAGGAAGAATACTTTGGATGTAGCTTTAGGGGTTTTACCGACACTTTATCGACAAAAAATTAGAATTTTTTATAGCCTAAATCATTGTCTACTACCCCCGCTTGCGAGGGTTTTATTTATTCCAAGTACAAGTCATACAATTGCTCCCCAAAGCACAGTCGAGGGCAAGCACCGCCAAGTACTATCAGAAAACTTTCGAAGAAAGTATGGAAAGTCTCTATAAATTCAAGAAATAGCAGTACCAGTGATAGTAGCTTCTCTTAGCATACGTTACACCATATTTAAGCCAGAATTGTTAATTATTTTGAATTTAGTGTTCGTTTGAACCGGGCAAGTCGAGTTTGCTTAAATGTGAGGAATAAATCGGTGCTCGACCGCTAGCTTACAATATTCTAACTATTATAGCTAAATGTTTAAAACTAAATTCTTATTTCCCAAACAGTTTTAAGCTTACGGTTTACCAACATATCGAGATATACCGTAAGTTTAAATCGCTTGGGAAAAAGTTTAAGAACAAGTACAAATCATTTGGCAAAAGGTCTAAATGATTTGGGAAAAGATCTAAAACAATTTAACGTGTCATTAGCAAAAGGGGGAAGCTTTACTACGATCTACTGGTGAACGATTTGAGCAGTTGCATAGTCAAAATAGCATTTCATTCTTTCTTGTTTAATATCGATGAAATTGCACGATTGAATAATTTGAACGTGTCATGTAATAGATCAAAAATAAACTGCTGTGCTGCTTTCCTTAAACGGGATATTTATATCCTACGATCTGCCAAAGATAAAAAACTGCCCGGACTATGAAAAAACCTACATAGGGCAAAACAAGCGTCTTGTATCTGTACGATGGGAGGAGCATGTAAGAGAGGCGGAACTTGCGAGGAAGATAGGAAGGGACCTTGCGTCGCTAAAGTCAAAGGAAGCCAGGCACATCGTTGGGAATGGACACAACATCGGCTGGGGCAATATAGTGGTGATCCAAGAGAGAACAGATTGCAGACAATTAGATGCGCAAGAAATTCTTGCAATTCTGAAGGAACCTGACGATCGAAGATTGAACCGTGATGTAGGAAATGTGCAATCGAAGCTACTAAAGTCAGTAGCAAAGGAAGGTGAAAATTGACCGTGGAAAAATGGCTGAACGTATCTGACGCCCATTGTATCGAGTCATAAATGCACCATAGCATTCATGGCCACGTTAGGCGCCACCCTGGTTTATTGCTTTTTGTCGACTTGGCTTTGAGACACGAAAAGGAAGCATGGTTGATTCGAGAAACAAAGGATGATCTTACCATTAGCTATGATTTTGCTTCGATTACAACAGTTTTTAAGACTCTATCCGTTCAACAATGAGTTTCTTGTATAATTTGCATATATAAATGATCGAACAATTTGCTGATTTCTCAAAATAAATATTTTTGCAGTTGAACATTGCTGATTTACCTTAAAATAATTACATCCACGAATATTGAAAAGAACAGTACCCACCGGTGATCGAACACACGGCGACGATAATTATTCAAAAAGAAAAACAATACCCCGACGGGAATCGAACACACGACCCCATGATCGCGAGCTAGTAGTCCTGCTACCTACACTGCACCGCTTCTGCCAGACGTGAAAACTTAATAATCCATTAGCGACGCTAAAAACTTTAAGAACGTTTTTCTCAAAAACCGAGGAGTGTTGCGCTCTAATATTTTAAGGATCGAATATCCTTGACGTCTTCTACTTATGTGCCAAATTTCGTCCAAATCTGAGATTCCATAACCTGAGCCTCTCCTAGTTAGCCCAATTCAACCAATTTGGCCGTGGCGATTCGGGATGAATGGGTCGGCGCGTTGTCGTGGTGGAAGAGCACTTTTTTCCGCTGCAAACGAGGCCATTTTTCCTTCAATATGGCGTCGAATCGATCCAATAAATCGCTGTAATATTTCCACGTGATCGTTCTTCCCGTCTGCAAAAAGTCGATGTGGATCACACCTTGCGAATCCCAAAAAACGGTGGCCATTACCTTTCCAGCCGATGGGACAGTTTTTGCCTTCTTCGGAGCAGATTCGTTTGCAAAAGTCCACTGTTTCGACTGCTGCTTGATTTAATCATTTTTTTCGGCTATCACATACTTTCTGTTAGCAGACTTAAGCGGTAAGGACCTCGATAAGGTGGGTCTCACCTTGTGGGGAGGATCACGTAGTCGTTGTGGTAAGATATGCTAGCTAGCCCGCGCTTAGTTCAACAGTGCCACCATCATCGGTCTTGTAAGTCGGTGATAATTCTGGGACCTCTATCTGCATGGGTATGCAGAATGTGCCGTTGGAGAGGGTGTTTATTAACACTTAATTTAATCATGTCCGCTTTGAGGACCGTGTTTTAATGATTAATTTCGGGGAAAGCACGTAAAATTATTTACATAATCAAAACCATTTCGCATTACTTTCTAACACCACTCAAATCTGCGAGCCATGGAAGAAGCGAGATGAAGCACAATAACCCACCGACGCGCACGTATCAAAAAGCGAATTGTATTGATATATATGAAAAGCAATTTTTTCTATTTCAATGCTTTCGTTTTTTGCAATTTCTGTCTATAGCTTATCAAGTAATGATGTGTTATAGTCTCCCGTTATTGTTTTATCTTTTTGAAGGTAATCGATGAGCAGAATTCCGCGGCTATCCCAAAAAACAGTCGCCATAGGATTCGCACTGTCTTCGCTTTTTCGGAGCAAGTTCACCCTTTGCAACCCCCTGCTTAGAGTGTGCTTCCATCTCAGAAGTTGATGGTGGATCCAACTTTCATTTAGTTATAAATCGACTCAAAAAGTTGGACTCGTTCCGCTTAAACCGCTCTAAAAGAGCTTTGGAAATGATCATTCGAATGCGTTTTTGATTTAAAGTGAGCAAACGCGGCACTCATCGTGCGGATAGCTTACGCATGCCTAATTCTTTAGTCAGTATATGACAAACGCGTTCTTTTTATATGCCCATAGCCTCTGCTATCTCTCTATCCTTAATTCGACGGTCAACCAGTACCATTTGATGATTTTTTTCGACGTTATCGCTGGTTTTCGCAGTTTTTGTTTTTCCTGAACGTTCATCATCAGCCAAGCTGGTACGACCACGTTTAAATTCAGCTACCCAAAATTTGACGGTCGTAAATGATGGTACAGAGTCCCTTTATACAGCGTCCAACTAATCTTTGATTTGTGTAGGCGTGTTGCCTTTCAAAAACAAATATTTAATGACAGCTCAGTACTCAATTTTTTCCATTTTTCACAACAACTTACTCAAGTGATTGTCAAACAACAAATGACCATGCAAAATTGCTGAAATTTCAATGAGAATTTTTCAACACATGCGTCAACAGTACTGCCATCGTTATGTTTAGGTCGACAACTTTTCAGAAAACCCTCGTAAATATACTTCGTGTGTATTATAAGATAGGCAAATCGAGTGTTGTTTAAGCGCAAGTTGAAGATGATGGACATTCAACTCAATTTTTACCCAACTTTTGATTTCACCCACACGAATCAGGAAAACTTCCTGAAAGAAATAAAACTGTGCTTCTATTAGCAAAAATTTAAGAGTCGCGTCTGGTTTCAACAAGCTATCACCTTTCGAAACGCGGGTATCCGCGCTTAAATCTTGATATTTCATACCATGGTTGAAATACTATTCACAGTGTTTCCTCTACGCAAGAAAACAATTACAAATCAATTCAGGTTTCGGATACTCCTTTATTTCTAGTTGAATATTAAATTTTAGAGTGCTCTATTCTAATTTCATTATTTATAAACATGTTTCCCATTATTTTGTTCTATTCATCCTCTATATGCATAGACATTTCCTTAAATCTCCAAGAGAAATACCCATTTCTCTTGGAGATTTAAGGAAAGAAACGACAAACAAAAAATTAATAAATATGTTTTCTCTTCTTTTAGTTCTTAACTTAAACGTATTTCACATAATTGCTTTGATTACAAACATATTTACTGCACAATATTTTTAAGTTGAATTTTTAGTATTAAGTTCAATGTTCACATCAATTCGATTGAAGTTTTTATTGATGATAGATAGATAGAGAAAAAAGACTGTTTATCAAATGGAATTTACATCATTAATTGCATATTTAAGGTACTAATACCGTCAAACAATTTCAAAATATCAATATTTTTTTCGTATTTTTCAATTTCTCAGACAATTAAAAAAGATATTTCGATGAAATTTATAAGTTATAACAGAGTATGTATAAGTTTAAGCGAGCGCGCGCGCGGCTCCAAGCAGATATCCTCGCCGATCTTTGAAATGAGAGTCAACATTCTGAAGAGTGTAGTGCGAATTATAAAGGTAGATCGGTTACCTTTAAAGGGAAATTCTTCAAATCCAAAGGAGGAGTAACAATGGGAAATCCGCTATCTCCATTCTTCAGTGAAATATTTATGTTACATTTAGAAGAGGGACTAAAATCGAGAGGACAATTATCGAGATCTTGGTTCTGCTACGTTGGTGATGTCTTCACTTATGTCAGGGCTGGAAACATAAAGTTTGACATCCACAGGAAGACCACGCTCACACAAAGAACGATTCCGAATTCTTCAAACCACACCCAACAGATTAAAGTGTCACCCCACAGATCCATCGCTTGTATGATTTGCCATTAGACTCGGATACTAGGAAGAAAGAAATCATACACACTGCAAAATTAAACGGATTCAAGCCATCAACCATCACTAGGATGGCGGACAAGATCAGGGGATCCCGAGAGACTAATGAAAGATCTACATTACTGAGCACAGGCTCTGACCAGACTATTTGGAAGGCCGTTTCTTATTATGAAGGTGTCACTAATAAAATCAAAAGGACTTTGAACCACTACAAATCGATTCGGCTCAGTGAAACAAGCAGCAGGAATCAACTTAAGAACATCTTTGAATCAACCAAAGACACGATAAAACCACATGAAAAATCGGGTATTTATCGAATCGAGTGCTCCACGTGTCAGGAGGTGTTCATCGGTCAAACGAGAAGATTGGTCAACACGAGAATGAGGGAACATCTAGGCGAAGCAACAGCGGCAAAAAAGAAAGGCAGGACTTAGGGTTTTAAGTCGGCGGTAGCGGAACACATCGACAGCAGAGGGCACGAGATTACGATGAATAATGTGTCCCTAATAAGGGAACCAAAAGACTTTCGGGAATTGGATGCCCTAGAAAGTTTGGCAATCTACAAGAAAAAGAACAAATTAATGAACCATGATGAAGGAAATGTAAAATCACCGCTTTTCAAATTAGTCATGTAAAACAAATCATAATGTACATTAATCACATCCGCTTAATTATATCCTCTTAATTATATTCCCTATAGTTTATAAGCAGAATACCTGAATATTGTAATTCATTCGCTGATGAAGACCGTACGATTATGGTCGAAAATCGATTTCGTGAAATAAACAAATTTTACACAAAATTAGAAGGAAATTTTTTTTTAAATCAATATTATAAAGGTAGGCCTGACGGCATAGAGATGCAAGGAATGTTACAAATTTTTAACAACTCTACAGATTTACACGATGCAAATACTCCCACTATATATGTAGGTGAGTCAAAACCTTTTTTTAATCTTTCAAAAGACAAATCCTGCTTAAATATCATTGTCAGTGTTCAATGAAGGGCGTATTACCCTTCTGAAGATAATGAAGGTCATGGGCAGTTCCATAGGACATGCTGCATACGAATATGCGAGCAAAATAGACGAGGAAAGGATTCAGAAGACTAGCTACGAAGGAAGACTGATGAGAAAAGAAGCCCAACAAATGCAGGAAGAGGCTTACGAAAACGATAGGTTACTTTTATATGGCCCAGGGATACGAAACTAACCCATTGTAAGTCATAGAATTCGATGTTTTTAAAGTTATTCAATAAATAAAACGTTAATAAAGTTTAAACGCGTTTTTCTTAAAACGATATTTTTTTAAACTGTGGACATTTGATCTCTGGATTGGCTGCACCGATTTTAATAAACCTTTTTGCGTTTTGTTTACTGATATATCTTGCAGGGTAATTTACCACAATTTTGCCAACAAAAAACATGTGTTTGTTTCTTTTATTTAATTTTGTGTACGATTACGTTTGAAAATATATATACACAAAATTAAAGAGAAGTTTTCGTTTTTAAAAAAACAAACACACGTCGTATCCTGTAAAGATGAAATCAATTACTAATAGAAAAACTTGGCACGCAAAAAACTGCGAAAAAAGCCGCTTTCCACCTTTTTGTTCAAAAATTCGCGTTTTTTTAATTCGATTTTTCACTAATTATCGTAAATTATCCTGCCCGACACATTAGTTTTCAAGAAACTTTTTGAATTTTTTATTTCAGACCTACCAATCCCGAGATTAACTGTCAACAGTGGGATAGTGTTTTTTTTCAAGACTTCTGTTTGGCGCCCTCTATAAATTAGAAAAATGAAATCAAAATCAAAAAAAATTATTTTGTATTGCATAACAATAAAATAATGTTTTTAAAAAGTTAAGTGAGAATATTCAATAAGGGTGCTGAGAAAAATATTCTTGAAAACTTGATTTTTTGGTCCTTCTAGACGGTAATAGTATTAAACACAATTTAACATTTGCAACTGGATTACAAAATCAAGAGACGCATAATACTTAAAACAAAGTTTGTGAAATTCATATAACCGATCTCGTCTACAGGTAATTGTCTTTAATTTCAATTTCACATTTAAAATATGATCACACGAAACAAATTACTTTGATTTCCGAATAAAAAGAATTGCGAAACAAAAAAATATCCTTCTCCAAATGAGTTTAAATTTCTCCCGTCCGAATTGATGTACACAGAGATCCCAAAACGAACGTAACGAATTCACATTATTAATTCAAGCTTATGAACGATGAGTTCTTAAATGCTAAACGTAGATACATAGAGAACATATTTATTGCATAACATTTAAGTCAGAGCATAACATTATATTCTAAAAGGCATATATAAGTGTATATCATGATATCAGGTTAAAGAGTTTAATATGGAAAAAAGATCATTAAATAATTAAACATGAATTAAAGGAAACGATTTTTGTCATTCCACTTTTAAAAAAACAAATAAAGATAATTTATACCAAAAACCTCATAGTTTTGAATCGATAGCATGCACTTTGTTAATAACTAAAAGTCTCATTCAGCTTTGTTACATTTTTTAAGCCACAATTCAGCAATAAAAACAGATATCCAATTATTTAAAATTTATTTTTGGTACATTTCGACTTCATATAGAATATAATTTTATCCAATTCAATTTAGCTTAAGTTTCATTTTTTTACGAACTAACAAACCAACTTTTTATGCTATGCTCCCATATGGTAATAATTTTATTCAAGGAATAACACAATATTCTACTTTTAGAGGCTACTTTCCGCTCAAGGACTCAACTCTCGATTTGAATGGCAAACAAATATCGAGTTTTTATGTTTTGTTTACATTTTATTCCAGAAAATCATTTGAACTGATAACGTTCACTGTGTGAATTTCATCAACATAATTAGGCAAATTGTGATTTTTCTTTATAACATAAAACCTCTTATTCTATGATATCGATGAACATAAATAAATCGTTTTCATTTTGGCAAATTAAATCACTAAGCCAGCTGTAAATCATAAATAAAATTCAACAAATCGCTATACCAATTGCCCATAAACGATTCGGATTTCTCTGGAATAAGTCGAGCGGAAAGTAGACGTAATCTCATCTTATGCCGACCGAAAGGAAATGTGTCTTATAATAGTATGCACAAATACCAACTAGTATCGAGAATGCAGTGGTAACAATAACTGAACGTTTCGACATTAGCATTTGGGGTAGGAATTTATTTACGAACGACGGATTCGGATTGCGTCGACTGAGGGCAGCTTTACGTCGTAGAGCCGCCTGCTCATCAGCAATCGCGCGTTGTTGTTTCCTGCAATTAATAATTGTATTCGAATGGCTGTGCAAAATTTTTTATATACAAATGATACATACTCTCTGAGAATCATTTCGTCCACTTCCTTTTCAATGCGGGACGGTGCATACTTTCTGTACAGATCGCTAGCATTTGTTAAGAGGTATTCGAATGGTAGATCATCAGGTAACTGTAGAGAATTTAAAAGTTAAAATCTTTTGTATAGTTGATATGAAATAGAACACAACAGTACCAAAACTTGGCAACTAATAGACTAACCACGTTTACACTCGGAGTCGACAATTTTTATAGTTGAATAATAAAGTATACATACCCCCTTACAAATCACAAGTAAACAGTACATATATTCATTTATTTGATAGTTGTTTTCGGTTGTTTTTATCTTTGGAAGTACATGCACTCAATGGCAAGAATTTTTTGCCTAAAATGCAGTCCGTTTTGAAGAAATAGGGAAAAACGGTTTTATGGCGGTCAATAAAGTGTACATACGATACCAAGTAAGCTAAGTTGAAGTAGGATTAGGATATAAATTTGGTGATTTATTTGAGCTAGTGAACATAGTTTAAAGAATTGTTGTTATAAATTGGACATAAAGTATGAATCCGAAGTATAATTTTGTAAAATTAGTTTAAAAACGAGCGAAATTAGTGTAGGGGTACAAAAACTTAAATTTAAATTGAACGAATAAGGAAAATCTTTGAAAACTAAAGATGAAACCATAGATATCAGTAAGTTGTTACGGCTAAATTTTTCGCAACGCTCAACACTACACCGTAGCCGATCCCAGCCACGGTTCGGGCAATCCTACCTGGCTTCACCCGCGAAGAGGGGTGTGGGAATATGTATTTTGAAAGGGCGCCACCCGTTTCTGCGCCGGGAACCCTGAAACGGGAATAGGGTCCGCGACGACCCGAAACCACCAACAAGGATAACCTGAAACCAAACGGAACACTAACGCCGGAAACGCGATTCCGCGTCGCCACTTCACACAATACCACAATTTTAAATAATTCACTGCGTTTATTCCTTTTCCACCAAAACCTATCTAAACCCTAACTTCTAACTATATAT
This sequence comes from Oxycera nigricornis, assembly GCA_963942545.1. Lineage (NCBI taxonomy): Eukaryota > Metazoa > Arthropoda > Insecta > Diptera > Stratiomyidae > Oxycera > Oxycera nigricornis. Next base: position 17,906,852 of record OZ012661.1, read on the forward strand.
CCTTAAAATCTACTTACAATTCGATTCTTATCCTATTTGCTCCGATCGCTGTCCGCCGTCCTTTTGAAATTTGCTCAACTCCTGCCGTAAAACCGAAACCACAGCTTCCACCACACACCGGCGTCCAAGGAACTAACCAATCGTACAAGCGCTCGACGTCCAGCCAACACCCAGCTTCCACACGTTAAAAAGCCCCGTCAGCTGCTCCCGCAATGCTATTTGTTCAAAAGCCCAATCCCGTTTTTCCGTGTCGTAGGTCGATGACCACTCAGCTGGGCAGTTGACCCCATCGCAGCTTTGAAAAGCTTGGGGAACTGGTTTCGTCAGAGGTTGTGTCTCGACGCGGGGCAAAGCTGTGAAAGCTGTGGGATGCGATTGGAGCGCGGTGAAATACTCGTAGCGGTCGTTAACCATGGTGAATTGCCAGTGCCAATGGTTGTGGGTATCACTGGCGCATAGGGGACTCCATTGGGGCGCATCGTAGACCGGGCGGGGCCTGGACTTGGATCCACTGCGCGATTGAGTGATCGTGTTTGTTGCCGTCATTGCTGGCAACTTATCTGCAGGGTCTGTGACGTTGTCCGGAACACTCTCCACAACAAACTTACTACCTACTTAGTTATCTAATCTAATATCTTTACATCCTACACTTCCTCTACATTTATATACTTCAACTTCTACTCCTAACCATATAATGCAAACCTCTACTTCCTACAATATATTTCGTTAATAATTATATAATTCAATAATAGCAATATAACTCAATACTAACGCTATAATTCATTAATTGGCTTGATTGCGTGAAGTGGCGAACGTAACATTATAAATTCTTAACAAGACAGCGTTTACCCGCACGGTGGTTTGGGGTCTTCAAGGACAGGGCAGACCCCCATTTTGCCCTTATGGGTTGTGGGTCGACCACGTTGCGTGGCGAACGTAACAAAGTCCTCAGTGCAGACTGTTATGAAGAATTTTGCGGCAACAGGAAAATACGAAAATAAACCAAAAAGTGGTCGACCACCTAAGCTTTCACCGCGTGATATTGTTAACGAAGTCACAAAAAACCCAAAAGTTACGGCACAGTATTTGATGGAAAAGCTTCGTTGTTCTTCGGGAATAACAGTACATCCTGAACCTATTCGATGTTTACTGCGCAAAGAGGAATACAATAGCCGACTTCCGAGAAGAAACCTGTTGATAATACAAACAAAATGCAGGGAGAGATTGCAATTCGCAAGAACTTATGCAGATAAAGCGGAGAGTTCTGGAAGAACATCCTTTGGTCAAACGAGAGTATAGCGTGTGTCCTATGATCATCTTCGCGCAATGTACGCAGAATTCATCATTGTAGTTGCACGCGAAACATTATCCTTGTTTGATAAGCCCACGTAACTTCCGAATGGGCATCGAATTGTTGGGTAAACATTCGTACGAATATGCTTATCTCTAATTACTCGCGTGAGGCGTGGATGAACATGGGACAACATTTCCTGCATATCAGATTCGTGGGTGCTGACGCTGCAGAGTCAGCACTTACGAACCCTATAAGAACGGTCCGCGACTGATCTCGGTCTCGCTATATCCTATTTATTATCCGCCGCTATCGGCACCGAATAAATATATTTATCATTATTTATTCCGTTCGTTATTTAAATTACCCTCCGGCGCATTCAGGCCAAAAGAGCAAGTTTAAAATATTTGGATACGATGGTAAACAGCGAGTGTTACGTTCGTCACACAACGTGGCCGATTCATGTGAAAAAAAGAGCGAAACTAGTGACTGTCTTGCCATTGAAGATGACAAAGGTGGGTCGCACTTCGCACAAGCATATTTATATTAGATGAGAGTAGATGAATTGAATTGAATTTATATAATTATCAGTATATAATTGTAGTAGTTAGAAAGTAAATAGGAAGTTGATTAGTTAAGATAGTGAATGATTTAGATTAGAGTAGATAAACTGAATTGAGTGAATGTATATACTTAGTATAATTGTGTTAGTTAGAAGAGTATAGAGTATATAATATGATTGTATTAGTTAGAAAGTAAGTATGAAGTAAGTAGAAGTAAGGTCATCGGCAGGCGAAACAACCTCCTCAACTAAAACACGTCGTCAACTCCATCGCCAGCGACAAAAGTACACGCCCCTTCCACAAACACAACAGCCGTAATGTCAACATATAAGTTGCAGTGAAATGTTGGCGGCAACATATAAGTTGCAGTGAAATGCTGCAACATATAAGTTGCAGTGAAACGCTGCAACATATAAGTTGCAGTGAAATGCTGCAACATACAAGTTGTAGTGAAATGTTGCCGGCAACATATAAGTTGCAGTGAAATGCTGCAACATATAAGTTGCAGTGAAATGTTGCAACATATAAGTTGCAGTGAAATGTTGCAACATATAAGTTGCAGTGAAATGCTGCAACATATAAGTTGCAGTGAAATGCTGCAACATATAAGTTGCAGTGAAATGTTGCAACATATAAGTTGCAGTGAAATGTTGCAACATACAAGTTGCAGTGAAATGCTGCAACATATAAGTTGCAGTGAAATGTTGCAACATATAAGTTGCAGTGAAATGCTGCAACATATAAGTTGCAGTGAAATGTTGCAACATACAAGTTGCTGTGAAATGCTGCAACATATAAGTTGCTGTGAAATGCTGCAACATATAAGTTGCAGTGAAATGTTGCAACATATAAGTTGCAGTGAAATGCTGCAACAAATAAGTTGCAGTGAAATGCTGCAACAAATAAGTTGCAGTGAAATGCTGCAACATATAAGTTGCAGTGAAATGCTGCAACATATAAGTTGCTGTGATATGCTGCAACATATTAGTTGCAGTGAAATGTTGCAACATACAAGTTGCAGTGAAATGCTGCAACATATAAGTTGCAGTGAAATGCTGCAACATATAAGTTGCAGTGAAATGTTGCAACATACAAGTTGCAGTGAAATGCTGCAACATATAAGTTGCAGTGAAATGTTGCAACATACAAGTTGCAGTGAAATGCTGCAACATACAAGTTGCAGTGAAATGTTGCAACATACAAGTTGCAGTGAAATGTTGCAACATATAAGTTGCAGTGAAATGTTGGCGGCAACATATAAGTTGCAGTGAAATGTTGCAACATACAAGTTGCAGTGAAATGTTGCAACATACAAGTTGCAGTGAAATGCTGCAACATATAAGTTGCAGTGAAATGCTGCAACATATAAGTTGCAGTGAAATGTTGCAACATACAAGTTGCAGTGAAATGCTGCAACATATAAGTTGCAGTGAAATGCTGCAACATACAAGTTGCAGTGAAATGTTGCAACATACAAGTTGCTGTGAAATGCTGCAACATATAAGTTGCAGTGAAATGTTGCAACATACAAGTTGCAGTGAAATGTTGCAACATATAAGTTGCAGTGAAATGTTGGCGGCAACATATAAGTTGCAGTGAAATGTTGCAACATACAAGTTGCAGTGAAATGTTGCAACATACAAGTTGCAGTGAAATGCTGCAACATATAAGTTGCAGTGAAATGCTGCAACATAAAAGTTGCAGTGAAATGCTGCAGAATATAAGTTGCAGTGAAATGTTGCAACATACAAGTTGCAGTGAAATGCTGCAACATATAAGTTGCAGTGAAATGCTGCAACATACAAGTTGCAGTGAAATGTTGCAACATATAAGTTGCAGTGAAATGTTGGCGGCAACATACAAGTTGCAGTGAAATGCTGCAACATATAAGTTGCAGTGAAATGCTGCAACATATAAGTTGCAGTGAAATGTTGCAACATACAAGTTGCAGTGAAATGCTGCAACATATAAGTTGCAGTGAAATGTTGCAACATACAAGTTGCAGTGAAATGTTGCAACATACAAGTTGCAGTGAAATGCTGCAACATATAAGTTGCAGTGAAATGCTGCAACATATAAGTTGCAGTGAAATGTTGCAACATATAAGTTGCAGTGAAATGCTGCAACATATACGTTGCAGTGAAATGTTGCAACATATAAGTTGCAGTGAAATGTTGCAACATATAAGTTGCAGTGAAATGGTGCAACATATAAGTTGCAGTGAAATGTTGCAACATACAAGTTGCAGTGAAATGTTGCAACATACAAGTTGCAGTGAAATTCAGCAACATATGTTGCAGTGAAATGTTGCAACATATAAGTTGCAGTGAAATGGTGCAACATATAAGTTGCAGTGAAATGTTGCAACATACAAGTTGCAGTGAAATGCTGCAACATACAAGTTGCAGTGAAATGCTGCAACATACAAGTTGCAGTGACATGCTGCAACATATAAGTTGCAGTGATATGCTGCAACATATAAGTTGCAGTGAAATGTTGCAACATATAAGTTGCAGTGAAATGCTGCAACATATAAGTTGCAGTGAAATGCTGCAACATATAAGTTGCAGTGAAATGTTGCAACATACAAGTTGCAGTGAAATGCTGCAACATATAAGTTGCAGTGAAATGTTGCAACATATAAGTTGCAGTGAAATGTTGCAACATATAAGATGCAGTGAAATGCTGCAACATACAAGTTGCAGTGAAATGTTGCAACATATAAGTTGCAGTGAAATGCTGCAAAATAAAAGTTGCAGTGAAATGTTGCAACATATAAGTTGCAGTGAAATGCTGCAACATATAAGTTGCAGTGAAATGGTGCAACATATAAGTTGCAGTGAAATGTTGCAACATACAAGTTGCAGTGAAATGCTGCAACATACAAGTTGCAGTGAAATGCTGCAACATACAAGTTGCAGTGACATGCTGCAACATATAAGTTGCAGTGAAATGCTGCAACATATAAGTTGCAGTGAAATATTGCAACATATAAGTTGCAGTGAAATGCTGCAACATATAAGTTGCAGTGAAATGTTGCAACATATAAGTTGCAGTGAAATGCTGCAACATATAAGTTGCAGTGAAATGTTGCAACATACAAGTTGCAGTGACATGCTGCAACATATAAGTTGCAGTGAAATGTTGCAACATACAAGTTGCAGTGAAATGCTGCAACATATAAGTTGCAGTGAAATGCTGCAACATATAAGTTGCAGTGAAATGTTGCAACATAGAAGTTGCAGTGAAATGTTGCAACATATAAGTTGCAGTGAAATGCTGCAACATATAAGTTGCAGTGAAATGCTGCAACATATAAGTTGCAGTGAAATGTTGCAACATAGAAGTTGCAGTGAAATGTTGCAACATATAAGTTGCAGTGAAATGCTGCAACATACAAGTTGCAGTGAAATGTTGCAACATACAAGTTGCAGTGAAATGCTGCAACATACAAGTTGCAGTGAAATGCTGCAACATATAAGTTGCAGTGAAATGCTGCAACATATAAGTTGCAGTGAAATGTTGCAACATAGAAGTTGCAGTAAAATGTTGCAACATATAAGTTGCAGTGAAATGTTGCAACATACAAGTTGCAGTGAAATGTTGCAACATATAAGTTGCAGTGAAATGTTGGCGGCAACATATAAGTTGCAGTGAAATGCTGCAACATATAAGTTGCAGTGAAATGCTGCAACATATAAGTTGCAGTGAAATGTTGCAACATACAAGTTGCAGTGAAATGCTGCAACATAAAAGTTGCAGTGAAATGCTGCAGAATATAAGTTGCAGTGAAATGTTGCAACATACAAGTTGCAGTGAAATGCTGCAACATATAAGTTGCAGTGAAATGCTGCAACATACAAGTTGCAGTGAAATGTTGCAACATATAAGTTGCAGTGAAATGTTGGCGGCAACATACAAGTTGCAGTGAAATGCTGCAACATATAAGTTGCAGTGAAATGCTGCAACATATAAGTTGCAGTGAAATGTTGCAACATACAAGTTGCAGTGAAATGCTGCAACATATAAGTTGCAGTGAAATGTTGCAACATACAAGTTGCAGTGAAATGTTGCAACATACAAGTTGCAGTGAAATGCTGCAACATATAAGTTGCAGTGAAATGCTGCAACATATAAGTTGCAGTGAAATGTTGCAACATATAAGTTGCAGTGAAATGCTGCAACATATACGTTGCAGTGAAATGTTGCAACATATAAGTTGCAGTGAAATGTTGCAACATATAAGTTGCAGTGAAATGGTGCAACATATAAGTTGCAGTGAAATGTTGCAACATACAAGTTGCAGTGAAATGTTGCAACATACAAGTTGCAGTGAAATTCAGCAACATATGTTGCAGTGAAATGTTGCAACATATAAGTTGCAGTGAAATGGTGCAACATATAAGTTGCAGTGAAATGTTGCAACATACAAGTTGCAGTGAAATGCTGCAACATACAAGTTGCAGTGAAATGCTGCAACATACAAGTTGCAGTGACATGCTGCAACATATAAGTTGCAGTGAAATGCTGCAACATATAAGTTGCAGTGAAATGTTGCAACATATAAGTTGCAGTGAAATGCTGCAACATATAAGTTGCAGTGAAATGCTGCAACATATAAGTTGCAGTGAAATGTTGCAACATACAAGTTGCAGTGAAATGCTGCAACATATAAGTTGCAGTGAAATGTTGCAACATATAAGTTGCAGTGAAATGTTGCAACATATAAGATGCAGTGAAATGCTGCAACATACAAGTTGCAGTGAAATGTTGCAACATATAAGTTGCAGTGAAATGCTGCAAAATAAAAGTTGCAGTGAAATGTTGCAACATATAAGTTGCAGTGAAATGCTGCAACATATAAGTTGCAGTGAAATGGTGCAACATATAAGTTGCAGTGAAATGTTGCAACATACAAGTTGCAGTGAAATGCTGCAACATACAAGTTGCAGTGAAATGCTGCAACATACAAGTTGCAGTGACATGCTGCAACATATAAGTTGCAGTGAAATGCTGCAACATATAAGTTGCAGTGAAATATTGCAACATATAAGTTGCAGTGAAATGCTGCAACATATAAGTTGCAGTGAAATGTTGCAACATATAAGTTGCAGTGATATGCTGCAACATATAAGTTGCAGTGAAATGTTGCAACATACAAGTTGCAGTGACATGCTGCAACATATAAGTTGCAGTGAAATGTTGCAACATACAAGTTGCAGTGAAATGCTGCAACATATAAGTTGCAGTGAAATGCTGCAACATATAAGTTGCAGTGAAATGTTGCAACATAGAAGTTGCAGTGAAATGTTGCAACATATAAGTTGCAGTGAAATGCTGCAACATATAAGTTGCAGTGAAATGCTGCAACATATAAGTTGCAGTGAAATGTTGCAACATAGAAGTTGCAGTGAAATGTTGCAACATATAAGTTGCAGTGAAATGCTGCAACATACAAGTTGCAGTGAAATGTTGCAACATACAAGTTGCAGTGAAATGCTGCAACATACAAGTTGCAGTGAAATGCTGCAACATATAAGTTGCAGTGAAATGCTGCAACATATAAGTTGCAGTGAAATGTTGCAACATAGAAGTTGCAGTAAAATGTTGCAACATATAAGTTGCAGTGAAATGCTGCAACATACAAGTTGCAGTGAAATGTTGTAACATACAAGTTGCAGTGAAATGCTGCAACATATAAGTTGCAGTGAAATGCTGCAACATATAAGTTGCAGTGAAATGCTGCAACATATAAGTTGCAGTGAAATGTTGCAACATACAAGTTGCAGTGACATGCTGCAACATATAAGTTGCAGTGAAATGCTGCAACATATAAGTTGCAGTGAAATGCTGCAACATATACGTTGCAGTGAAATGTTGCAACATATAAGTTGCAGTGAAATGCTGCAACATATAAGTTGCAGTGAAATGCTGCAACATATAAGTTGCAGTGAAATGCTGCAACATATAAGTTGCAGTGAAATGCTGCAACATACAAGTTGCAGTGAAATGTTACAACATACAAGTTGCAGTGAAATGCTGCAACATACAAGTTGCAGTGAAATGCTGCAACATATAAGTTGCAGTGAAATGGTGCAACATATAAGTTGCAGTGAAATGTTGCAACATAGAAGTTGCAGTGAAATGTTGCAACATATAAGTTGCAGTGAAATGCTGCAACATACAAGTTGCAGTGAAATGTTGCAACATACAAGTTGCAGTGAAATGCTGCAACATACAAGTTGCAGTGAAATGCTGCAACATATAAGTTGCAGTGAAATGCTGCAACATATAAGTTGCAGTGAAATGCTGCAACATATAAGTTGCAGTGAAATGTTGCAACATATAAGTTGCAGTGAAATGGTGCAACATACAAGTTGCAGTGAAATGTTGCAACATATAAGTTGCAGTGAAATGTTGCAACATATAAGTTGCAGTGAAATGCTGCAACATACAAGTTGCAGTGAAATGTTGCAACATATAAGTTGCAGTGAAATGCTGCAACATATAAGTTGCAGTGAAATGCTGCAACATACAAGTTGCAGTGAAATGCTGCAACATACAAGTTGCAGTGACATGCTGCAACATATAAGTTGCAGTGAAATGCTGCAACATATAAGTTGCAGTTAAATGGTGCAACATATAAGTTGCAGTGAAATGTTGCAACATATAAGTTGCAGTGAAATGTTGCAACATAGAAGTTGCAGTGAAATGTTGCAACATATAAGTTGCAGTGAAATGCTGCAACATATAAGTTGCAGTGAAATGCTGTAACATATAAGTTGCAGTGAAATGCTGCAACATATACGTTGCAGTGAAATGTTGCAACATACAAGTTGCAGTGAAATGCTGCAACATATAAGTTGCAGTGAAATGCTGCAACATACATGTTGCAGTGAAATGCTGCAACATATAAGTTGCAGTGAAATGTTGCAACGTACAAGTTGCAGTGAAATGCTGCAACATATAAGTTGCAGTTAAATGGTGCAACATATAAGTTGCAGTTAAATGGTGCAACATATAAGTTGCAGTGAAATGTTGCAACATATAAGTTGCAGTGAAATGCTGCAACATACAAGTTGCAGTGAAATGTTGCACCATACAAGTTGCAGTGAAATGTTGCAACATACAAGTTGCAGTGAAATGCTGCAACATATAAGTTGCAGTGAAATGCTGCAACATATAAGTTGCAGTGAAATGTTGCAACATACAAGTTGCAGTGAAATGCTGCAACATACAAGTTGCAGTGAAATGCTGCAACATATAAGTTGCAGTTAAATGGTGCAACATACAAGTTGCAGTGAAATGCTGCAACATATAAGTTGCAGTGAAATGCTGCAACATATAAGTTGCAGTGAAATGCTGCAACATATAAGTTGCAGTGAAATGTTGCAACATACAAGTTGCAGTGAAATGCTGCAACATATAAGTTGCAGTGAAATGGTGCAACATACAAGTTGCAGTGAAATGCTGCAACATATAAGTTGCAGTGAAATGCTGCAACATATAAGTTGCAGTGAAATGCTGCAACATATAAGTTGCAGTGAAATGCTGCAACATATAAGTTGCAGTGAAATGTTGCAACATACAAGTTGCAGTGAAATGCTGCAACATACAAGTTGCAGTGAAATGCTGCAACATATAAGTTGCAGTTAAATGGTGCAACATACAAGTTGCAGTGAAATGCTGCAACATATAAGTTGCAGTGAAATGCTGCAACATATAAGTTGCAGTGAAATGCTGCAACATATAAGTTGCAGTGAAATGTTGCAACATACAAGTTGCAGTGAAATGCTGCAACATATAAGTTGCAGTGAAATGGTGCAACATACAAGTTGCAGTGAAATGCTGCAACATATAAGTTGCAGTGAAATGCTGCAACATATAAGTTGCAGTGAAATGCTGCAACATATAAGTTGCAGTGAAATGTTGCAACGTACAAGTTGCAGTGAAATGCTGCAACATATAAGTTGCAGTGAAATGTTGCAACATACAAGTTGCAGTTAAATGGTGCAACATATAAGTTGCAGTGAAATGTTGCAACAAATAAGTTGCAGTGAAATGCTGCAACATACAAGTTGCAGTGAAATGCTGCAACATATAAGTTGCAGTGAAATGGTGCAACATACAAGTTGCAGTGAAATGCTGCAACATATAAGTTGCAGTGAAATGCTGCAACATATAAGTTGCAGTGAAATGTTGCAACGTACAAGTTGCAGTGAAATGCTGCAACATATAAGTTGCAGTGAAATGTTGCAACATACAAGTTGCAGTGAAATGCTGCAACATATAAGTTGCAGTTAAATGGTGCAACATATAAGTTGCAGTGAAATGTTGCAACATATAAGTTGCAGTGAAATGCTGCAACATACAAGTTGCAGTGAAATGCTGCAACATATAAGTTGCAGTGAAATGGTGCAACATACAAGTTGCAGTGAAATGCTGCAACATATAAGTTGCAGTGAAATGCTGCAACATATAAGTTGCAGTGAAATGCTGCAACATATAAGTTGCAGTTAAATGGTGCAACATATAAGTTGCAGTGAAATGTTGCAACATATAAGTTGCAGTGAAATGCTGCAACATACAAGTTGCAGTGAAATGCTGCAACATATAAGTTGCAGTGAAATGGTGCAACATACAAGTTGCAGTGAAATGCTGCAACATATAAGTTGCAGTGAAATGCTGCAACATATAAGTTGCAGTGAAATGCTGCAACATATAAGTTGCAGTGAAATGTTGCAACATACAAGTTGCAGTGAAATGCTGCAACATATAAGTTGCAGTGAAATGCTGCAACATATAAGTTGCAGTGAAATGCTGCAACATATAAGTTGCAGTGAAATGTTGCAACGTACAAGTTGCAGTGAAATGCTGCAACATATAAGTTGCAGTGAAATGTTGCAACATACAAGTTGCAGTGAAATGCTGCAACATATAAGTTGCAGTTAAATGGTGCAACATATAAGTTGCAGTGAAATGTTGCAACATATAAGTTGCAGTGAAATGCTGCAACATATAAGTTGCAGTGAAATGCTGCAACATATAAGTTGCAGTGAAATGTTGCAACATACAAGTTGCAGTGTAATGCTGCAACATATAAGTTGCAGTGAAATGGTGCAACATACAAGTTGCAGTGAAATGCTGCAACATATAAGTTGCAGTGAAATGCTGCAACATATAAGTTGCAGTGAAATGCTGCAACATATAAGTTGCAGTGAAATGCTGCAACATACATGTTGCAGTGAAATGCTGCAACATATAAGTTGCAGTGAAATGTTGCAACGTACAAGTTGCAGTGAAATGCTGCAACATATAAGTTGCAGTTAAATGGTGCAACATATAAGTTGCAGTGAAATGTTGCAACATATAAGTTGCAGTGAAATGCTGCAACATATAAGTTGCAGTGAAATGGTGCAACATACAAGTTGCAGTGAAATGCTGCAACATATAAGTTGCAGTGAAATGCTGCAACATATAAGTTGCAGTGAAATGCTGCAACATATAAGTTGCAGTGAAATGTTGCAACATACAAGTTGCAGTGTAATGCTGCAACATATAAGTTGCAGTGAAATGGTGCAACATACAAGTTGCAGTGAAATGCTGCAACATATAAGTTGCAGTGAAATGCTGCAACATATAAGTTGCAGTGAAATGCTGCAACATATAAGTTGCAGTGAAATGCTGCAACATATAAGTTGCAGTGAAATGTTGCAACATATAAGTTGCAGTGAAATGCTGCAACATACAAGTTGCAGTGAAATGTTGCAACATACAAGTTGCAGTGAAATGTTGCAACATATAAGTTGCAGTGAAATGTTGCAACATACAAGTTGCAGTGAAATGTTGCAACATATAAGTTGCAGTGAAATGCTGCAACATATAAGTTGCAGTGAAATGGTGCAACATACAAGTTGCAGTGAAATGCTGCAACATATAAGTTGCAGTGAAATGCTGCAACATATAAGTTGCAGTGAAATGCTGCAACATATAAGTTGCAGTGAAATGTTGCAACATACAAGTTGCAGTGTAATGCTGCAACATATAAGTTGCAGTGAAATGGTGCAACATACAAGTTGCAGTGAAATGCTGCAACATATAAGTTGCAGTGAAATGCTGCAACATATAAGTTGCAGTGAAATGCTGCAACATATAAGTTGCAGTGAAATGCTGCAACATACATGTTGCAGTGAAATGCTGCAACACATAAGTTGCAGTGAAATGTTGCAACGTACAAGTTGCAGTGAAATGCTGCAACATATAAGTTGCAGTTAAATGGTGCAACATATAAGTTGCAGTGAAATGTTGCAACATATAAGTTGCAGTTAAATGCTGCAACATATAAGTTGCAGTGAAATGATGCAACATATAAGTGTCAGTGAAATGGTGCAACATACAAGTTGCAGTGAAATGCTGCAACATATAAGTTGCAGTGAAATGCTGCAACATATAAGTTGCAGTGAAATGCTGCAACATACATGTTGCAGTGAAATGCTGCAACATATAAGTTGCAGTGAAATGTTGCAACATACAAGTTGCAGTGAAATGTTGCAACATATAAGTTGCAGTGAAATGCTGCAACATATAAGTTGCAGTGAAATGGTGCAACATACAAGTTGCAGTGAAATGCTGCAACATATAAGTTGCAGTGAAATGCTGCAACATATAAGTTGCAGTGAAATGCTGCAACATACATGTTGCAGTGAAATGCTGCAACATATAAGTTGCAGTGAAATGTTGCAACGTACAAGTTGCAGTGAAATGCTGCAACATATAAGTTGCAGTTAAATGGTGCAACATATAAGTTGCAGTGAAATGTTGCAACATATAAGTTGCAGTTAAATGCTGCAACATATAAGTTGCAGTGAAATGTTGCAACATACAAGTTGCAGTGTAATGCTGCAACATATAAGTTGCAGTGAAATGGTGCAACATACAAGTTGCAGTGAAATGCTGCAACATATAAGTTGCAGTGAAATGCTGCAACATATAAGTTGCAGTGAAATGGTGCAACATACAAGTTGCAGTGAAATGCTGCAACATATAAGTTGCAGTGAAATGCTGCAACATATAAGTTGCAGTGAAATGCTGCAACATATAAGTTGCAGTGAAATGTTGCAACATACAAGTTGCAGTGTAATGCTGCAACATATAAGTTGCAGTGAAATGGTGCAACATACAAGTTGCAGTGAAATGCTGCAACATATAAGTTGCAGTGAAATGCTGCAACATATAAGTTTCAGTGAAATGCTGCAACATATAAGTTGCAGTGAAATGCTGCAACATACATGTTGCAGTGAAATGCTGCAACATATAAGTTGCAGTGAAATGTTGCAACGTACAAGTTGCAGTGAAATGCTGCAACATATAAGTTGCAGTTAAATGGTGCAACATATAAGTTGCAGTGAAATGCTGCAACATATAAGTTGCAGTGAAATGCTGCAACATATAAGTTGCAGTGAAATGGTGCAACATACAAGTTGCAGTGAAATGCTGCAACATATAAGTTGCAGTGAAATGCTGCAACATATAAGTTGCAGTGAAATGCTGCAACATACATGTTGCAGTGAAATGCTGCAACATATAAGTTGCAGTGAAATGGTGCAACATACAAGTTGCAGTGAAATGCTGCAACATATAAGTTGCAGTGAAATGCTGCAACATATAAGTTGCAGTGAAATGCTGCAACATATAAGTTGCAGTGAAATGGTGCAACATACAAGTTGCAGTGAAATGCTGCAACATATAAGTTGCAGTGAAATGCTGCAACATATAAGTTGCAGTGAAATGCTGCAACATACATGTTGCAGTGAAATGCTGCAACATATAAGTTGCAGTGAAATGCTGCAACATATAAGTTGCAGTTAAATGGTGCAACATATAAGTTGCAGTGAAATGTTGCAACATATAAGTTGCAGTGAAATGCTGCAACATACAAGTTGCAGTGAAATGTTGCAACATACAAGTTGCAGTGAAATGTTGCAACATACAAGTTGCAGTGAAATGTTGCAACATACAAGTTGCAGTGAAATGTTGCAACATATAAGTTGCAGTGAAATGCTGCAACATATAAGTTGCAGTGAAATGATGCAACATACAAGTTGCAGTGAAATGCTGCAACATATAAGTTGCAGTGAAATGCTGCAACATATAAGTTGCAGTGAAATGTTGCAACATACAAGTTGCAGTGTAATGCTGCAACATATAAATTGCAGTGAAATGGTGCAACATACAAGTTGCAGTGAAATGCTGCAACATATAAGTTGCAGTGAAATGCTGCAACATATAAGTTGCAGTGAAATGCTGCAACATATAAGTTGCAGTGAAATGGTGCAACATACAAGTTGCAGTGAAATGCTGCAACATATAAGTTGCAGTGAAATGTTGCAACATACAAGTTGCAGTGAAATGCTGCAACATACAAGTTGCAGTGAAATGCTGCAACATATAAGTTGCAGTTAAATGGTGCAACATACAAGTTGCAGTGAAATGCTGCAACATATAAGTTGCAGTGAAATGCTGCAACATATAAGTTGCAGTGAAATGCTGCAACATATAAGTTGCAGTGAAATGTTGCAACATACAAGTTGCAGTGAAATGCTGCAACATATAAGTTGCAGTTAAATGGTGCAACATATAAGTTGCAGTGAAATGTTGCAACATATAAGTTGCAGTGAAATGCTGCAACATATAAGTTGCAGTGAAATGGTGCAACATACAAGTTGCAGTGAAATGCTGCAACATATAAGTTGCAGTGAAATGCTGCAACATATAAGTTGCAGTGAAATGCTGCAACATATAAGTTGCAGTGAAATGTTGCAACGTACAAGTTGCAGTGAAATGCTGCAACATATAAGTTGCAGTGAAATGGTGCAACATACAAGTTGCAGTGAAATGCTGCAACATATAAGTTGCAGTGAAATGCTGCAACATATAAGTTGCAGTGAAATGCTGAAACATATAAGTTGCAGTGAAATGCTGCAACATATAAGTTGCAGTGAAATGCTGCAACATACATGTTGCAGTGAAATGCTGCAACATATAAGTTGCAGTGAAATGTTGCAACGTACAAGTTGCAGTGAAATGCTGCAACATATAAGTTGCAGTTAAATGGTGCAACATATAAGTTGCAGTGAAATGTTGCAACATATAAGTTGCAGTGAAATGCTGCAACATATAAGTTGCAGTGAAATGCTGCAACATATAAGTTGCAGTGAAATGCTGCAACATATAAGTTGCAGTGAAATGCTGCAACATATAAGTTGCAGTGAAATGCTGCAACATACATGTTGCAGTGAAATGCTGCAACATATAAGTTGCAGTGAAATGTTGCAACGTACAAGTTGCAGTGAAATGCTGCAACATATAAGTTACAGTTAAATGGTGCAACATATAAGTTGCAGTGAAATGTTGCAACATATAAGTTGCAGTGAAATGCTGCAACATATAAGTTGCAGTGAAATGGTGCAACATACAAGTTGCAGTGAAATGCTGCAACATACAAGTTGCAGTGAAATGCTGCAACATATAAGTTGCAGTGAAATGCTGCAACATATAAGTTGCAGTGAAATGCTGCAACATATAAGTTGCAGTGAAATGTTGCAACATACAAGTTGCAGTGAAATGCTGCAACATATAAGTTGCAGTGAAATGCTGCAACATATAAGTTGCAGTGAAATGCTGGAACATACAAGTTGCAGTGAAATGTTGCAACATACAAGTTGCAGTGAAATGTTGCAACATACAAGTTGCAGTGAAATGTTGCAACATACAAGTTGCAGTGAAATGTTGCAACATATAAGTTGCAGTGAAATGCTGCAACATATAAGTTGCAGTGAAATGGTGCAACATACAAGTTGCAGTGAAATGCTGCAACATAGAAGTTGCAGTGAAATGTTGCAACATATAAGTTGCAGTGAAATGCTGCAACATATAAGTTGCAGTGTAATGCTGCAACATATAAGTTGCAGTGAAATGGTGCAACATACAAGTTGCAGTGAAATGCTGCAACATATAAGTTGCAGTGAAATGCTGCAACATATAAGTTGCAGTGAAATGCTGCAACATATAAGTTGCAGTGAAATGCTGCAACATACATGTTGCAGTGAAATGCTGCAACACATAAGTTGCAGTGAAATGTTGCAACGTACAAGTTGCAGTGAAATGCTGCAACATATAAGTTGCAGTTAAATGGTGCAACATATAAGTTGCAGTGAAATGTTGCAACATATAAGTTGCAGTTAAATGCTGCAACATATAAGTTGCAGTGAAATGGTGCAACATATAAGTGTCAGTGAAATGGTGCAACATACAAGTTGCAGTGAAATGCTGCAACATATAAGTTGCAGTGAAATGCTGCAACATATAAGTTGCAGTGAAATGCTGCAACATACATGTTGCAGTGAAATGCTGCAACATATAAGTTGCAGTGAAATGTTGCAACATACAAGTTGCAGTGAAATGTTGCAACATATAAGTTGCAGTGAAATGCTGCAACATATAAGTTGCAGTGAAATGGTGCAACATACAAGTTGCAGTGAAATGCTGCAACATATAAGTTGCAGTGAAATGCTGCAACATATAAGTTGCAGTAAAATGCTGCAACATACATGTTGCAGTGAAATGCTGCAACATATAAGTTGCAGTGAAATGTTGCAACGTACAAGTTGCAGTGAAATGCTGCAACATATAAGTTGCAGTTAAATGGTGCAACATATAAGTTGCAGTGAAATGTTGCAACATATAAGTTGCAGTTAAATGCTGCAACATATAAGTTGCAGTGAAATGTTGCAACATACAAGTTGCAGTGTAATGCTGCAACATATAAGTTGCAGTGAAATGGTGCAACATACAAGTTGCAGTGAAATGCTGCAACATATAAGTTGCAGTGAAATGCTGCAACATATAAGTTGCAGTGAAATGGTGCAACATACAAGTTGCAGTGAAATGCTGCAACATATAAGTTGCAGTGAAATGCTGCAACATATAAGTTGCAGTGAAATGCTGCAACATATAAGTTGCAGTGAAATGTTGCAACATACAAGTTGCAGTGTAATGCTGCAACATATAAGTTGCAGTGAAATGGTGCAACATACAAGTTGCAGTGAAATGCTGCAACATATAAGTTGCAGTGAAATGCTGCAACATATAAGTTGCAGTGAAATGCTGCAACATATAAGTTGCAGTGAAATGCTGCAACATACATGTTGCAGTGAAATGCTGCAACATATAAGTTGCAGTGAAATGTTGCAACGTACAAGTTGCAGTGAAATGCTGCAACATATAAGTTGCAGTTAAATGGTGCAACATATAAGTTGCAGTGAAATGCTGCAACATATAAGTTGCAGTGAAATGCTGCAACATATAAGTTGCAGTGAAATGGTGCAACATACAAGTTGCAGTGAAATGCTGCAACATATAAGTTGCAGTGAAATGCTGCAACATATAAGTTGCAGTGAAATGCTGCAACATACATGTTGCAGTGAAATGCTGCAACATATAAGTTGCAGTGAAATGGTGCAACATACAAGTTGCAGTGAAATGCTGCAACATATAAGTTGCAGTGAAATGCTGCAACATATAAGTTGCAGTGAAATGCTGCAACATATAAGTTGCAGTGAAATGGTGCAACATACAAGTTGCAGTGAAATGCTGCAACATATAAGTTGCAGTGAAATGCTGCAACATATAAGTTGCAGTGAAATGCTGCAACATACATGTTGCAGTGAAATGCTGCAACATATAAGTTGCAGTGAAATGCTGCAACATATAAGTTGCAGTTAAATGGTGCAACATATAAGTTGCAGTGAAATGTTGCAACATATAAGTTGCAGTGAAATGCTGCAACATACAAGTTGCAGTGAAATGTTGCAACATACAAGTTGCAGTGAAATGTTGCAACATACAAGTTGCAGTGAAATGTTGCAACATACAAGTTGCAGTGAAATGTTGCAACATATAAGTTGCAGTGAAATGCTGCAACATATAAGTTGCAGTGAAATGATGCAACATACAAGTTGCAGTGAAATGCTGCAACATATAAGTTGCAGTGAAATGCTGCAACATATAAGTTGCAGTGAAATGTTGCAACATACAAGTTGCAGTGTAATGCTGCAACATATAAGTTGCAGTGAAATGGTGCAACATACAAGTTGCAGTGAAATGCTGCAACATATAAGTTGCAGTGAAATGCTGCAACATATAAGTTGCAGTGAAATGCTGAAACATATAAGTTGCAGTGAAATGCTGCAACATATAAGTTGCAGTGAAATGCTGCAACATATAAGTTGCAGTGAAATGTTGCAACATACAAGTTGCAGTGAAATGCTGCAACATACAAGTTGCAGTGAAATGCTGCAACATATAAGTTGCAGTTAAATGGTGCAACATACAAGTTGCAGTGAAATGCTGCAACATATAAGTTGCAGTGAAATGCTGCAACATATAAGTTGCAGTGAAATGCTGCAACATATAAGTTGCAGTGAAATGTTGCAACATACAAGTTGCAGTGAAATGCTGCAACATATAAGTTGCAGTTAAATGGTGCAACATATAAGTTGCAGTGAAATGTTGCAACATATAAGTTGCAGTGAAATGTTGCAACATACAAGTTGCAGTGAAATGTTGCAACATATAAGTTGCAGTGAAATGGTGCAACATACAAGTTGCAGTGAAATGCTGCAACATATAAGTTGCAGTGAAATGCTGCAACATATAAGTTGCAGTGAAATGCTGCAACATATAAGTTGCAGTGAAATGTTGCAACGTACAAGTTGCAGTGAAATGCTGCAACATATAAGTTGCAGTGAAATGTTGCAACATACAAGTTGCAGTTAAATGGTGCAACATATAAGTTGCAGTGAAATGTTGCAACAAATAAGTTGCAGTGAAATGCTGCAACATACAAGTTGCAGTGAAATGCTGCAACATATAAGTTGCAGTGAAATGGTGCAACATACAAGTTGCAGTGAAATGCTGCAACATATAAGTTGCAGTGAAATGCTGCAACATATAAGTTGCAGTGAAATGTTGCAACGTACAAGTTGCAGTGAAATGCTGCAACATATAAGTTGCAGTGAAATGTTGCAACATACAAGTTGCAGTGAAATGCTGCAACATATAAGTTGCAGTTAAATGGTGCAACATATAAGTTGCAGTGAAATGTTGCAACATATAAGTTGCAGTGAAATGCTGCAACATACAAGTTGCAGTGAAATGCTGCAACATATAAGTTGCAGTGAAATGGTGCAACATACAAGTTGCAGTGAAATGCTGCAACATATAAGTTGCAGTGAAATGCTGCAACATATAAGTTGCAGTGAAATGCTGCAACATATAAGTTGCAGTTAAATGGTGCAACATATAAGTTGCAGTGAAATGTTGCAACATATAAGTTGCAGTGAAATGCTGCAACATACAAGTTGCAGTGAAATGCTGCAACATATAAGTTGCAGTGAAATGGTGCAACATACAAGTTGCAGTGAAATGCTGCAACATATAAGTTGCAGTGAAATGCTGCAACATATAAGTTGCAGTGAAATGCTGCAACATATAAGTTGCAGTGAAATGTTGCAACATACAAGTTGCAGTGAAATGCTGCAACATATAAGTTGCAGTGAAATGCTGCAACATATAAGTTGCAGTGAAATGCTGCAACATATAAGTTGCAGTGAAATGTTGCAACGTACAAGTTGCAGTGAAATGCTGCAACATATAAGTTGCAGTGAAATGTTGCAACATACAAGTTGCAGTGAAATGCTGCAACATATAAGTTGCAGTTAAATGGTGCAACATATAAGTTGCAGTGAAATGTTGCAACATATAAGTTGCAGTGAAATGCTGCAACATATAAGTTGCAGTGAAATGCTGCAACATATAAGTTGCAGTGAAATGTTGCAACATACAAGTTGCAGTGTAATGCTGCAACATATAAGTTGCAGTGAAATGGTGCAACATACAAGTTGCAGTGAAATGCTGCAACATATAAGTTGCAGTGAAATGCTGCAACATATAAGTTGCAGTGAAATGCTGCAACATATAAGTTGCAGTGAAATGCTGCAACATACATGTTGCAGTGAAATGCTGCAACATATAAGTTGCAGTGAAATGTTGCAACGTACAAGTTGCAGTGAAATGCTGCAACATATAAGTTGCAGTTAAATGGTGCAACATATAAGTTGCAGTGAAATGTTGCAACATATAAGTTGCAGTGAAATGCTGCAACATATAAGTTGCAGTGAAATGGTGCAACATACAAGTTGCAGTGAAATGCTGCAACATATAAGTTGCAGTGAAATGCTGCAACATATAAGTTGCAGTGAAATGCTGCAACATATAAGTTGCAGTGAAATGTTGCAACATACAAGTTGCAGTGTAATGCTGCAACATATAAGTTGCAGTGAAATGGTGCAACATACAAGTTGCAGTGAAATGCTGCAACATATAAGTTGCAGTGAAATGCTGCAACATATAAGTTGCAGTGAAATGCTGCAACATATAAGTTGCAGTGAAATGCTGCAACATATAAGTTGCAGTGAAATGTTGCAACATATAAGTTGCAGTGAAATGCTGCAACATACAAGTTGCAGTGAAATGTTGCAACATACAAGTTGCAGTGAAATGTTGCAACATATAAGTTGCAGTGAAATGTTGCAACATACAAGTTGCAGTGAAATGTTGCAACATATAAGTTGCAGTGAAATGCTGCAACATATAAGTTGCAGTGAAATGGTGCAACATACAAGTTGCAGTGAAATGCTGCAACATATAAGTTGCAGTTAAATGCTGCAACATATAAGTTGCAGTGAAATGCTGCAACATATAAGTTGCAGTGAAATGTTGCAACATACAAGTTGCAGTGTAATGCTGCAACATATAAGTTGCAGTGAAATGGTGCAACATACAAGTTGCAGTGAAATGCTGCAACATATAAGTTGCAGTGAAATGCTGCAACATATAAGTTGCAGTGAAATGCTGCAACATATAAGTTGCAGTGAAATGCTGCAACATACATGTTGCAGTGAAATGCTGCAACACATAAGTTGCAGTGAAATGTTGCAACGTACAAGTTGCAGTGAAATGCTGCAACATATAAGTTGCAGTTAAATGGTGCAACATATAAGTTGCAGTGAAATGTTGCAACATATAAGTTGCAGTTAAATGCTGCAACATATAAGTTGCAGTGAAATGGTGCAACATATAAGTGTCAGTGAAATGGTGCAACATACAAGTTGCAGTGAAATGCTGCAACATATAAGTTGCAGTGAAATGCTGCAACATATAAGTTGCAGTGAAATGCTGCAACATACATGTTGCAGTGAAATGCTGCAACATATAAGTTGCAGTGAAATGTTGCAACATACAAGTTGCAGTGAAATGTTGCAACATATAAGTTGCAGTGAAATGCTGCAACATATAAGTTGCAGTGAAATGGTGCAACATACAAGTTGCAGTGAAATGCTGCAACATATAAGTTGCAGTGAAATGCTGCAACATATAAGTTGCAGTGAAATGCTGCAACATACATGTTGCAGTGAAATGCTGCAACATATAAGTTGCAGTGAAATGTTGCAACGTACAAGTTGCAGTGAAATGCTGCAACATATAAGTTGCAGTTAAATGGTGCAACATATAAGTTGCAGTGAAATGTTGCAACATATAAGTTGCAGTTAAATGCTGCAACATATAAGTTGCAGTGAAATGTTGCAACATACAAGTTGCAGTGTAATGCTGCAACATATAAGTTGCAGTGAAATGGTGCAACATACAAGTTGCAGTGAAATGCTGCAACATATAAGTTGCAGTGAAATGCTGCAACATATAAGTTGCAGTGAAATGGTGCAACATACAAGTTGCAGTGAAATGCTGCAACATATAAGTTGCAGTGAAATGCTGCAACATATAAGTTGCAGTGAAATGCTGCAACATATAAGTTGCAGTGAAATGTTGCAACATACAAGTTGCAGTGTAATGCTGCAACATATAAGTTGCAGTGAAATGGTGCAACATACAAGTTGCAGTGAAATGCTGCAACATATAAGTTGCAGTGAAATGCTGCAACATATAAGTTGCAGTGAAATGCTGCAACATATAAGTTGCAGTGAAATGCTGCAACATACATGTTGCAGTGAAATGCTGCAACATATAAGTTGCAGTGAAATGTTGCAACGTACAAGTTGCAGTGAAATGCTGCAACATATAAGTTGCAGTTAAATGGTGCAACATATAAGTTGCAGTGAAATGCTGCAACATATAAGTTGCAGTGAAATGCTGCAACATATAAGTTGCAGTGAAATGGTGCAACATACAAGTTGCAGTGAAATGCTGCAACATATAAGTTGCAGTGAAATGCTGCAACATATAAGTTGCAGTGAAATGCTGCAACATACATGTTGCAGTGAAATGCTGCAACATATAAGTTGCAGTGAAATGGTGTAACATACAAGTTGCAGTGAAATGCTGCAACATATAAGTTGCAGTGAAATGCTGCAACATATAAGTTGCAGTGAAATGCTGCAACATATAAGTTGCAGTGAAATGGTGCAACATACAAGTTGCAGTGAAATGCTGCAACATATAAGTTGCAGTGAAATGCTGCAACATATAAGTTGCAGTGAAATGCTGCAACATACATGTTGCAGTGAAATGCTGCAACATATAAGTTGCAGTGAAATGCTGCAACATATAAGTTGCAGTTAAATGGTGCAACATATAAGTTGCAGTGAAATGTTGCAACATATAAGTTGCAGTGAAATGCTGCAACATACAAGTTGCAGTGAAATGTTGCAACATACAAGTTGCAGTGAAATGTTGCAACATACAAGTTGCAGTGAAATGTTGCAACATACAAGTTGCAGTGAAATGTTGCAACATATAAGTTGCAGTGAAATGCTGCAACATATAAGTTGCAGTGAAATGATGCAACATACAAGTTGCAGTGAAATGCTGCAACATATAAGTTGCAGTGAAATGCTGCAACATATAAGTTGCAGTGAAATGTTGCAACATACAAGTTGCAGTGTAATGCTGCAACATATAAGTTGCAGTGAAATGGTGCAACATACAAGTTGCAGTGAAATGCTGCAACATATAAGTTGCAGTGAAATGCTGCAACATATAAGTTGCAGTGAAATGCTGAAACATATAAGTTGCAGTGAAATGCTGCAACATATAAGTTGCAGTGAAATGCTGCAACATATAAGTTGCAGTGAAATGTTGCAACATACAAGTTGCAGTGAAATGCTGCAACATACAAGTTGCAGTGAAATGCTGCAACATATAAGTTGCAGTTAAATGGTGCAACATACAAGTTGCAGTGAAATGCTGCAACATATAAGTTGCAGTGAAATGCTGCAACATATAAGTTGCAGTGAAATGCTGCAACATATAAGTTGCAGTGAAATGTTGCAACATACAAGTTGCAGTGAAATGCTGCAACATATAAGTTGCAGTTAAATGGTGCAACATATAAGTTGCAGTGAAATGTTGCAACATATAAGTTGCAGTGAAATGCTGCAACATATAAGTTGCAGTGAAATGGTGCAACATACAAGTTGCAGTGAAATGCTGCAACATATAAGTTGCAGTGAAATGCTGCAACATATAAGTTGCAGTGAAATGCTGCAACATATAAGTTGCAGTGAAATGTTGCAACGTACAAGTTGCAGTGAAATGCTGCAACATATAAGTTGCAGTGAAATGGTGCAACATACAAGTTGCAGTGAAATGCTGCAACATATAAGTTGCAGTGAAATGCTGCAACATATAAGTTGCAGTGAAATGCTGCAACATACATGTTGCAGTGAAATGCTGCAACATATAAGTTGCAGTGAAATGTTGCAACGTACAAGTTGCAGTGAAATGCTGCAACATATAAGTTGCAGTTAAATGGTGCAACATATAAGTTGCAGTGAAATGTTGCAACATTTAAGTTGCAGTGAAATGCTGCAACATATAAGTTGCAGTGAAATGCTGCAACATATAAGTTGCAGTGAAATGCTGCAACATATAAGTTGCAGTGAAATGCTGCAACATATAAGTTGCAGTGAAATGCTGCAACATACATGTTGCAGTGAAATGCTGCAACATATAAGTTGCAGTGAAATGTTGCAACGTACAAGTTGCAGTGAAATGCTGCAACATATAAGTTACAGTTAAATGGTGCAACATATAAGTTGCAGTGAAATGTTGCAACATATAAGTTGCAGTGAAATGCTGCAACATATAAGTTGCAGTGAAATGGTGCAACATACAAGTTGCAGTGAAATGCTGCAACATACAAGTTGCAGTGAAATGCTGCAACATATAAGTTGCAGTGAAATGCTGCAACATATAAGTTGCAGTGAAATGCTGCAACATATAAGTTGCAGTGAAATGTTGCAACATACAAGTTGCAGTGAAATGCTGCAACATATAAGTTGCAGTGAAATGCTGCAACATATAAGTTGCAGTGAAATGCTGCAACATACAAGTTGCAGTGAAATGTTGCAACATACAAGTTGCAGTGAAATGTTGCAACATACAAGTTGCAGTGAAATGTTGCAACATACAAGTTGCAGTGAAATGTTGCAACATATAAGTTGCAGTGAAATGCTGCAACATATAAGTTGCAGTGAAATGGTGCAACATACAAGTTGCAGTGAAATGCTGCAACATAGAAGTTGCAGTGAAATGTTGCAACATATAAGTTGCAGTGAAATGCTGCAACATATAAGTTGCAGTGTAATGCTGCAACATATAAGTTGCAGTGAAATGGTGCAACATACAAGTTGCAGTGAAATGCTGCAACATATAAGTTGCAGTGAAATGCTGCAACATATAAGTTGCAGTGAAATGCTGCAACATATAAGTTGCAGTGAAATGCTGCAACATACATGTTGCAGTGAAATGCTGCAACACATAAGTTGCAGTGAAATGTTGCAACGTACAAGTTGCAGTGAAATGCTGCAACATATAAGTTGCAGTTAAATGGTGCAACATATAAGTTGCAGTGAAATGTTGCAACATATAAGTTGCAGTTAAATGCTGCAACATATAAGTTGCAGTGAAATGGTGCAACATATAAGTGTCAGTGAAATGGTGCAACATACAAGTTGCAGTGAAATGCTGCAACATATAAGTTGCAGTGAAATGCTGCAACATATAAGTTGCAGTGAAATGCTGCAACATACATGTTGCAGTGAAATGCTGCAACATATAAGTTGCAGTGAAATGTTGCAACATACAAGTTGCAGTGAAATGTTGCAACATATAAGTTGCAGTGAAATGCTGCAACATATAAGTTGCAGTGAAATGGTGCAACATACAAGTTGCAGTGAAATGCTGCAACATATAAGTTGCAGTGAAATGCTGCAACATATAAGTTGCAGTAAAATGCTGCAACATACATGTTGCAGTGAAATGCTGCAACATATAAGTTGCAGTGAAATGTTGCAACGTACAAGTTGCAGTGAAATGCTGCAACATATAAGTTGCAGTTAAATGGTGCAACATATAAGTTGCAGTGAAATGTTGCAACATATAAGTTGCAGTTAAATGCTGCAACATATAAGTTGCAGTGAAATGTTGCAACATACAAGTTGCAGTGTAATGCTGCAACATATAAGTTGCAGTGAAATGGTGCAACATACAAGTTGCAGTGAAATGCTGCAACATATAAGTTGCAGTGAAATGCTGCAACATATAAGTTGCAGTGAAATGGTGCAACATACAAGTTGCAGTGAAATGCTGCAACATATAAGTTGCAGTGAAATGCTGCAACATACAAGTTGCAGTGAAATGCTGCAACATATAAGTTGCAGTGAAATGTTGCAACATACAAGTTGCAGTGTAATGCTGCAACATATAAGTTGCAGTGAAATGGTGCAACATACAAGTTGCAGTGAAATGCTGCAACATATAAGTTGCAGTGAAATGCTGCAACATATAAGTTGCAGTGAAATGCTGCAACATATAAGTTGCAGTGAAATGCTGCAACATACATGTTGCAGTGAAATGCTGCAACATATAAGTTGCAGTGAAATGTTGCAACGTACAAGTTGCAGTGAAATGCTGCAACATATAAGTTGCAGTTAAATGGTGCAACATATAAGTTGCAGTGAAATGCTGCAACATATAAGTTGCAGTGAAATGCTGCAACATATAAGTTGCAGTGAAATGGTGCAACATACAAGTTGCAGTGAAATGCTGCAACATATAAGTTGCAGTGAAATGCTGCAACATATAAGTTGCAGTGAAATGCTGCAACATACATGTTGCAGTGAAATGCTGCAACATATAAGTTGCAGTGAAATGGTGCAACATACAAGTTGCAGTGAAATGCTGCAACATATAAGTTGCAGTGAAATGCTGCAACATATAAGTTGCAGTGAAATGCTGCAACATATAAGTTGCAGTGAAATGGTGCAACATACAAGTTGCAGTGAAATGCTGCAACATATAAGTTGCAGTGAAATGCTGCAACATATAAGTTGCAGTGAAATGCTGCAACATACATGTTGCAGTGAAATGCTGCAACATATAAGTTGCAGTGAAATGCTGCAACATATAAGTTGCAGTTAAATGGTGCAACATATAAGTTGCAGTGAAATGTTGCAACATATAAGTTGCAGTGAAATGCTGCAACATACAAGTTGCAGTGAAATGTTGCAACATACAAGTTGCAGTGAAATGTTGCAACATACAAGTTGCAGTGAAATGTTGCAACATACAAGTTGCAGTGAAATGTTGCAACATATAAGTTGCAGTGAAATGCTGCAACATATAAGTTGCAGTGAAATGATGCAACATACAAGTTGCAGTGAAATGCTGCAACATATAAGTTGCAGTGAAATGCTGCAACATATAAGTTGCAGTGAAATGTTGCAACATACAAGTTGCAGTGTAATGCTGCAACATATAAGTTGCAGTGAAATGGTGCAACATACAAGTTGCAGTGAAATGCTGCAACATATAAGTTGCAGTGAAATGCTGCAACATATAAGTTGCAGTGAAATGCTGAAACATATAAGTTGCAGTGAAATGCTGCAACATATAAGTTGCAGTGAAATGCTGCAACATATAAGTTGCAGTGAAATGTTGCAACATACAAGTTGCAGTGAAATGCTGCAACATACAAGTTGCAGTGAAATGCTGCAACATATAAGTTGCAGTTAAATGGTGCAACATACAAGTTGCAGTGAAATGCTGCAACATATAAGTTGCAGTGAAATGCTGCAACATATAAGTTGCAGTGAAATGCTGCAACATATAAGTTGCAGTGAAATGTTGCAACATACAAGTTGCAGTGAAATGCTGCAACATATAAGTTGCAGTTAAATGGTGCAACATATAAGTTGCAGTGAAATGTTGCAACATATAAGTTGCAGTGAAATGCTGCAACATATAAGTTGCAGTGAAATGGTGCAACATACAAGTTGCAGTGAAATGCTGCAACATATAAGTTGCAGTGAAATGCTGCAACATATAAGTTGCAGTGAAATGCTGCAACATATAAGTTGCAGTGAAATGTTGCAACGTACAAGTTGCAGTGAAATGCTGCAACATATAAGTTGCAGTGAAATGGTGCAACATACAAGTTGCAGTGAAATGCTGCAACATATAAGTTGCAGTGAAATGCTGCAACATATAAGTTGCAGTGAAATGCTGCAACATACATGTTGCAGTGAAATGCTGCAACATATAAGTTGCAGTGAAATGTTGCAACGTACAAGTTGCAGTGAAATGCTGCAACATATAAGTTGCAGTTAAATGGTGCAACATATAAGTTGCAGTGAAATGTTGCAACATATAAGTTGCAGTGAAATGCTGCAACATATAAGTTGCAGTGAAATGCTGCAACATATAAGTTGCAGTGAAATGCTGCAACATATAAGTTGCAGTGAAATGCTGCAACATATAAGTTGCAGTGAAATGCTGCAACATACATGTTGCAGTGAAATGCTGCAACATATAAGTTGCAGTGAAATGTTGCAACGTACAAGTTGCAGTGAAATGCTGCAACATATAAGTTACAGTTAAATGGTGCAACATATAAGTTGCAGTGAAATGTTGAAACATATAAGTTGCAGTGAAATGCTGCAACATATAAGTTGCAGTGAAATGGTGCAACATACAAGTTGCAGTGAAATGCTGCAACATACAAGTTGCAGTGAAATGCTGCAACATATAAGTTGCAGTGAAATGCTGCAACATATAAGTTGCAGTGAAATGCTGCAACATATAAGTTGCAGTGAAATGTTGCAACATACAAGTTGCAGTGAAATGCTGCAACATATAAGTTGCAGTGAAATGCTGCAACATATAAGTTGCAGTGAAATGCTGCAACATACAAGTTGCAGTGAAATGTTGCAACATACAAGTTGCAGTGAAATGTTGCAACATACAAGTTGCAGTGAAATGTTGCAACATACAAGTTGCAGTGAAATGTTGCAACATATAAGTTGCAGTGAAATGCTGCAACATATAAGTTGCAGTGAAATGATGCAACATACAAGTTGCAGTGAAATGCTGCAACATATAAGTTGCAGTGAAATGCTGCAACATATAAGTTGCAGTGAAATGTTGCAACATACAAGTTGCAGTGTAATGCTGCAACATATAAGTTGCAGTGAAATGGTGCAACATACAAGTTGCAGTGAAATGCTGCAACATATAAGTTGCAGTGAAATGCTGCAACATATAAGTTGCAGTGAAATGCTGAAACATATAAGTTGCAGTGAAATGCTGCAACATACATGTTGCAGTGAAATGCTGCAACATATAAGTTGCAGTGAAATGTTGCAACGTACAAGTTGCAGTGAAATGCTGCAACATATAAGTTGCAGTTAAATGGTGCAACATATAAGTTGCAGTGAAATGTTGCAACATATAAGTTGCAGTGAAATGCTGCAACATATAAGTTGCAGTGAAATGGTGCAACATACAAGTTGCAGTGAAATGCTGCAACATATAAGTTGCAGTGAAATGCTGCAACATATAAGTTGCAGTGAAATGCTGCAACATAAAAGTGAAATGTTGCAACATACAAGTTGCAGTGTAATGCTGCAACATATAAGTTGCAGTGAAATGGTGCAACATACAAGTTGCAGTGAAATGCTGCAACATATAAGTTGCAGTGAAATGTTGCAACGTACAAGTTGCAGTGAAATGCTGCAACATATAAGTTGCAGTTAAATGGTGCAACATATAAGTTGCAGTGAAATGTTGCAACATATAAGTTGCAGTGAAATGCTGCAACATACAAGTTGCAGTGAAATGTTGCAACATACAAGTTGCAGTGAAATGTTGCAACATACAAGTTGCAGTGAAATGTTGCAACATACAAGTTGCAGTGAAATGTTGCAACATATAAGTTGCAGTGAAATGCTGCAACATATAAGTTGCAGTGAAATGGTGCAACATACAAGTTGCAGTGAAATGTTGCAACATACAAGTTGCAGTGAAATGTTGCAACATATGTTGCAGTGAAATTCTGCAACATATAAGTTGCAGTGAAATGTTGCAACATACAAGTTGCAGTGTAATGCTGCAACATATAAGTTGCAGTGAAATGGTGCAACATACAAGTTGCAGTGAAATGCTGCAACATAGAAGTTGCAGTGAAATGTTGCAACATATAAGTTGCAGTGAAATGCTGCAACATATAAGTTGCAGTGAAATGCTGCAACATACATGTTGCAGTGAAATGCTGCAACATATAAGTTGCAGTGAAATGTTGCAACGTACAAGTTGCAGTGAAATGCTGCAACATATAAGTTGCAGTTAAATGGTGCAACATATAAGTTGCAGTGAAATGTTGCAACATATAAGTTGCAGTGAAATGCTGCAACATATAAGTTGCAGTGAAATGGTGCAACATACAAGTTGCAGTGAAATGCTGCAACATATAAGTTGCAGTGAAATGCTGCAACATATAAGTTGCAGTGAAATGCTGCAACATATAAGTTGCAGTGAAATGTTGCAACATACAAGTTGCAGTGTAATGCTGCAACATATAAGTTGCAGTGAAATGGTGCAACATACAAGTTGCAGTGAAATGCTGCAACATATAAGTTGCAGTGAAATGCTGCAACATATAAGTTGCAGTGAAATGCTGCAACATATAAGTTGCAGTGAAATGCTGCAACATATAAGTTGCAGTGAAATGCTGCAACATACAAGTTGCAGTGTAATGCTGCAACATATAAGTTGCAGTGAAATGGTGCAACATACAAGTTGCAGTGAAATGCTGCAACATATAAGTTGCAGTGAATTGCTGCAACATATAAGTTGCAGTGAAATGCTGCAACATATAAGTTGCAGTGAAATGCTGCAACATACATGTTGCAGTGAAATGCTGCAACATATAAGTTGCAGTGAAATGTTGCAACGTACAAGTTGCAGTGAAATGCTGCAACATATAAGTTGCAGTTAAATGGTGCAACATATAAGTTGCAGTGAAATGTTGCAACATATAAGTTGCAGTGAAATGCTGCAACATACAAGTTGCAGTGAAATGTTGCACCATACAAGTTGCAGTGAAATGTTGCAACATACAAGTTGCAGTGAAATGCTGCAACATATAAGTTGCAGTGAAATGCTGCAACATATAAGTTGCAGTGAAATGTTGCAACATACAAGTTGCAGTGAAATGCTGCAACATACAAGTTGCAGTGAAATGCTGCAACATATAAGTTGCAGTTAAATGGTGCAACATACAAGTTGCAGTGAAATGCTGCAACATATAAGTTGCAGTGAAATGCTGCAACATATAAGTTGCAGTGAAATGCTGCAACATATAAGTTGCAGTGAAATGTTGCAACATACAAGTTGCAGTGAAATGCTGCAACATATAAGTTGCAGTGAAATGGTGCAACATACAAGTTGCAGTGAAATGCTGCAACATATAAGTTGCAGTGAAATGCTGCAACATATAAGTTGCAGTGAAATGCTGCAACATATAAGTTGCAGTGAAATGTTGCAACGTACAAGTTGCAGTGAAATGCTGCAACATATAAGTTGCAGTGAAATGTTGCAACATACAAGTTGCAGTGAAATGCTGCAACATATAAGTTGCAGTTAAATGGTGCAACATATAAGTTGCAGTGAAATGTTGCAACATATAAGTTGCAGTGAAATGCTGCAACATACAAGTTGCAGTGAAATGCTGCAACATATAAGTTGCAGTGAAATGGTGCAACATACAAGTTGCAGTGAAATGCTGCAACATATAAGTTGCAGTGAAATGCTGCAACATATAAGTTGCAGTGAAATGCTGCAACATATAAGTTGCAGTGAAATGTTGCAACATACAAGTTGCAGTGAAATGC
Organism: Oxycera nigricornis; assembly: GCA_963942545.1. Taxonomy (NCBI): domain Eukaryota; kingdom Metazoa; phylum Arthropoda; class Insecta; order Diptera; family Stratiomyidae; genus Oxycera; species Oxycera nigricornis. The sequence continues at coordinate 17,938,012 of OZ012661.1, forward strand.
TGCAACATATAAGTTGCAGTGAAATGCTGCAACATATAAGTTGCAGTGAAATGCTGCAACATATAAGTTGCAGTGAAATGCTGCAACATATAAGTTGCAGTGAAATGCTGCAACATATAAGTTGTAGTGAAATGTTGCAACATACATGTTGCAAGCAAAGGTCAATAATATGATAAGAATAAGTAAGTGATTTAACGTGCTTTCCCCGAAATTAATTATTAAAACACGGTCCTGGAGGAAGACTTATTGAAAAAAGTGTCAATAATTACCTCTCCCTATGGAAACGCCCCGCATAACCATGCGGGACGTCTCCAAGGGGAGAGGGAGTCCAGAATTGCTGCCGACTTACAGGGCCGGTGATGGCGGCACTGGTTGACCAAGCGCGAACTATCTAGCGTACCACAAGGGGGCATCACATTGTCGAGGATGATAGCCACCTATCATGAGCTCCTCGACGCCGTGGCACCCTATACAATCCCAGATGGTAGGGACACAGCCTGAAGGACTGCTATGGTTTTGTTTCTGTAAGCACGGACTTTTTTCCACGAGTGCTTCTGGTGTATGGGGTCGACATTCCCAAGAGCTTTACAACAGAGAAGCAAGGACAATCTATTGCTTCACTCCCCTGCACAAAATAATATGATCAGCTGGCCAACACGGAAATCGCACTAAAACAAGTTGGACAAGTGGAAAGCGGAAAAGGTTCGGCAAACTCGGTGGGCCGTTGGCCGCTGATGTAGCGAACGAGATTAGGGGGATCCCAGATATTAATTGGGAAGATAGCAGCTGGGCGAACGGATTGCTTGATGGCGCGTCGCACAAGAATAAAAGAAGAACGATATTGCCTCTTATTGGTCGCTGGTAGGAGTAGGACATCGACGGAGCGCGGGCGAAGAGTACGCACGGCGAGCGACGAATGGTGCAACAATCAGGAGGCAGCGGCGTTGGAAATAAAAAAAAGAAATTGTAAGGTTAGATAGGACTAGCTAGGAAAGATAAATGGAATTGTAGTAGTGAATTAGGATAGAATTTGATGGAGTTTACATTATGCGAAGCGGTCGTCGTGTTTTCGGCTCCTTGCTGGTATTTTGCTTTTCTAACTCCTTTTTTACATCGGTGGTTTTGGGTGGTCGTAAATCCAGTTTCCGAATTCACTGACAGGGCAGTACCGGCGCAGAAACGGGTGGCGCCCTTTTACAACAACACTCCTCTTCGTGAGTTAAAGCCGGATGGGTTGGCCCTACCCGTACTCAGGATCGGATGTGGAGTAGAAGCTAGCGTAAAAATCAAGGCAATGATTTCTGAGAACGCGGTTCCATCCGTAAAGCATGACGGAAGCATGACTGGAACTGCTAAATTGACATTCGTCGCAGAAATCCTTCCTTAAGATACTGCAAAATAATATAAAGCAGTCTGCTGAGTTATTGGTCTTCAAAGAGATTCATACTTTCAACAAGACAACGATTCAAAACATACTGCTGTGATTATTCGCGAATGGTTTCTGTATAATGTGCCTCATAAAATTGAATTTCCTCCTCAGAGTCCAGATTTAAATCCTATAGAACCATTTATGGGATGAGTTGGACAGACGAGTGAAGAAACACAACACAACGGGCAGATCCGTTCTTAAGGAGAAATTCGTGGTCGAATGAAGCAAAATATCAACTAAAATCACCAACCGATTAGTAAAATCGATGCCAAGAAGACTGCAAGATGTTATCAAGCGAAAAGAAGGCCCTACATATATTAAACACTTCTTTAAAACACTTTATGATGAATTAGGTAGGTCGTATGTATACTATTTTGACCTTTGAAATTTGATGTTTTTCTTTTTTGTTTATCTGCATAAATAACTCTTCCAAATAAATTGTGTTATTTTTATTAATCCTTCTTCTACATTCCACCAACAATAAACAAATCCAACCCTGGCTTTCTGTAAGCCTGGAAACCCTATATTTTTAGGGGTATGTATACTTCATTATTCAAATATATATATATCGATGAATTTTAATGGAAGACTATTTATGTTGCAAAAATACAAAATTAAATACCTGTGATAATAAACAATGAATGCTGGCCATGTCGCAATCCTCTTTAAAGATATCATCAGTTCTGTACAGAACTATGGCAGCTGTGACGTACAACGGTAGAAGGAATGGTGATGCCAAAAAGTAATCATACAGTCGGACGACGGCTCGATACGAATTCAAACTGTGCCCGAACCATGTCAAGTACCACGGCAAGGCAAACAACGTACCAACTGTAGAGTTCTCCAGAAACGTACACAACGAAGCGTTCTCGTGTCGTATTATTGGATACAGGTACAATAAACGTTTTTGGATTGGCTCCATCGTCAATTGCATACATTCGGCCAAATGGTTCGTCGACAAGATCTCCATCACATGAAATGCCACTTCTTCGCCGACAACCAATAGAAATGTGATGGCCACATCGTGATAGCCTTGATAGTATCGCAAATGCGGATGTTTTATGATGACACGCAGAATAAGGACGGTTAATTGATCTTGTAAGGCGATACGTTGTTCGTAGGGAATGCCAGGTGGGAAACGTTTCAATGAGCGGTTCACATCGAGAATTACTTGATTGTATTCCGGGTGTGCTTTAAGCTCTTCTAGTTTTGGAACAGGTTCAATATTATCGGGATCGACGCCAGCCAATCGTGGCCACACGTTTCGACGTAGGTCATCATTTATTAGTCCGTATTCGGTTAGAGCGAATTCACGCCATTCTAGGAGAGTGGTCGCTGGATTAGTCAGGGCAGCTTCAATTCTTTTCCTTTTTTCACGTTCTTCTTTGTTCTCGGGATCTGGAACGAAAAGATAATGCAGGAAATGTTATTAGGTATTGTCAAATCATTTTTAATTGTTTGAACACATCATTTGGGTAGATACAATTCCTAGCCAAAAAAAGCTTTTATCACTGCATGAGTCGATTTTTACTTAAATAAAATGCTGGTGTAATTATATTGGTGATTAATGGATTCAATGGACGTGTAAATTTTTAATCATGAAGAGGAATCATCGCAACTTAAAAATCGGTAATGTAAAATTTCAATTCCCTATTTTAGAGGGAATTTTTCAATATATAGTAAACTCTTGATATAGTGTTTCTTGTCAGGTAAAAACGGTACCTGGACGCAAAACATCTGAGAAAATAGCATGTTTGGCTTGCGCGAATTCGATTAGGTGTCCCAAATTAATACCACTTAGCATCGGGAAAGCAATAAAGCCAAGAGCGTTTGGGAATAACGTGGCTGAGTCGCAGTTGAATACTGACCTGCAAACAAAGGATGGAAGACGGCAAATGCATTGTGCGCTTGGTTCCCCCAATTATTCGTCAAAATAGGTGCGCAAATAAACAAAAGAAAATAATTTTTCTCCGAAAGCATTGCTGCTAATCGATAACGATAATCTGACTGAGTCATCTCCAGACAACAAGCTGATAATCAATGGTAGGCAAATATACTTCGCTTATTTGCCTCCAAACGTCTCGCTTTGATCCAACCGATGAACCAAACATCCTTCGCCTGATCAAGCTTTGCTATCAAAACTCTTTGTCGAAGTCCGTAATAAGTGCCGATGGAAAGGTCGAACATTTTTCGAGCTTCTATGAAGGCACAGTGTGTATAGAAAACACTGGTCAAGATAAACTCGACGCGCCTAATGGTACTGAAGATAAAGAACGTAGAGTCTGTCAATATAGGACACAGTAGTGAAACTATATTTGTAGAAAAAAAGATTACGTGTGTGCTTCCGCTGTACGGATTCAACGACAAATATCAGGCATTCCCAATACGGTGACCATGGAACAATATTCCAGGATTAGGCGAACAAGTGATATGGATAAATGGACTAGGGAAGATATGATAAAAAAGATTGAAACATTCAAAGGATGAAGACGGCCATACGTGATGGTTTGGTTGTAGTTTGACTGATGTGGGCATAGAAATTAAATTTAGCGTTAAATACAACACCCAAGTCTTTGACTTTATCAACTGGAAGTAGAAGATAATCGTTAAATTTAAATGAGAAAACTGAGGCCAAGGTTTTAAAAGAAAAAATATATAAGATGACTTTTGAGAACATTTAAACGAAGAAGGTTTAAATGACATTATCTTATAAGCGCACCTAGATCGTTTTGGAACAAGTTAATGTCGGGAAGCGTGGTTTCGGGGTGACGGACGGCATCCTCTTCAGGTGCTGTCATTTACCATCCGCCACCAGATAGCACGAGTTAATGTCGCTTCTGGTAGGCACTAAATCAAGATGTTTGTTACATGCAGGTGAATCACTAAATCTGAGAGCCTTCATTTTTTATTGACAAGAAACCTTTTTGTGTTCAAAACCAACCAGAACGCATTAATTACATTGTTCATATTTGACAAATAGGTTTACAAAACATTTGTTCCGGAGATAACGGAATTAAACATAAAAAAACCGCTGTTGATTGCTGATAAATTTATTTTTACTAGGTTTTCCTAAGAAGAGACTCATATGTACTTTGGAATAACGCTCTCTGATAACCCAAAAGAATCGAAATAAGAAATAATAATAGCATGATTACCACAAAAATGCACTAGTTATCTTCAATCAATAAACAAGATGTTACGGTCGCCACGCAGCGTGGCCGATCTACGTACGAAAATAAGAGCAAAATAAGAAACTGCCTTGCCTTTGAAGACCCCAAACCACAGTGCGGGCATACGCTGTCGATTGAAAATGGTATGCGCGGGCCGCTACTTCACACAAGCAGGTCATTAATTAATTATATTGTAAGGGTATTGAATTATATAAATATAGAGTAGATTCATTTAGGTTAACGATGTTGAATTATATAAATATGAATTAGATTTATTTGCGTGAAATATATTGAATTATACAAATATATATGGGATTTATTTAGGTTAAGGATATCGGATTAGATAAAATATTAATAAAATTAAACACATATTTTTTTTTGACTCACAATTTTTTTATTATTACTTTTACTATTATAGTAATAATAAAAAAATTGTGAGTCAAAAAAATCAAGTGTTTAATTTTATTATGATTTTATTACATTATGGCTCATCAAGAGGACACACAACTTTCTATTACTGATATTGGATTAGATAGATAAGTAGGAAGTAATGTTGTTATGGCGAGTATTGAAGTGTAACTTGATAATTTCAAATAATGTGCAAATTGTGTTTAGTACCTAAGCTGGATATAAATTCTGTAAAAGTAATGCTAGTTTGTACGCCGTACCACGAAGACTAGAAGTCGCAGGTTTCGAATTGCTAACGTATGCTGAAACATGCCGAACTCGTCGACAGCGTCCTAACCATTCCAATTCAACGCATCGATAAAAAGATTCAGGTCAGCAACGTCGTTGATGCCCATCTTTACCGCGGTCCTCCATTATCAGCGTCACAATGTGTCTGCCCAAAGACTCGCCCACACACACGCACACAGCAGTCACAGTATCCACCGAGGTGCAACGCTCTGGCCAATCGGGAAGACCGAGCTCTAAGAAGAAAAATCGTCAGCTGACGAGCGTCGGTAATCGACATAAAACCAGTCAAGCGAATGAAAGCTTGAACGAGTTCAGCAAACTCGGCTGGTCGTTGACCGCAAATGTAGCGAACGGGACAGAGAAGAGAACAGCTGGCGGGGCTGTTCTATTCTGGGTGTTCTATGGTGTGCTGATCGGAGCAAGTGCTGGAAAAGCCAAGCCGTGCGGTTCGGTGCGGTTCAGGAACTTTGGATTCTATGGATCTTTTCTTTAGTGGACAAGAAGAAAGGAGGAAAACGTCGACGAATTTTGAGCGAGGAGCAGCGAGCAGCAAAAGAAGTCAGGAGGCAGTCACGTATGGTTAGGGTTAGATAGATAAGGGAATAAAATAGTGACTTAAGGTTAGATCAAGTGCATTTTTCGTGTAAAATGGCGAAGCGGTCGTCGCGTTTTCGGCTCCTTTGTTTTCAATCTTATCAAATTCCCTTTTTCGGTCGGTGGTTTTGGGTCGTCACGAATCTTGTCTTCGTTTTCGAATTCGCGGACAGGGCAGTCCCGGCGCAGAAACGAGTGGCGCCCTTTTCATTAAATATTCCCATACCCCTCTTTGCGGGTTAAAGTCGGGTGGGATTGCCCAACCCGTAGCCAGGATCGGCTGCAGTGCCGAAGCAGACGTTACATTGATAATATTTGAAACAAAGAACGTTGTAAATTTTAAAAAAAAATGCTACAAAATGAACCTCGTGGTTAACTTGGTCGGTATTGAACGTTTCATTTTTGAAATGCAATACATATTTTATCCCATGCATGGAATCAAGTAAAACTCGACACAATAACAAAAATATGTTGTAATATTTTGATGGCAACAAATTGCGAATGAAACAATGATGATGAAATACCGTTGAATATAATCGGAGACCAAATCATAATATAACGTGCAACAATTGTATCTGTTTCCAGCATGCTCCACGAAATTTTCTCGAATAATTGCATTTCCAATGAAAAAATCAACGAATGGATCAAACAGTATAGCAATCACTGCTAATTACTATCCAAATGAATGGAATGGATTGAAGACGAACTGGCGATTGTCTTCTTATTAAGAAAAGTTGAAATTCAAGACGTAATTCAAGTTTTCAACATTACCATTAAATATGCCGAAGAAAGTTGTTCTTCAGTTGCAAAAACATTGGATTTTCATAATATAAATAAATGTACATTTATGAAAAGCGTTCATTATAAATCATTGCAGTCGAAAGTTCAGGTTTCTTTTCAAAAAAATAATATTAATGATATGATAATGAAAGATCCGTTTGATTTAGTAGAAAGATAGTTTATTTTATTATATTGATGATTCAGAAATGCAAAAAACCCCAGCAGCTTTAGAATTTAAATCATGCAATGATTTTTCTGTCGGTTTATTTGTTTTTGTCTGAATTTTATTGCGGAAAATCGACCTCAATTTCTATTTGTTGCGATGAATTAGGTCGTACTGTTGTGTAATGTACCATTTTTTTATAATGAAGTGATGAAGTTCCTATCTTTAAAAACCCTCTTTACTTCATTACATTGTCTCGTCTGATAGTAAGTTAGTTTAATCTTGATTTCTTGAAGACCCTTTACTTCAAACTCGACCCTTTCCAACCTCTAATCATCGTAACATTCATTCCACGAACAATCCCAATTTGATAGTAAGATTCTTGCAAGTAACATTTACCCAATTATAATCATCTTAATTAATTTAAAACATACATTTTGTACGACTGAACTTTGCTCCAACCGCAAAATATGTACGGTGGCTCTCACTCAAAATGGTACATCTTGGTGTCAGAAATTTAATAATTCGGCTCCATCACTAAAACGCGTATTGTATTCGAAAATCTTCTGGAAGCAATTTGCACAATCCTACTCGATAAAAAAATGCTAGAAGCGCCGGAACAAAGAAAAATCGTTGAATGAAAAGTACAAACGAAAAACGCTCGAATTTTAAAAATTCGTACAGTTGGCATTTGTTCGGTCGGTTTTTGAGCAGTCTGCGAATTAGCTACTGCGCTTTGCTCAGCTGTGTTTACCCTGGTTTACAGCCAAATTAGTGCTTCTCTTGCTGTCTACCCAGAATTGGCGCATCAGCAACCGAAAATGGGGCCTTATACGACAATAGAAGCAAGGAACCTCGTTATTCCTCTGGGAAATAGTCGAAATTGTCGAAGAGCCATTCAACGGTTCAAAATATTGTCGATAGATTCAAAAACGAAAATCAAGTGGCCGACAAAAACAGAAATACCACGAGAAAAATGTTTTCTGCTGCAGATGCTACTACTACGATACTACGATTTATCAAGAAAAAACCAAAAATGAAAGCACCAAAACTAACGTCTGAAGTGGGAAAGTGTGGTTTCGGCGTGACGGATGTCATCCTCTTCAGGTGCTGTCATTAGCCATCCGTTACGAGACAGCACGACCACAGCACACTAGCAGGCAAAAGCTATCGACTAGACTCGGAGGTTCAAATCTGTAGTAATATAACGTCTGAAGTTAAACAGCATTGACACAAAAAGTTTAGTGCTGAAACCATCCAACGTGTGCGCGGAGCAAGGAATATAACGAACAAATAGGTAGAAAAAAGCCATTTGTCAGCAACAAAAACTCGAAGATCAGACGGGCGTTTGCACAAGAGTACCTAAAGAAGTAACCTGAGTTTTGGAATACGGTATTATTTAGTGATGAAAGTAACTTTAACATCTTTCGATCATATGGCAGCTTGTACGAGATGTGTTCAAAACGTAAGGTGACTTTTCAAATTTCGCGGGCAACGTACATTCGCTTATCGATTTTTTTTATGTTGGTACACTCGTCACGAAAATATATTTACAGTTTCAGCTATATAATATGTTTAGTTTGTCTGTGAGAGGCATAACGGTTAGAAGAAGTGTTTTGTGTGCTCGGCGATTTTTTGCTATCGAAAAAAATGGATCATAGAATTTGCATCAAATTTTGTGTAAAAAATGAAATTAAGTGCTTCAAAACACTTGAATGTTGACAATGGCATACGGTGAAACTGTTCTAAGTAAAAAAAAAATGTTGACAATTGGTACAAACTCTTCCAAGATGGCCGGGAAGATGCCAATGACGAGCCACGCTCTGGACGCCCAAGCACGTCAACAACAGATGAAAACTTTCAAGCAGTGAAGAAAATTGTTCTGGAAAATCGTCGAATCAATATCAGAGAAGTTGCTGAGGATGTTTGCATATCGGTTTGCTCGTGCCATGAAATTTTTCCGAACGTTTTGGGCATGAGACGTGTGTCAGCGAAGTTTGTTCCGAAACTGCTTAATTTTGATGCCAGGAAAGTATTAGACAGTAAAAAAACGACAATAGGCTTTGTAAAGTAGGAAGAACAGCAGCTGTACCATTTTGGCTGTGATAAACAGTTTTTTTTGGATAAATTTTATTTTATCCATGTTTCTACGTGGATCCCATAGAATATATTTGGTTGTTCTTGCATTTGTCGAGGTAACAAGAGTATGTTTTGCGCGTACACCGGTGTGTACCATTTTGAGTGAGAGCCACTGTAACTTTTGGAGGTTCTATATATTTTGCAATTTGCTTGATCGTTAGATTGCATTCAAATAAAAGCGTCAATTCAAGCGCCCATTCCGAATACTTACGTTTTTCAAAACTCAACTCGACAGGCTCGTCCGAACGTCGCCCAGGATTCGACGAGGACGACGGCGAAGGTGACGGCGACTTTTCCTTGTAGTCTTCGTAATTTCCATTGCTCTCGTTGTTATTCATTATCGTGGAAATTTCACCATAATCACTATCAACCGCAAGCAATTTGTGGTTTTCGTCTTCGCCAATTAGTTTTTCACTTTCACTCGTCTTCGTCGCGCTTACAACGAAATTATTATTGTCGGGTTTTCGTGTGGATGCCATTTTTTCCTGGTACCCATTAAACCCGCGTACTACTGAAATAGGACGAAACCAAGGTAGCAAACGACGTGTTAGTCACCGTTGTTTAGGCCTTGTGCAGCTATGAATCGTCTAAATGAATTGAGCAACCGAAACGATATTCTTGCGACAAGTCGACAGGTCAAAACAAACTCTACTCCGACATTTCTTGGCCGAACCAATGACGTTTCTTGGGGCTTGTGATGCAGGGTGACAGAAATTACAATTGACGGCAGTGATGCCATGCAAGCTTAGTAGAAATTTCCCAAAGAAACTTTGAAGATCATATTCGAATAAAGCCAACAGATTTCTTTTGAAAACATTGTATTTACTATGTAATTGAAGCTATTAAATACTGTGAAATTCACTCAAGAATAGATTCATTATTGATATGTAGCAGGTAGTTACATCCTTTCGTTAAGCATCTTTACATTTTTACAACGCTGGAAAATGAAAAGTAGAATTTTCGCAGTATCTGAAAATACAAAAGAAATACCTATATTTAAATGAGGATCATAAACAGACCCGAAAAACTATTTTAACTCCCTTAGTTAACTAATGGAAGAAATATTAGCATCTGGAATTGAAAAATGAGCAATAAAATCCAAATTATCTACGCACATCTTCTTTCCAAAGCTTCCTAGTGCATCTTGAATGGGAATCAAACAAAGGTAATCTGATAATCATCATCATAAAATTAGAAATGAACTGCATTTGCAATGATTGCTGATTAGATTTTGGTAAACCTCGGGTGGTCGATTTTTTGTTTTGACCTTACTAAGGTCATTTCTTACATCATATATATGTCATGAGCTCAACGTCTGATTTATAAAAGTGTGCATTTGAATCATTTTATGAAATTTCGAATAAGTTGAATAAAGTATTTTTTTATTTTAAAAATAGTGCAAAAAAGTAGGACATTTTCCAAAAAAAATTCCACCTGAATTGCGCTTTGCACAATTAATGCCCATATAAATCAGATGCTACAAACAGTTTTTATCAGAAACTAATGGTAATTTCTTTGACGATTTAAAAAACCAATAATATAAAAATAAAAAACTATAAATGGTCACTATAACATGTCACACACAACTGAACGCGATGTAGCTTCACTGTGAAGTGATTCTTTGCTGGGTGCCGGGTCATAGTGATATACCTGGGAACTGTGAAGCTGATGCCTTAGCTAGAGCTGGCAGTGAGCTCCAGGATTATACACTAATACCCCAAGTCAGCCATCCATTGGCTTCCGTCAAGCTAAGTTTCAAGCAGTATTATATAGAGGCTGCAAACAGGGCCTGGATGCTGGAAGAAACCTGCAGAACAACCAGACACGAACTAAGTTTAAAGCGTACCAAGCAGCTCCTCAACACGAGCCGTGAAACATTAAGTTGTATCGTATCCGTACGGGACACTGTCTGATCGGCAGACACACAGAAAGATTGGGTGCCCGTTTCCACGATTTCTGCAACAGCTGCATATCAGAGGAGGAGGAGGAGGAGGCGGAAACGATCCAATACTTTCTGTGTGAATGCCCAGCACTGTCCAGGAAACGCATGCAGACTTCGGGCTCACCTTTCCTGGACAGCCTCACGGAAGTAGCCAGTTTAAATATTAGCTGAGTAGCCAGTTTCATACGAGAATCTAAATGGTTTTCGTCACCCAACAGGTTTTAGTGTCGCACCTCTAACTAAATGTGGTATCACAATGGGCCTATCTTGGCCTAAGTGAGCTGCCTTTTGACAAAGGGGGCTGCCACTACAACCAACCAACCAGCCACTATAACATGAGGTTGTTTGGAATAATACTGTCTACTCTACCCTATTCTAAAAGCATTGTTGTCCTGTCCATCAAATCATTTTGAAGTTTGTATGATTTAAGCAGATTTTCAATAATTTTAGTACAGTTTTCATTTCAATGAAAAAATACTCAAAATTTTTAATAAATACAGTAATAAGATTGTTTTTATAATTTCAAAAAATACTCATAAAAAAATACACAATGAATAATTATACAGGTGAATAAGGAAGCGTCCATTATTTCGTAAGAATCAATTGTGAAATATTCTAGTTCATGTATTGTAAGGGTGCGTTAGAATGTAATTACTTCTTCAGCCATCATTTGTAATATTTTATATTCTTTACATTCAACTAAACTGCGATTATTTACTGCATAATTATTGTTTTTTTTTAAGATGAACTGCAAAATAAGAAATGATTTTTAGTATTTTTAATGTGAAATGGTGAAATAATACAAATTCAGAATCTATGCAGCTTTTATAAAATTTTAGACGCAACTACCAAAAATCATGATCGCGCAGCAAAGCCTAGTTCGGTCGACGTAGAAATAAATGCATTCAATAACCTTTCAATCTCAAGTTCATTAAAATGTTCGCTTACGTCCTTTTTTGTTTCATGGGTCGATGTGTGAACAGCTACTTCTGTAAAAGGGCTTTATATCCTGCTTCACCTCTGATTGCTCCGCGTAGACATTCAATTCAACTCCCAGCCAACAAAAGCTTTAAGTAGTCAATGAACGGACAATCCGTAAGATAAAACGTTTAATATTAACCAATTCCACATACTCTAATGTGTTCTTATCATTATTATTATTTATAACGCTATTATTTCCATTCTTATTATGTCTAATATTTTTAATATTTATATTGATATTACTGGAAAGTTTTTTATGCGGACTACTAGAGTGGCACCTCGCAGACTGTGAATGTAACTTTCAGACCCGAAAAGGTAGCTATCAGTTTGTTTTAAATCAATGAGCTAAGCGTTATGGATCCTCAAAATTTCGTTCATTATTCCCCGGTGTGCAGCTCGGGTAAGTCAACATTTTTGACTGCATCGAACATTTCCCCCTAATATATCCCATTATTTACGATGTCAACAAGACACTTAACGGCCTTGAAGTTTGTCAGACGTCACTTGGAAACGCAACACTAAACTGCAAAATAGATTTTTTTTACATAGTTTAAGTCGTTCGTCAAGCTCAAGGCCTAATAAATAAATAGTTGAATTGCACAACGGCGATGCGCCAGGCCTAACTTTTCCGGCTCGGTTGTTTTACATATTACCAAGTGTCGATATCGAGTGGCATTTCTTCGCAAAGGTCACTCACTTACAGGAGACGCACAATACGACGACATAGCGCATGAAAGAAGGAAATCGTAAGCGTTTCGATGAGAACATCGAACAGTCCAAGCAGACTGTTGCATGTATGGCCTCATGTTCGGAATGAGGCTTCCTGAAATGCTGGAGGTGCCGACATAATTTCCCGAGCGATTGCCGCTAATCTATCGCAAAGTGCACTTTGTTCCGTGAAGGTGTGTCCGCCGCCCGCACGCAATGGGGTGCATTCACAGCAAAAACGACAACTTGTCCGACTTGAACCCCAACATCTATCGCGTCGTGAATATCGATGGCGAAGGCGTGCCGCGGTGGAGCGGGCACTTGGAAATAACGGCGCGCGAGATAACGCTCCATCGAAAAGGCAAGGAGCCGATCAAGTGGTCGCTGCAGCATCTACGCAGATATGGATTCGATGCGGATGTATTCACATTCGAAGCCGGCCGCCGTTGCGAGACGGGCGAAGGGATTTACGCGTTCAAATGTGAATACGCGCAGAGTTTGTTCCATTTGCTGCAAGCGCACATCCAAGGCACGGCCGGCATCGACGACCGCGGGATGGAAATGAACGCCGGGAATGCTCTGCTGAATGGAACTGCAGGCGGAATGGCGCAGCTGAGATCTGCGACGCAAATGAGAAACTCCTCCGGGGCGAATAGCCAAATGCAAAGCCGAAGCGTGAGCTATGTGTTCCCGAACAACCGAACACAGTCGTTGAGTCCGAACGGAACTATCCATTCTTCGAACCCGAGCAGAAGCACAGACACCCTATCTGCCGAGGGTAACTACCTAGAGCCTACTCCGCTGCGAAACAACTTGGGCGCCCGATACTCTTCGGGTATGCGTCTCAGCTCGGTAGGGAGCGGCCCCTTGAGTCCGGAGCCAAACTCACCTGGCTCGCCGAATAGCTTTACGAACATCCTCGAAATGGCTCACTTGAATCAACAGCCGCAGTACCAGAACAGCAATGTTTATCAGGAGTTCCCATTGCGTGCTGCCGAAAACAACAACAACAACCTTCTAAGCAAGAAGCTCTCTCTTGACATCCCACCGCAAGAGCCAGCTCCGATCATTGGGCCGAGTCAAGCCTCCTCGAATCGCCAGCAAGCCGTGGTTGCCTCCGACGCGCCGACCTCACCATGCGAACCAGACGGAGCTCATATGTATGTCAATATAACACCCGGCGAATTAGAGGAAATCAGTGTTGCAACGCCTGCACTGGCCACGACAACTCAATCCAGTTTCGGATTGCAAAGACTTATTTCGACGACCTCAATCGATCCTTCGACGCGATGCTATGAAAACCTCGATCCAGCTGACTTTCGGTCGTTGCTTGGAACTCGGCCGCGCTACTCAAAGCCCGACATCTTTTCCAAATCAGATTCCATGCCAATGGGTAGTGATAAGTCCGAACCAGCTACCCCCACAATTGTAAAACCCACGCAGCAACAGCAACAACAGCAAGCGCGCGGAATCAATTATATTGTATTGGACTTGGACCAATCACCGTCGTCAACGTCGCTGGCCGCATGCTCCGCGACACCGACTACAACCACAATAACTGCCCTCAGTACCGTCAGCCAAAGCTCCAACATTGGTGGCCTAACCAAATCAACTTCGAACACAAGTGGACTATCACAACAAAATTGTGTTCCCGTGAATCAAGCTGCATTATGTTTGCCCGCGACAGCCAACAATAACAATAGTACGAATCCCAATAAGACAGGAGCACCAATGTTGACCACAGGTAATAGTCTGCTACCGCCTGAGAGTCCGAAAAAAGCCTCGTCCGGATATGCAACGATTGATTTCAACAAAACAGTGGCACTATCCAATTCCACGGCGCCTTCATCTGATATCGACAACGAGGGTTCGCGCAAAACGCGACACAGCTCGACGGCGCCACAACAAAGACAAAGTAACTCTGTGAGTGACTAAGTAAGTGGTGTTTTAAACCAAAAAAAGTTAGCCGTAAGCTAATGTATTTATGTAGTGCTAAGAATTTAACGTTTGAATGATTATCGTTTAGTTTACAGAGAATACTCAATCCCAGTTATCGAGACCTCCAATTGTTTCTATTGCTTGCGAGCTAAGTGGCACGTTCTACACCTACTCTTTGGATATGAAGGTATAGTGACGGCCTAGAATGCTTATATTTTCATGTAGTATGAAACCGTAAAGTGAACAATGTATAGCCACTTCTATTTGACCGTCGCTAGTTGGCAGTTGACACGCTTATATTTAGAGATGCTTCTGGCACAAGCATTGTGATGATTGCCAATTCAGTCGATTTACTAATTCTATTTGATAGCCATCGTGACTTTTGTAGTAGGAAATCGGTTAAAACTTGTTCAACACTAACGTCCACACTACTTTGAAGAAAAGAGACAATATTACATTTCGTTAAAAGTGCATGATCACATTAAAATCTCTTTACTTAAGTCTTTTCCTTTTTGTATACTTCTGAAGCATTTCGTTACGCACAACTCGTTAGTAACGTCCGTACTTTAAGTCCTGCATGTGGACCCTTTATGTACTTTACCAGCTACCTTTAAATTTACTTCATACACATAAAACATCCGCACGTTTGAAATTAAGTTAAAAACTACAACGTTGACGGCGTCAAATTGACTAGAAGATTCGCAATGATGTTAGTATAAAGAATGTCCCTGGTGTTCAAACGTGGAGGCCTACCCAGATGCGGTCTAACTCCACGGTCCACGATTGGACAACGGATAACGATGTGGCTGCCAACGTCCTCCCATTCGGAGATGGAATTACCAGTTTGCCTATTGAGTGCATACCTATCTATACTTTTGCTAATCTTTCGGACTCGCAACGCTACGTCTCGCTACGCTCCATACTCATGAATATGACGACTTGAAGGCGCGTCTTTCCGAGCTCTACCTGTGATATGGGTAGTAAACCACAACCATCACGTTCGCAACCCCCTCCCCCTTTAGAGGGACCACACCGCGATCGGATTTATGTATAAGACCTCCCTTGGCCCGGTTTCGGTTCCCGTGGTATCAGATTTACCTTCGGTAAGGCTTTGTGAACTTGAGTCCCTCTCGAAATCACTTCGGTTGTGTCCGACTGCTGACACTGGACCGATCACCAACCCAAGGTACGCGGGAACAGCACTCTTTGAAGGCTGCACTGGAGATGTTAAAATACGGTCAAATCATCTTGATAACTATTAAATTTCATATTTTGCCGCAACTTCCGATGAAATAATCTACGGTTCAGTTCGCACATATTCGGTGTAATTTTTTTATGAGCTTTTCTACTATTCCTGCATATTATAATATATAAACATTAAGATTTGCAAATTGCAGGACGTGGCGGTTGAACCGAGAAGCAGTGTCTTCAGGAGATCAAAGCTAGATTCGGAAGGTGAACAATTCAAACATTTTCGAATAGATTAACATCCAGTGACTGTGAGGGTTCATTCCTAGTAACAATGGCATTTGCTACCTTTCAATTGAAAACAAGTTGATTGTTTCATTTTGCTCTTGCATCGCTTTGCTGCCAATTGTTTGTTGATCCAGCTGCTTGCCACACCACCCCCTTACTAATAAGATGCTCTCGATCCAGGAGTAAAATGTGACCTAAAGTTTCAACGCCTGCTCCCAAGTTTTTGTTAACACATTGTTCGTGCCCTGTTCGTCATCCCTCGCAATAAACGTTGCTATGTCGCTCTTTCGTGTTTCGATCTGTACCGTAAACAACCTGTCGTTCGCCTCGCCTTCTTATATCGTCCTTTTTATCGTGGCTCCAATGGGTTGCTTAGTCTCGTCTCGACTATCTGCAAACAGGTCTATTATTTTTCTCATCGACGTGTCTCATTTTTCGTCCTTCGGCGAGCTGCTAATAATTGCCGCTACATACGGCAGAGCTTGTGACTCAAATCTGAAAATTAATTGTTGATATCGCGTCAGTTTTGCCTCGGTAAAAATCGGTTCAACCTAGACGAATCAAAGCGGTGGGTTCTCTCTCTAGAAAGAAGGCAGCTTAACGGAGACGTCCACTATGGTAGATTCTGTTTTCGCGTCGGCCTACACTTCTGTATTTGCCACTTTGTTCTCCTCTTGTAACATTGAGGTTGTATTTTGTTCCAAATGTGGAGGATTCAGTTGAACGGACACGTTCAAAACCTCGGTATTGACCACTGTGGTAAGGGTTACAATAACACATGATGGTCTTTTAGAAGGGGCTTTTAATTTTATGTCACAATTACAACATTTCAAACTCCGCCTTTTGTTAACTGACTCACTTGGTGTGTATATACATATATGAGGGTTTGAAACATACTGGACCAGCTTGAGTTGAGCCGGTCATGATATTTTGTCGGATCGACTCGAAGTGTATACATGTAAACTTAGCTTGAAAGATCGACTTGTGAGTGTATTACAGTGGTAACATTTGCCAAAACATATTGTTTTTATTTTCTGTGTTGGTGCGGAAAATAGCTAAGCAATGGGAGGAGAAATATATGAAGTTCATTAAAACAAAGTGAATAATTTGAGAGTGCAAAGAAAAAAATTGTCACATGTAAAATGTACAAACCTATAGATGTGCGCACAAAAACATATACAAGACGATCCGATTTCGAGTGGGCATAGCTTGAATATAATCAGCCATATGCGCGTTCTGTTTGAAATTGGATTCCGAGCGCTGGATCTATCAAACCGAGCATGTATACTCAATAACTAACTTGCAATCTTCAACTTGTTTTTCCCTTTTTGCAATGTCGTCTCGCTGCTGCTGCTTTTTGGATGTTCTGACTGATCACCACAAAAGTATAGACGTTAGCGATCTCACTGATATATCAAACTTGAAAATAGTGATTTTTGTACTTCATTCAGATTTAACTTTGAACCTTTCGAATGTGCAACAAAAACGTTCATCACTCACACTGCATTCCACGGGTTTTTCGCACCCTGCGCCAACCTGCTCTGTGAGTTTCAACTGCATTTCAATATGCTTTTGCGCTTAGGGTGCGAAATTAAAACAAAAAAACACTAGGCCAAACCACTTTTTGAATTGAACCTCGTGTTAAAATAGACCTTTAACTCCGACAGAGAACAGAATTTGCCTAAATTCCATAAAGCAGTAGAAGATTGTTAATAATCCGCGACTAAGTATTTATTAAACACAGAAAATAAACGTGTCTTGAAGAACAAGGTTTATCTAACTAATCATCATTGCTTCGATTCAAAGCTCGTTGACAATTTATTCTTCTCTTGTAAAGTCAAATAATTTGTTCCTTTTGTTAAACTTTTACTTGGTCCTCCCTGCGGTTCAATTAATTTCTAAAATATTAATTTTTGACTTAAATGTGAGATAAAATGATTGGAAGATTTTCAAGTGGTAAATATCAATTTAAAGCGACAAAAGGCTATTGATTTTGTAAAATATTAAACGTTAATATATACAAAAGTAATGAAAATGTATTTATTAGAAATAATCGGGTATATAAAATTGATTATTTTCTTTAAATGCAAGAGGATCCTTATCCATACGTGGATCCTTCATAATGATGTAACTTCAGTCGAAGTAGAACCCCAGTCAGCATATTGAATATTTGGTAACAGCAGCTTTATAAACAATTGCGTTAATTTATAACGATGTTTGGTGAAATGTATCTTGTTGATTTCTAAAAAATAACGGATCTAATTTTCAAAGATAAATAATTTCAGGACGTTAAAACGACAGAACAGTTTCAAAACGGCAAATCGTCCAAAAATGTTTGAAAAAACAACAACATGTGAATATGGATGATATTCAAATGAATGTTAGGCTTTAAAAATATTTAAAAAGAAATACTACTTACAAAATTTGCGGTGCAAGATGAAAAATTAAATATATAACGAAGTATTTCCAAGTAGATAAAATAAAACCACATAACAAATCAAATATAAACATCGAATAAAAGTTTTGTGCAGAATTTTTACACGGATATTTTGTAGGGTTATATCATACGATGGAATGAAAACTAAACGACAAACGGTAAAATGTAAAGAAAAATGAAAAAAGCCTAAATGTAAATTAAAGTGTACTCATAGCATTATGTTAATTGTAAACTCTAGATACTTTGAAAGTCTTTTTTATGCTAGTTAGTTTGCAATTTGGCAAATCAAGCTTTTTCGTTATATATACGCAATCTTTACTTCATTATTCTTGCAAAAGATGTTCACTTTTAATCTGATTTCATCACCGCTTTTTAAGGGGTTACAATAAGTCTTTCAGTAAAAGCCGTGTATATCATTTGCAACAACATCTTAGGAACATGTTTCTTTCAAATGAAAAAAAAAACAGTCAGCCATGAAATTTTTTATTTCGAAAAATGAATTTGTCTTAAAATGCATTTTAATATCTTAAAGAAAATATGCAAGTAGTATTGACACGAACAAACAATTTGAGTAATGTTTTATGAGACGGCATCTCCATGCGTTTATGATTTTTAATTAGAATTTCAAATCACGTTATAAAATTTGCTGGTAGTAAAGCAAAACTCAAATAATCTTCGTCTGAATCCCTTTTAATTTTAACAGTACATACTTATCTGTGAAACAAAATTATCTATTTATATCGAAACTTTAGATTTTATGGTCCATGAAGTATTTTTTGAGCATTTGACACGCAATTTATAGTCAAAAAAGAAACGGAGTTTTAGTTTCAAATCTTGGAAATTTGACTCAACTAATTTATTAACAAAACTTCAATGAAAGAGATTTCACAAGTCATATGCCGTCGTTCGCCGCCTCGTATTGTCTTCTGTTTTTCCCACCTCATCCTTTTATCCTTGTCGTTTCATCAACACACCTCTGAATTAACGACAGATGACCTCAGTTTTTCATGATGTTCCTAATTTCTTAATAATCTAATCGTCAATCGTTTTCTATTCTTCTCCTTTGTAAAAGATGCCGCCGGTCGTATCAGTCACTTCTAGGCATTGCCTCCCATGATCCAGTACGACTGGGCATTCCTTGTAGTTAAATTTATTAAAAAAGCATTAGTGTGGAACTCGCATCGCACTAAAACCGCCCTTGTAAGACCACCAAAAGGTATGACTTAGACTTCATGTTTAACTGGTATCTCTTTCCTGAATTTTCTTGGCAATTTTCGTAAGAGTTAACCGTCGCTTTATATGTTCATGTATCCATTATGCAGTTATCAATTACGGATTATTTTAGCATAATGTTAATTACATCATTAAAATCTGTGCCCCGCTGCAGCCCTTTTTCTAGAGTCTCTTTCTATCTATGGAGGGCAATCGAAGAAGACATGTTCCGCATTTTCTGCGGACATTTATTACGCTGGACCGTTACCAATATAGGTTATAGTCCCCATGTTCATTGGGAAACTGTGTTAAGTGGTAGTTCCCTTCACCATATCCTCTTTCAATCCATTCTTTCACATTTGGTATCTTTCATCGATCGATTCCAAGTTTCTTGCTTGCTAACTGCTTTAAAATTTGCGTTGCTATACTATCAATGATAAACAGTTCCATTTCGAGACCTCGTAAAAGCGACATATTTTGCTAGCAGTGATGCGAATTACACGAACAATAACACAGGTTGCCTCATCCGACATGATTCCAAAGCCGCTGAACACTCTCAATACAGTTTATAAGTTGGGCTGATGATTTTCATTGTGTTCGAAGCGACCCAAACCCTATCCCAAATGGGAACAGGATAAGTCAGTATTCGCCGTACAATCTACGAATCATAAGCCTGCAATGAAAGTAACATTCTTGGCAGCAATGTTATTTTCAAACTGACTTTCTGAGAGCCCATGCATTAGCTTTATTGTTGGAACTAGCGTGTGGTGAATTATGCGTTCCAACATTTTCCCTAAAGTGTCTAGCAGATATATGTTCCGGTAATATAAGGCATCATCATTGACTGACTATATAAAATTCTTTTGGACACTTCGAAGTTCCCAGACAAAACAGATTTATTGCTTTTAGTAATTGAAAACCACAAACGAAGACTGCTTTGTTTCCAACAAATTTTATAAATGTTTACTCTAGAAACACTACCAGCAAATGTATGAACAACTAATTCATTTCGAAATGGAGGTCTGTTGCAGAGAAAGTTCACTTTTCATCTTACAAAACGACTGTTTTTTTGATAATCAAGAAGAAAAAAAAATTCTCTGTTCGCTACTTTAAGATAAAAGCTAAGAAAGTTTGAAGGGAATCGATTCAGTAGTTTTCGTGCAATCGTGGTCATCGATTTGAGAAAAATGCGTTGAAATTTATAACTAATGTACCCAACCGCTGTCATCCGTCTATGAAAAAATCCTCCCAACCATTTTTAATTTGGATCATACTTACATAAAAATTTCGTACACATATGTTCGGAACATTACACTTTAAGAAAATGAAGAAATTCATGACTAGTTATAACCTCGTTAAGAAATCACGTCGCCGGTATTAATTTCTTTTCAATTTTTTCACCCGCCAATTATCGTGCGTTTAACTATGAGTGAATAGTTTTTGCATTGAGTCTCTCTTCAATATTATAGCATAACAATATTTTCTACATAATCCTGTGCCAAGTGTAATCAATGTTAAACTAATGAACAGAATTATCTACACGACAAACTGAAGGAGGAAAACTTCAATTGCATAGAATTCATGAAATGTCAATGCCAAACTAAAATATGAAAATATAAGCTTATAATACACTGTGAGTCACTTGATTAAATATTAAAAATATCTACATATATTCTTGGTTTTATCGTAGACCGAAAAAATAATCTTCACCATAGTTAAAATGTAAAAAAAATACTTATTGGATGTTTTAAATGACAATTCAGTTACCAGTTCAGCTTCAGTTTCAGTTCAGTTTGGATCCTATCATGTTTAGTTGATCCGTTTGTCGCTTAGTTGATTTCTCATACAACTTGTGTACGCCTTCTGCATGAAAATAGTTTAATTGGATTAGTCATGTAGGCTTGGCACTCAAAAAAAATTAAACAAGAAATTATACAACGACAGATACATGAAGAGAAACTCATTATCGCATATAAATTAAACGAATCAATTTCGCTTCGAACCCATGGATTGGTAGAATTACTTACAATTAAATGAGGAATAAGGATTCCTTTCTGAAACTGCTCCATTTATAAGCAACATTAATACAAAAGCAGGATACAAACTTAAGGCAGGTTATTTCATTTTTATTCGTCCCCCTGCTGGTTCTCAGTTGATTATTGGCAAAACGAGTTGTTGGTTGTAGCCTCGTAGGAAGTAGAATTCGCCGCCAATATTTTCTGGCTAAACTGAAGTTCTACCAACAATAGAACAATTAATGTTGCGGCTGCTTCCATCACTACTTCTTCTGATGTGTCGAACTTCTATGTCGATCAACTTTTCCTCGGACTAGTCTCTGTCTAGTCGGACTGCAAATTATCCAGGCCGGGAGATCTGTAATTTCGCTGGACAATCAATCGTCGTTGTCGCCGCCTTCTAACGCGCTTCCTCTACCTATGATGTGTCGAAGTCTCTAGATATCGCCCGCGGTAAAAAAAAAGCTACTGCCATCGTTCACCGTCAACAAAAATAGTCGTAACGTTCACCTGTGTTTCTTATCACTCCACCCTTTCGTTGCAAAAGGGCACGAAAACTAGGAAATCTTTAGCGCCGAGCTCTTGTTTGTGCTCGAGACTCACCTGTGTTTGTTCCCGTCGTCCGTTGAAAAAGAGGACAAGCCATTTCAGCCACATCCATTTGTTGTTTAAAAATAACGTTCCACGGGGTAGCTTACTTTTGCTTTTTGAAATCTTCGTCCAGAGTGAAAATTATTCTACGTTTTATTTTCATCTTCACCGACCGCAATGAGTGGCGAACCTAACAGACGGTGCGGAATATTCCGCTTACGGATGCAAATGAGTTAATGGCGAATTATCGTCATCACAGTTGACATCTGATGCAGCATTTAGGACAGGGGTGGCCAAGTTTGGAGCGCCCAGAGCACTGGCTGCGCTACGCTTACGCCGAGTAGGCTGGCTGCGCTTTTGTGGCTGTTCGTCGTCTGGCTGGCGGGCGGTCGGACGGACAAGCGCTCGCCAAGACCGCCGCTGCCGCTGCGTGGCAAACCAAAACATAAACAAAAGAAGCGCGGGCAGCGATCAAAGCCAGACAGACACACTTCCTCCTCGCTACCTCCTATCTCCGCTTTTACGCCAGCGCTAGCGCGGGCGCGTTCTCGGCGTACCAAAACTCTCGGCGCACGTTTTGGCCACCCCCGATTTAGGATGTTACACCAATAATTTTCAATCATCGATGCTTGTTCATTCTATGTACACACCAGAAGAAGAAAGCATCATTTATTCAATTTATTTATTTTGATTGCATCAGAACTGAGCATTGAAATTGTACCGAGAAGTTAAATTTTTTTTAAAAGATGAGCTTGTTTTTGATTTTTCAATGACGAGTGGCTTCAGTTTATGATGATCAGTGGCATTAGCACATGCCAAAAACATCAATCTCCTCTTCTATAGTGAGACTTT
The DNA here is from genome assembly GCA_963942545.1 of Oxycera nigricornis. NCBI lineage: Eukaryota > Metazoa > Arthropoda > Insecta > Diptera > Stratiomyidae > Oxycera > Oxycera nigricornis. The sequence goes on from OZ012661.1 coordinate 17,961,135, forward strand.
CTTCCTGACACTGTTCTTTCTACTGATAATACATATTTTTTTTCTCGGCAGGAGCATTCTGCACAATCCAGACTTGTCACCATTGTAGATTTGCTCAGAAAATGCTCTAAGTTCAAAGATTCGAACTTGCAATTTTTATTTCAATGTTTCGACAAGCTAAGATAGGGCTGAAAATGTTTTTCAGATAAGTTCAGAAGTTAAATTTTAATTATTTTTAAATATTTATATTGCCTGTAGCCCATCACTCGCTACGAATTTCAATGCATTTCCAATGAGCTTGCCGTAGAGGTTTTGTGTTTGAGTTGTCACGTATATCTCTTCCAATTGTATTAGGTTACATCTCGTAGTCATCCCTTTATTGTGTATAACTATTTTGTGCTTCTATTTTGTATACATTAGCGTAGTTTATTTTTATTTTGTTCACATTTTTGAGTAGACCAGAATGCTGGCATGCATTGTGGGATGATTACATTACCTAAGATAGTGCCCACAGCTGAATTAATTCTTCCAATTTTCGCGGTAAATCAACGGCAACTAGGATTTCAGGACTTTACTATAGTCTAGTAGTAGTCTCCAGTATTGATATGAAAATACAAAAAAAAACAAGCACACGTCCTAATACACAACACCAAAGTCTTGCCAAACAATGCCAAATATGAAATTCTTTTCTGTAAGTTCTTACAATTGTATACCAAAGTTTAATTCTTTAAAGAATCAAATGCATTTTGTCTTTAATGTATGTTTATATATACGCAAATTAGTTTTGCTTTCATACCTATCATATAATTATTTTTATTCTATGTTAAACATATATATTTAAGTTTTGTTTATGAATAAATATAAATATTATTTTTTAAAGTATATTTCATCTACTTCTACACATAAATGTCCAAAGCACAAAAACATTTTAACAAAAATCGATTAGAAATTTTATTATAGTTATTTTTTCCCCATTAATTGAACTATCCATCCAAAAAAGAGCGATCCTAGTAAAAATACGACACCATGTAATATCCGTTGTCAAAGATGACCTCCCCTGGCAGCTTAAACGGCTACTTTATTCTCATAAATGAACTTTATGTTAAACATCACATCAGAAAAATTACACATCACGGATTAAATCCAATAAATAAATTGTTATTGACACAAATTTAGAAAAAAAAAATGTTTGAAAGCTTTCTGTGGTAAATGGTATAACTTTGTTATATTTCTAATGAAAATTGTCTGGTTTTATAGAAACTTTTCCAATAGTGAAAAGTTAATGAAGCTTCCAGAAGTAGTTGAAAAAAGACGATGAACATATATATACACTAAGCCAATTTCGATGTAAAAGAAGAAATCAAATGGCATAGAATGATAATTATCATTGGAAAATACCAAATATAGGATTAAAAAAATCGTAGATTTAATATTAACGGTTTAAGAAAGAAATATATGTATATGAAAAGTCTGCACGTATATTAAATTACAAAGACGTATCGAAATTGCGAGTGAAATTTTTCGGTTTCGTTACATTGACAAAAAGAGAGAAAAAATGTTAATATAGAAAAAAAGCATGTTAAGGTCTATAGATAAAAATATATATATATTAGAAACGGTTTTATAGATATTTTGAATAAAAACAAAATTATATATAAAAGAAATGAAATTATATGACATAATAAATATTGATTTATAATAAAAAAGAATGGTTATTATTGTTGTAGTGAATATTTGTTGGCAATAGACATGAAGTGGTCTCAAAAATTATTTGTATGGCGTTCGTATAATTGAACATAGAAGACAACCCTGGTACGTATCATACATTGATCTCATTAAAATTTGCATCGTATCCCATCCTGGAATCGGTCTTTAAGGATACAACACATGGGCTGAAAAGTTCCGGGCCTCACAAGTAGAGGCTCATTGCATTCACCTAATTTTCAGTTAGTACTAAGCTTCAAAATACAGCTGTCAAAGTTTCATGACATTCCATTTATTAGTTTGTGAGTTATTGTGCTAAGAGTGTGTTATTTTGAAAACAATGGATCAAAGGCAATTTCGTCTTTTAATTTTACACTGCTTCTTGATGGAAAAAATATCGTTCAATCATAGCAATGACTTGAAAAGTGTTATGGGGACTCCGCTTCATCAGAAACAACAATAAAACGTTGGATTGCTGACTTCAAACGTGGTCGTCGAGACACCGATGATGCGAAACGCAGTGGACGTCCAAATAAGGCGGTAATACCAGAAAACATCAAAAAATCCACAAAATCGTTTTGAATGATCGGAAAGTTAAGTTGCGTGAGTTAGCTGACATCGTAAAGATATCAGAAGAAACTAACTCAAACACTTATGACCTAATGAAATATCCTAAATTAAGCATTTCACATTGTCATGCATTCATAAATTCATCACTACTCGTTCCACATGGCACTGGCAATCACAAAGGTGATGTGCAAGCTCGCAAGGATGGATCACGAGGTGATAAGCGCTATCTGTCCATTCATGAAGCGATGTATTTATTGGTGATAAATACATCACTTTAATGTTTGAAAGATGTTCTTAAAGGGATACGTCACATTAGCATTAGAAAGATTGACGTCGAAGAGGAAAAAGGGTAGAATCCGACCAAGACCCAGTTTATTGGATTCCTTAGATATTTCTGGAATAGTTAAAAGAATATTATGAGAACACGGTTTGCCCCTTTAAGTAATTTTAAAGAAAATAAGATTTATTTTGACTTAATCAATAGTACCAACTTAAGAGATTATATGTTGTATTTCCAGTTCAGAAAATGATGGCAAACCAAAAAATATTTACGGTTGCGAAGTTTTACCATTAATAACGATTTTAAAATAGAAGACCGATTTAGCATTGATCGTAATCCGATTTCGAAGAACTTGTATCCCTGGAAAAAATCAATAGAACCCAATAAAGAACAATAGATTTTTCGGATAATTTGTTGAACAATTAATAAAACTAATTGAACATTTAATAGTTGTTAATTAATTGAATTATTCATTTTTATACTCATTAAAAAATAAATAACTACGACCAATTATGCCGTGTAATTGTGAATGCCATTTATGATCGTATAGGAATCATATTAAAAACGTTAGGAAATTCATCCACTTTTCGGATAGGTGCGAAATGGTTGAAATAGAATGAAAATTCCAGTAAAATACAATTAAAATTGTATCCGGCAGTCAAATCTGCGAATTAAGTACAAAGGAAATGTATAGGACAAAACTTAATATCCAACGATATCTATTGCACTCAATCGATTTTTGTCCAGGCTAAGTTTTGTTGAAAAAATTTATCCATCTACTGATAAGATTCCTTTTGCCATTTCACACGATTTTACCAACGAACAAAGGCAAGAATTGGCCGTTCGTTGAAGAAATAAATTGACTTTCTGTCGCCGAAATTGTATAACCACTAATTTTCATAAAATTCACAAATTCAAAATCGAACCGCTGCATCCAAATGATAAATGTCTCCACACGGTTTGCTAACCGATTGGGTGTCGTTATCGCGACCAAGTTCAGTTGGCACTTCATAGTGTTATTACATGTGTGAGTGAATGGGTTCTGTCTGACATCGCCGCGACTGAAAAAGTGAAAAAGTAATGATTTCCGATATTAATAATGTATTTAACAACATAAATTAAGTGCAAAACGATTGAATGCGAACCGCCAAATAGTTGGCAAACGATTCGACATGCGAGACGAGCGAAAATGAGCGATAATTGTGCTGGTGAAAATGGAGCAATTTGCGTGGGGAGAAAAAAGTGTGTTTTGTGTTCGAATGGCCGACGGGTGCCGAGAACTTTTGTAGTAAATTGCTCACAGGAGCCACGAGGGGTACCGTGCGCGGTTATGCATGTTGTCCGCGTACCGGGAGACGGACGACGTCTGCCGCATTTAGGCTGAAGATCGTGGATGAGAAATTCCGGCGAAGCAACTCGTCCCGGCGTGGAACCAAGCGAGGCTCGCGTGGCCGTGTCGATTTGCGAATGGATAGTCGCGATGCGTGCGCGGGCAACTGACTATTGGCGGTTCGCATCCGAACGCGGAGCAGCAAGTAAACTAGGGTTGAACAGATGAAACGCACGGAAAGTGCGACTTCGCTGACTGCCAATGTTTTGGAAATTGTGCGAAAGGCGAGGGGGCCAGGCCCCACGAGCGTTGGAAGTGCTTTGCAATTCTGTTTGTACGGAGCGTTTGTGGTGCGACATGCGTGTGTGTGGCTTTGTACATATTTGAAATCGAAGGGAATTTGGGGTGCTGGGGTCGCAACGACGCATTTCTCTCGCAGGCCGAAATTTGTGTGCTTCAAGCGCTGGCCGTGCCGCGTGATGAAACAGCCTCGCGGTCTCACGAAACGCTGGCAATGGGCAGCAAATAAGGAAAGCCGTGTATCGAATTTCGGCGAAAAATTGGTGGGTCGGACAGTGTGGTTGTGTCGGTGCGTTTGACGCACAGGGAAGTACGTGAATTGTGCAGGGGTGTGTGTATGCGCGGTGCGGATTGCACGACAGAATCGATGGGTGGCAATTAAGTAAAGCCCTGGAAAATAGGTCGCAAAGTGTTAAGACTAATCGCGTGGAAATGTGATCCGCAAAATGACTGTGGAAGCATGCATTTGGTATTTCTCCGCTTGCGAAATGTCTCCGGTGGTCCCAAACAAACGCGAGCGAAGCATGGCAATGCCGTTTTGGAGGAATACAAGTGGCGTGCAGGTGTGCGTGCGAACTGCTTGTATCGGATTGTCGCGCGTTTTTCGCTGCACCACGAAAACAATGGGCACAAGATTTTGTCATGACAGCATCTGGCGCAGACTGCTTGTCAACGTTTTTTGGCTGAATGCAACAGCTGTTGAGGAAGAAATGTCGACCGTTGCAAGAAGCGACCAACGGAAGAGGGTCCTATGAACATGTCGAACGAGCTGCACATGCGGTAGCTGTCAATGTGCGCCGCACAAGTTACGAAAGACGCGCAATTCAGTCGATGCGGAAAGTGGAAAGATCCATGAAGCCAACGGAGATGGTGCGTAGGTTACTGAGTGCCCAGATGACGTAATTCTGCGTCTACTAAAGACTCGGCGGCGTTTTGGTCAGTAAGCTGAAAGAGAAGTGCTCAATTCAGGACCCTTTTTATTCCCACATAGACGATTTTGTCAGGGATGTGCATTGAATGACGGTCGCCATAAGGTAAAAGTTGAATTTATTTAAGCCAGCTCCTCGCAGATTGAATATGGCCAAATGAAATAATGAAGACAAGAAAGACTATTCGAGGTAACAGCAAGAGATGCAATCGCAGTAGCTTCTCATTGTGCACAGAAGACAAAGACCGGAGTAGATCCAAGGTTGCGTGGTTTCGCTGCAATCTCTAATGAGGTCTCGATTTGCACAGTTTTCGTATGCAATGACGAGATGAAGAGCTATCGAATTAGACACACTATTGGACGCGACAAGTGGAACGTAAACAGCTTTGATGTTTCGACATCAGGCAATGAAAAACGAATAATTGACGATGAAAACAGGCTTAACATGAATTATGCCAGATATGGAATATTCAAAAGAAACGTTCGTCGATGGATTCGCCATCTAATAGCCTATTTACATTACCATGAAAATACCTGATTATGTTTGACACATTTCGAAATGCCTCGGGGTGTTTATATTTAATGAATGTAATTTTGTTTGACAGATGTCAAATTGTGTCGGTTTTAATGAAACTTCCCTAAAATTGTTAGAAAAATGTGTGGAATAGTGTAAAAAGGAAAAATTCGAGGCATAGCTAATTGATGAATACAATATTTGCCCCGAGTATGCACCCTTGACTAGTGGATGCTGTCCATTTTCATGCGTAACTATTTCCCTTCGTTACTACTCATAAACCTTCACCGATTACGGAGCTACGGAAAACTTGAATTCGTAAATTTATTTAGCATGCGAGAAAAAATGCTGGTTTGATCGGTGTGCGGTACGTTACAACGCCGGCGGCAAATTGTATGTACTCATGTTTCACTCAGGGGAAGGTACGACCTCGTACTTTCATATCGAAATTTGATATAAGTAGGAGACGTTAACTATATTGAAAATCTTAAATTTTAGACTGCTGCGGCCCCCGCCCCATTTCGAGAAAAAATATTTCTGGAAAATAAGGCGGGTGGGATAGGACTTCCCATTTAAGTGTTTGTGGGTAGGTGTTGACCGGTTTCGCTACATGTGGCCGAGCGTTGTCATGCTGCAAAATCATTTTGTCGTGCCTTTTTTTCGAACTCCGGCCGCTTTTGCTTCAGTGCACGGGTCAAACGCATTGATTTGAGTCCAATAGCGTTCCCCCATGATCGTTTCATTCGGCTTGAGCAGCTTTTAGTAGATCACGCCGCGCTGGTCCCACCAAATATAGAGCTAAACCATAAATGTAAATTTCTGCTACGTCGTTCGGATGGAAAGCGAACATAGCAGAAAGCGCCAAGAGCAATCTACTGCTGCAAAAGAGCTATTGGGAAAAGGTAGGGATTGAAACCCAAAACTGTATTATGGCTCTATACGGCGATAGGGAAACCAATGCCTTTGTACGGCGCAGTTGTTGGTGGTCAGCTATTGCAAAAATATCAAATGTGAAACTGCTTAACAAGGTCAGAAGTATTGCAGCTATTGAAACCACCGGAGCTCTACGTACTACCCAGACAACAGCATTATTTACACTATTAAATTAGCTCCCGACAGAACTCCTTACGAGACAGCAGGCCAAGTGCTCAGCGATTCTATTGAAAGCTCGCATGTCGGGCCTCCGGCAAATCTCTCTTTCCATCAGTTCATATTTCGTCTATTTTTGTATGTTTACTACCCAGGCGACGAATATCGGTATAAGGAATAGTACTAGTATCTCATTTTATTTCAATATTAAGCATTATATAAAGAACTGCTACTTTTACCAATAAATCCATTCGGTTTAGCAGTCTTAAATTTTCAGTTTTCCCCAATGAAGTCGTAAAGATAATATCGGCCAAAGTTGATACACATTCGAGCTCGTTTCACAACATTTTCATCACTTTTCTCAAACCTTCTGTCGATAAATTCTCTTATTCTTCTTGGATGTGCTCTTTTAGGGTCAACAAGGTTTGCGACTTATTCTTAAACGTTTATCATCGTTCTGTAGCGATGACCAGCCACAGTAATAGTTCAAAAATATATGAGCCAATCAACCTTTGTCCTGTAAACGCCGCGCTATACGTTGAATTTGAGATGATCTTAGGGTTTCTCGTGCATTACAAGTAGATGTTTAGTGCCCAAGAAGCGGCAATTTTGGTTGTTTATGTAATCGCACGGGTGTAAATGTGCCTCGTCGTTCACGCTAAGTTTCAATGGAAAATCAACTTTATCGCGATCGAAGCTTAAAAGGGCTTGGCTGTAATTTACACGAGATTACCGGTCTGCAGGCAATAGCTGATGCATTGTTTACACTTTGTAAGGGAAAATTTCCAAGTCTTCAAATAAAAAATTTGCTGTAAAGACTGTCTGTTGATGGTTCGAATATGGGGGCTTTTTCAGCATCTTTGAATGCTCGACGTATAGATAGGTAAAGTCACTGAGCCTGCACACAGTAAGCAAACTGGTATTTTCATCTTCGAGTGGGAGAGTTGTCCGTTGTCCAATCATGGACCGTGGAGTTAAACCCCATGTGGACAGGCCTCCACGTTAAACACAAGGAACACTCTGTCTGTTTATAGTCAATTCCGTGGTCCGTCGTTCGGTTTATGTTTTAGGGTCCTTTTGGTCATCTGAAACCACAACAGCGATATTCCCGACCAAACAGCTGCTTCGGGGCCGGTCACTTCTGCTACTGTCCCATGTTATCAAGTCTCCTTGAGGCGAGTGGCTAAATGCCGCAGTATCTGCCCAATTGGTGCCACAGGATCAGGGAATCGACAACGAAATTCACGTTGAGCCAAAATCATCGATCGATTATTCATCAAAAACATTGCAATAATTATTTATAAGCAGGGATCACAAGGAAGCTTCAGATCGCTTGCGAAATGGTGTGGAAAGGTGTGTTTTAGGGATAGCTAAAATAAATCTGGAAAAGAATGAATGGATAAGACAAAACCAAATTAACAGACGCTATCCAGATAGTTTAGTGCTGAACATTTCAGTGGGCTGGACATCTAGCGATCAGAACAGACAACATGTGGTCAACAAGAACAATAGTGATTATCCTAAGGGCACGACACAAAGAAACATTTAGATACAATCTAGTTCCAGTAGGAAACTGCAAAAAAAAAGAACACAAACGAGCCTGCACCATCAAGGAATGGCTGATATAGCTGCGAATGATGATAACTACGAGAGTCCTTCAATAAGTAACGAGACAAATTGATGTAGGTCAAAAATTGCTTTATAATTCAATACGAAACTTATAAAATTTCAAGCTGGCATCCTTGTTATTACTTCTGATCAGCTGTTTGGTAAGATTTTGTAAACATAACGTATAATTCAGTTAGTTCAAGATATCAAGTCCGATTGAGAATTGCACCGCGGAATAAAAACGTGCTGTGATTGGATTTTTAGTACCAGAAGGTGTTAAAGGTAGTGAGATCCATACAAGGATGTTAAAAGTATATGGGAACAATTATTTAAACCGTTCAAACATTTACAAGTGGATGGAACAATTTAAAAGTGGCCGCGAAAGTATTGGAAGATTGGCAGCGAAGTGGCTTACACATTTTGGGACTCACAAGGCTCCATTTTCTGCGATTTTCTGGAAGAGCAACAAACAATCAACAGCCAATATTACTGTAACATGCGGGAAAACAAAGTAAAGCCCGCCATTCGCACTAAACGTCGTGGAATTTTGGCACAGACAACTCCAGAATGCATTCAAAAACTAGGCTTGAAAATTCTTCAACACCTCCTTATAGCCCAGATCTTGTTCCATCAGATTTCTATATGTTTAGTCTTCTTAAGGAGGCGCTACTTGGCAAAAAATTTGGCTCTAACGAAGAAGTCAAGATTCACGTGCAAACTTGGCTCCAACAGCTACCAAAAGAATTTTATGCCAGTGGCATAAGAAAGTTAGAGGAACGAGGGGACAAGTGTATAAGTGTTGGGGGGGAGGGGGGATTATGTTGAAAAGTAGTCAAAATTTTGTACTGATTGAATAAACTGTTTCTACACTACAACAATTTGTCTCGCTACTTATTGAATGACCCTTGTATATATAGTATCCTCAATTTCCTGAGTAAGATTTTTAATGTGAATAGCCAGCATATTTTTTCTAGATATCTCAAATGAGTACTATACAAATTTGATTTGAAATTGAGAAAGCAGATGCAGCATTAAAATTGCAATTTCTTTGGCTTGGTTGTTGGTACCTTGGAATTATTTATACCTTGCAATGTCCACTAAAGTGAAATTAAAACATCTTAGACTCATCAAAGTTATAGTATTCAGCATAATACTTAGCCCGTTCATCAGGCGACCCGAAAAACATTCCTTATTAACATCTGCAAACATATCACAAATGCAATTTTCACCATTCGCTCTATCATAAAACCATCCTTGATAACAAACTGAACTAATAAGTGCCTCTTATAATCCAGAAGATTGTTGTGCTTACGATTTTCAATAACAACAAACATAAAAAAAACATTAGCTAGCAAACAGCTAAGTCTGAAAACGATAGTTAAATCGCCTAAAATTAGTTGAATCCAAGCACAATGATCGTATAAAAAGCGTTAACTTGTATTTTCTTCTGCCCAATTCCAGCTAGAATGGTGCACTCGACGATGTGTTAGGCAACAGGATGATGATGGATGATGAAGTTGGTGATTTGTTGTAAATATATTTCTGCTTATTTATGATTCCAAGTATGTGAAAGCGGTTCTAATGTTTTGAGGTGGTGATAGTGAAAATGTATTTCTTCTAAAAATGTTCAGTAGAATATGCCTGTTCGCGCTTGACTTATTTGAACTGAAAGAGAGAAAGAGAGAGAGAGAAAGAGCGAGAGTAAGTAAGTATGCGTTTGAATCTATTATGAGTTTTAGCCTGTTGATAGCTGTAAATGCTATGATTGGAAGTTAATCCATGCGTATAGGCATTTGCAATGCTATTGTATACGTAGAGCGTGTAGGATAATAACACTTAACTCTACTGGGATGCATTCATGTCAAGTGATTTATACGTTGTTTCTGTTTTTTCATTGCAGGTTTTGTGTATGGTGCGTATGTGACTTTGTAACCAAACTATAAGAGACATTCTATATAAAAGCGAGAACATTTTATATTGGATAAGCTTGAAGAAGAAAAAAATCAGCCAAAATCGAAACAATACCAAAAAGGTTTTTATACATATTTAGTCCGACCTTAGCTGTGCTTAAGACTTCAAGCCGCGAGCTTACCCAAAGACAGTTGATCTAAAGTTGCCAGATTGATCGCGGCAGTGTTTTGCCGTTGTCCAGATTCTTCTGCCAATTGGCCCGTGACCAGTTGACTTTCTCATCGTGTCACTAGTCGCCTTAAAAACGGAAGAAAATGGCGGTAATGCTGACTGCTGAAGAAGCTACCAAGCTTCTTGACTTCAGTCAGAAGTTGGATATCGGGCTGCTCGACAACATCGTCGGATGTCTGTATTCGTCGCAGGGCGAGCAACTGCGTCTCGCGCAAGAGATCCTAACAACTTTGAAAGAGCATCCGGATGCTTGGACGCGGGTCGATAGTATTCTCGAATATTCTCAAAATCAACAAACTAAGTACTATGCACTACAAATCCTTGAAGAAGTGATTAAAACTCGATGGAAGATTCTACCGCGGAACCAGTGTGAAGGAATAAAAAAATATGTGGTGGGTCTAATTATAAAAACATCATCAGATCCGGCTGTAATGGAATCGAATAAGGTTTATTTAAACAAGCTGAATATGATTTTGGTACAAATATTGAAGCGTGAATGGCCTAAAAACTGGGAGTCATTCATCAGCGACATCGTGGGTGCATCGAAAACGAATGAAAGCCTCTGCCAAAATAACATGGTAATATTGAAGCTTCTCAGCGAAGAAGTGTTTGACTTTTGTTCGGGACAAATCACTCAAACCAAGGCGAAACATCTGAAGGATACAATGTGCATGGAGTTCGCCCAGATATTTCAATTATGTTCATTTGTACTGGGAAGTTCGGTGAATGCGCCACTGATTGCCGTGACGCTTGAAACGTTGCTCCGATTTTTGAATTGGATACCGCTCGGATACATTTTCGAGACGAAACTGATCGATACGTTGATCTTCAAGTTTTTGTCGGTGCCGATGTTCCGGAATGTAACATTGAAGTGCCTGTCCGAGATAGCTGGACTCAACGTGTCCAACTACAATAACAATTTCGCGCAAATGTTCAAAGACACCATGGAGCAGATGGATCAAATGATCAATCCAAATACAAACATGAATCATGATTATATGAACGGAGCCGATGCCGATCAACAGTTCATTCAAAATTTGGCCATGTTCTTGTGCACATTTCTGAAAGAACACGGAAAACTTGTTGAGGACCCGAAATATGTGGACTATCTGAATAAAGCGCTCAATTATTTGGTTATGATATCTGAGGTTGAAGATGTTGAAATCTTCAAGATATGCTTAGAGTATTGGAATAGTTTGGTGGATGATCTATATAATAGCGATCCGTTCGGAGCGCAATGCAATTCATTTTCGAAACGTAACGTATTCTCGAGACGTCGTTTTTATGCTGATATTCTGTCGAAAGTGCGTTACATTATGATATCTCGAATGGCGAAGCCTGAAGAAGTGTTAATTGTTGAAAATGAGAATGGTGAAGTTGTTCGTGAATTTATGAAAGATACAAATGCGATTAATTTATATAAGAACATGCGTGAAACTTTGGTATTTTTGACCCATTTGGATTATGCCGATACGGAGCGTATAATGACAGAAAAGCTTATGAATCAGGTGAATGGAACAGAATTTTCATGGAAGAATCTGAATACATTGTGCTGGGCTATCGGATCCATATCAGGTAAATGTTGTTCTATATTTTAAATTAGAAATTATTATCCTGAATATAAAACGAAGTGTTTGAAACGATTATTTCTTTTCGAAGTTTTCTTTTGTTACTTACAAATGAGAAAAATAGTATAAATTTTGAACGACGCGGTATTTTTTGTTTCTTTTTAATAAATCATTATAGTCATTAATGTTTCCTACAAATTTCTTCTAACTTTCAGGAGCCTTCTGTGAAGAAGACGAAAAGCGTTTTCTAGTCACCGTCATCAAAGATCTTTTGGGTCTATGTGAACAAAAAAAGGGCAAAGATAATAAAGCAATTATAGCGTCAAATATCATGTATGTTGTTGGTCAATATCCGCGTTTCTTACGGGCACATTGGAAATTTCTGAAAACTGTTGTTAACAAATTATTCGAATTCATGCATGAAACGCACGATGGTGTACAGGATATGGCGTGCGATACCTTCATTAAAATTGCCATCAAATGTCGACGGCATTTTGTTACAATACAACCGAACGAAGTGTGTACGTTTATCGATGAAATTCTCAGCACGATGAGCAGCATCATATGTGATTTGCAACCACAACAGGTATGTGATACAGAGTTCAAAAAATGCTTGTTTTATTAGATTTAAGAAGGCTGTATTTGCGGTTTTAATATAGATGACTAGCACAATCCTTAAAGCTAAAGAATTCACATTCATCTTACCAAATGAATGAGCGCTAGGCTAGGACACTGAAAGTTTTAATTGTCTGTATTCTTCGGCCGGTAAACTATATTCTCTTTTCAAATAATTTTACGGTAGCGGTCTAATTGATCAATATAGCGTAAAACAATTAATATTTCAATACTTAACCAAGCCTAAGAGTGGTTGTGTCTACCAGCACAAACGCTCCCGCGTGCAATCTTATGAACTAAATGTGAGCTCATCCCTGCCAGGAAACATAAATCCATTATGTACTTGCCTATATCTACAGTAGACTCGCAATAACGTGAACCGCTAAAAAGCATTGCCGTTCATACTTGCGGAATTGTTAACGTTTGCGACCAGTGAATTTTAACAGATCAGCACATTCCCAGCATAAAATTTATATTTAGAATATATTCTCATTAAAAATTAAACGGGAAATAATATAGCGTTATTCATTACTTTTAACAGATATTCCATACATACACACCTGAATACTGATGTAAGTGCATATGCTTTGAGTTTTTACATGCAAACTAGGTTACTACATTATAATTCAAGTGTGCCTCTCAACATACACACTACTGATCAAAAAAGTGAACAGGAAAATATTTGGAAAAATAGTTTATTTACTGTATTAAATGGCACTTAAGTGTAACATAGTAAAAAAAACGAAGAAAGTATATTATCTTTATTTTTATTTAAGTATACTAATGTCGAGTAGTTCTCCTTCTTTATTTTTTTTATCACGTCCTCCAGTCTTCTTGGAATAGATGATATTAAATTTTCAATCAAACTTGATGGAATTTCATTCCAAGCCTTTTCTACGGCTGTCCAAAGGTCGTGGATATTGCCTCTATGATCTCCGATCGATGTGGTCCCAGAGATTTTCAATAGGATTTAAATCAGGATTTTGGGCAGGCCAGTTGTTGAAATATCTGATGTTTTCTACCTGAAACCAGGTTTTAATCCTTCGGGCTGTATGGCATGGACCATTATCCTGTTGGAATACTATATTTTCTCCGTCCTGTTTTGAAGACCTTCCAAAGTCGGAACCAATCCTTCCAAAATGTTAATATAAACATCCGCATTTATTTTAACACCCTGGCCCACTTTCGCAAACTTTCCTGCTGACGAAAAACAGCCCCAAACCATAATTCCTTGGTGACTCTTTGTGGTCGTTTGGACGAACCGAGGATCGTATTGTTCTCCAGACCGCCTAATACAAGATTCTGGATGATCTGTTGACAAACAAAACCTGGATTCATCAGATCACAAAACTTTTGGCCCATTCGACCCTTCTGCGCTTATGAGCTGCTGTCAGCAGCGGAACTTGTTTGCAACGATAGCTACAGAATCCTACATCCTTCCCGATGTTAAGTGCAGTGCTGACGCTTTAGCTTCTCGATTAACTTTTTTAACGTCGCATTTTTAGCGACCGATCGATCTAAACGTGCCTGCGCCGGATGTGATACTAAGTTAAGCCGCGGCTTAGCTGACATCGGAGTTTTTCCCGATGTAACTATGTTGTAAATTAGTACTTAAATTGTTCACGCTCGGTACACATTATGGAAAAAAGGAACTATCTCGCTCTTCGGCACAACCAGTCTGTATCTCACAAACGAAGTCATTTTCTCAGTAACAGGATTAGTCGTGAAAGTAATTGTCAGTTAATCACGAGCAACCACTTATTAATCCATGCGAAAAGAATCTTACTGCAAACATGGGCAAATTTGTCCGTTAACTTTTATAAAATCGGAAAATATCCAAGAATCAAAAGCGTATTAAGATGGTATCGTAAATATTCTATTAAAATTAGCGTATCTCACCTCAATGAGTCGATATTGTGTGATTTTTAAGACTAATTTCAAAAAAAAAAACATTTTCCAGGTACATACGTTCTATGAAGCGGTCGGCTATATGATCTCAGCACAAGTAGATCAAGTACAACAAGATGCGCTTATCGAACGGTATATGTTTTTACCAAATCAAGTGTGGGATGAAATCATTTCGCGAGCATCGAAAAATGTTGATTTTTTGAAAAATATGGCAGCCGTCAAACAATTGGGCAGTATACTTAAAACAAATGTGAGTGCTTGCAAAGCATTGGGTCATTCGTATGTCATACAGCTAGGACGGATCTATCTGGACATGTTAAATGTGTATAAAATAATGTCTGAAAATATAATTCAAGCGATAGCTGTAAATGGAATGAATGTTAACAATCAGCCATTGATTAAAGTGATGCATGTGGTTAAAAAAGAAACGCTTACATTAATATCAGAATGGGTGTCACGATCGAATGACAATCAAATGGTCATGGAGAATTTTATACCGCCACTACTTGATGCCGTTCTGCTTGATTATCAGGTAAAAAAATCCCAATAAGTTGAAAAGCATCGAAAAAAAACATCTTACAAAATGTTATTCTTTTATTATAGCGTTGCAAAATTGCCTCTGCCCGTGAGCCACGCGTGTTAAGCACAATGGCAACGATAGTGAATAAATTAAGGGGTCACATCACAAACGAAATCCCAAAAATATTCGATGCCGTTTTCGAGTGTACATTGGATATGATCAATAAGAATTTCGAAGATTTCCCTCAACATCGAACGAGTTTCTACGAACTGTTGCAGGCCGTGAATGCACACTGTTTCAAGGCTTTCCTGAATATACCGCCAGCACAATTTAAATTAGTATTCGATTCGGTTGTATGGGCATTTAAACATACAATGCGAAATGTGGCTGATATGGGTCTACAAATTTTGTATAAGGTAATGTAAAATAAATTGATTCTTCTATTCTTTCAACGCTTGTAGTAATGAGAAACATACTCATTTAAATGTGCTTTAAGATTGTTTAAAGAATTAAATATCTGTGTATTAAAAATTAGCTAATTTTATTTGAATTTGTCCTTTTTAAAATTGTCGTTTGTTGCTTCATTGTTGAGATTAAAAGGCTTTCGCGACAGACTTATAATCAACGCCTGCATATCAGTTTAGAAATTGCCATAAATTCCATTAACCATTTGTTATTAAATTAATTTTTTTTTAAAATAAATTCCATGTACTAAAAACAATCAAAAATGCTCTTTTCAGATGTTACAAAACCTTGAACAACATCCACAGGCAGCACAGAGCTTCTATCAAACATATTTTACGGACATTTTAATGCAAATTTTCTCAGTGGTCACGGATACGTCTCATTCAGCTGGTCTAGCGATGCACAGTCTTATATTGGCATATATGTTTTCGTTGGTAGAAAATAGTAAAATTACAGCAACATTGGGCCCAATACCCGATAATACTCTATACATACAAGAATATGTTGCATCATTGCTAAAATCTGCATTTAGTCATTTAACTGATAATCAAATCAAAGTTTTCGTAACAGGCCTCTTTAATTTGGATCAGAATGTTCATGAGTTCAAGGAGCATTTAAGAGATTTCCTTATACAAATTCGGGTGAGTAAAATATTTTATTATTGATTATTTACTTGTATTATTGGCTGCCTGTACGGTTGTGGCTATAGGCGCGCCGATTCATCTGGCATTGTGATGTTTCGCTATTGATTATACAAAATGTAATCAATCTGACAAGTTTAACTAGAACTGTACATTAAAAAAGAAAGCTTTTCATTAGTTATATATTCAGTGAGCTAATAAGATCATTCAAATTTTTTTTTAACCAGAACTTAGATATTGCCTTACCTCAATATTATTTTAGTAGCCACTGTTCAGTAGAATTTTCTAACAAATAAATATAAGATCTACAGGTGTTCCTGAATTCACGCGAATTTCCATTCCACGTTGACTCTTTTACGCGAATGATAATCGCGTAAGTAAAATCTATATGCACAAAATGAAAAATATTGGACACAAAAGTTGGTTTAAGTTTCAGAAACACACGTTCGTTTATTTCATATAGCTTAGCAACAAAATGACACTACAAAAAGCAAAAGTAAATTTTATTCGTTGTCATTATCACTTGTAATTTAAATCCCCCACACTCACCATCTTTATCGCTCGAAATATTTGGAAGTTTAATTTCATTTTAATTGTCATCTGTGTTGTTTTATCGGATGATATTTTCTTTACTAAGTTTCCATAAATTTACTGATGCTGCAACATACCGTTAAATTTTGTCGAAATTCAAAGGCTTGTTGAATGTCTAATGACCCTTTTTTTTGTTTAGTTCAAGAGCTTTACAAAAATTTGTAGCAACGAATTAATTTGGTTTTTTATAGTTGCTGTTATATTAATCATTAGGTTTAGTTGCAGACATCTTATAAACTTATTCGGTATCGGTTAATTTACAATCTGCCAGAAAATCGCTGATCGTTTAAATTGTTAAAGCCTTCTTTTGTAAACTCTTGTGACAAAGTAATAACATTGGATATTCCTTCTTCTGTTGTTGGAACAGTGTTGCCTGGTGTAACTACTTGTGACTTTATGCCTTCCAGCAGGCATTTAGAGTTAAATGTTTCACATCATTTCAAGCCAAGGCAATATTCTTAACACAATTTAAAATACTATATTTTTTGAAGCCATAATTTTCTAGCTTATTTAAAATAGCACTGAAAGTTCGTTTTATGTAATTAATATTGAATTTAGCAGATATAAAGGCCGTATCAAAACATTTGTATTTGATGGCAGAAACACTACTTTCACATTTGGATGCACCATATTGGGTAGATGGTATTATCCAATATTAATACAACTTGTCTTACCAAAAAGATAAATTTATAACAGTCATTCGTAATCCGAATGTGTGGGAAAGCGGCTTCTACCTGTGAAAATCACAGCTTGATATCTCCCCTCCAAAAGTGGAAATGCGTACTGCTACCCTACCAATTTCGTTGGAGTTGACTGCGGGCGTTAAAGAATCAACAGAGCGGTTCTACTGAATCTCTTCCGTTGGCTGAATTGCTCGACATGTTGCGTGCGGTTCTGCGATCTTGTTCGTACGCTAAAGAGACCACTTTTAAGCAATGAATTAGGTTGCTACAATTCAAAAATGGAGCACTTGAATGAGAAAAGGATGCTTTAGGCTATTCAGTTGCCAATCGTGCGCCGTTTCACTCCTCGCACGTGGTCGCGGTTAAGTTTGTACACGAAAGCAGCCATATGCGTCAGTAACACGGCGATTAAAAGAAATTTCAATTTTTTGCATCGTATGTCCAATGAAGAGTTAACGACCATTGTATTGGTCACGTTGCTAACTACGAGTAACTTACTGGCGAAGCCGCTCATTCCGTAAATTCCGAGTTGGTTATGGAGTAGCAAAAATTGCCGATAACAACATAAAAAAAATTAATCTTTTGCATATCATTTGACGAGTGACCTGTCATGATTCGCCCGAAGACCTCGAAACTAAGGAGAGACTTGTTCCGACGCCTTTTATCGTCCTCACGAGTGCTGTGTCTGCAGTCTCAGCGCTCGGGAATTCGTGAGTTGGCGTCGGCACATGTTAAGTCTGTCTTGTGCGAAAACGACCGCAGAAACTGTGGCAAAGCCACACCTGACACCAAGAATGGTTTTGCTTTGTGTTTGGTGGGATTGGAAGAGAATCGCGTATCATGAAATGCTACAACCAGGTCAAACGATTGATTCTGTTCTCTATTGTCAACAATTAACCAGATTACAGCCGTCAATTGAAAGAAAGTTATCAGAGTCAATCAACAGGAAGGGAGTTGTGTTTCATCGCGACAACGCTTGATCACACACTTCTTTGATCACTCAACAAAAATTGAGAGAGCTTGGTTAGGAAACTTTAATGCATCCACCGTGTATAGTCGTGATCTTGCACCGTCAAACTATCATTTGTTTTGTTCACTGCAACACTCTTAATAATGTAAAATTGACTTCAAAATAGTCCTGTGAAACTCACTCAGTTTAGTTTTTCACCGAAAATACATAGAATTTTTACTTTGTCGGGTTAACGGTTTTACCAGGACAAGTTATCGACCAAAATTGTACATTTTAGAAGTACGTTTGAAATTGGAGTAAAAAAAGATATGAGTAATATGTAGTACACCTCACTGCCAATATGTTGCAGCCGCTGGTGCTTTGCGTCTCAAGCGAGGGAGTTGCTGGAGGAAGAGGGAGAGACTACGAACAATCCATCATACTGAGAAGTCCCTATGGGACGTATAAAAATGCCGACATTGACTACATAGTGCCAACTTTCGTATGAACTTCGTGACCGTTTTTCCATTAACAGAAGAAGTGGGCGAAGGTACTATGTCAGGTATATGCGGAGGCTCAAAAACGAAGACAGGTGCGAGTGCCAGAATATTTTCAGAGCACGGGCAGCCTGAGCAAATCGTTGAAGCTTGCCGAGTACTGTACAGAGTTATACAGGCGGAGTTAGTGGCAATTTTGAGAGCGACAGAGAAAGTCAGAAGGAGAGGGGATGTCAACTTTCTTTGTAATGACAATCAGGCGGCCAAAAGATTGCTGAAATCGGTCGTAGTGTCCTCCAAATCGGTGGAGACCTATAAGTCTGAACTGAAGAGGATTCCCCTAAAGAACAAACCAGCGCGGTGTCGGGTTTCTGTGCACAGTGAGGTGCAAAGAAATATTGAAGCGGATCAGCTTGCTAGGGAGGGATCTTTTAGCGTACAAACGCACGGGGCGGTGAGAATAGGAGTCTTGATACAGTTACTATGGCAGGATATAAAGGAATCAGCCTATGAACTAGAATTCAGGTGATGGAGAAATTTTGGCACATGTGGCACTGCTTGGCTTATGTGGTTCAAATAAAACTTGAAACGTACTCTTGGCCTGTTAGCTCTAAACAGGTTTCAACGAGAAATCTTGTGGGATTACAGACGGCCATGTGACTTTTGGTGAACACGCAAGAAGAAACCCTGCTAGCAACCTATGTCGGAACTGCGACGATGAGGAGAAGACAGAGTTAGTAGAATACCCTCGGCGCAAATGTCCGGTTCTAGCTGTTAGGAGGCATAAGCACTTAAGAACGTTCATTTTCGAGGTGCTGAGCGAGTTAAGTAACATTAAAATGGATCAGCTCCTGGATTTTCCTAAGAAATCAGGATGGTTCAATGAATAAATCAGAAGATGTCCACGTCTAGAGGGGACAATGGTCCATAGACGGTCTAAGTGAAGCGGAAGCCGTTTAATCTTAGCACCCTCATTATCTAACCTAACCTAATATATAGTATATAGTATAATATTTGACTTAGGTCTCAAATTTTCGCGTTAGTTATATTGAAGCTAGCCTCACGTTTAAATACAAAACTAATGTCTAGTTTTTTTTAGCTAAGTTCATTGGACGAAAAACTAAATGAATAATCATTCCTTCATTTGACAATTGCAGGAAGTAACCGGCGAAGATGATTCCGATCTCTATTTGGAAGAACGCGAGGCAGCCCTGCGTGAAGAACAAAACAACAAAATGTTGATGCGACGCAACGTCCCTGGCATGTTAAATCCACACGAATTGCCCGAAGACATGCAAGATGAATAATATATAGATGATTGCTAAGTGAAAATGCAAGAGGAAACAATGTTTCTTTTGTAGTTTAAATAAAAAAGGAGATAATTTAAAAAAAATGTGAAGCAAACAGAAAAAATCGTAAGGTTTTTTTTTTAGTATGAAAACAATATGATATAAACAAAACATGATTTGATATAAGTGAGAATTTCTGCATAAAAATAATAATAGATGAACGAATCAAATGTGTGTGCGTGCATTTATAAAAAAATTTGAACGAAATTGGTAACTAAACAATAGCTGAGGTAACGTTTGAGAGTCGAGAGAACAAACAGATTTTTAAAGAAAATTAAATTGCCTCCTTAATCCCCTTATCTACCATCTAACGCGATTAATAACTTCATTCACTGAACAATTACGATAGTCATTTTGTTTGTTGGAGCTCAATTGCGACTAAGCATATAGTTTTCATTCTGATAGACGCGTTAAAATTGTTACGGCACCATTTTCATCCTATTTATACTGTGTGTGTACAGAGGCAACTAGCAATGAAAGCGTTAAAATAGAATAGTTACAATATACTTGGAAATGAATACACAAAAATTAAGTGTGCACGGTTTTGCGTTGTCATGAGTTCTGTTAGGATACTAGAAACTGCTTGTAACGAATGCAGTTAACACATTCTACATATTCATTTTCCATTCAACATTTAATTAATTCAGCCTGTTCGTTTGTTCTTTTCATTGTTTTAATTCAATTCCGTGTAAATGTTGTCTTATCTGCAGGACTGAAAGCAATGTGGACGTAATACGAATAGTCTTTAAATTCGAATAATTTTTAATTCGAAAACTAACTGACTAAGTCTGACTAACTTGAAATACAAGAACTCAATTGGGACAGGTGTAAATTGCGTTTGAAAGAAAAATATTTGTCGAAACTGTTCGATCGTATGTTAACGAACGCTTAGACTGATGGCTTGTTGTTAAACGTTTCGAACAAAACAAAACAAAAAAAATGCTTAAGCCCGGACATAAAAAACTATCGATGCATTCTCGTATTTCGAATTTCTCACTTTTGGCTTTCATTTCATTACACAGCTTGAACGTGTCTACAGTGAAATAAATTTTTGAGTGACAAACAAATACACGAAATGAATAAAATTGAAGAAAACCTTATATAAAATTAATATAAAGTATGAGAGCGTTGAAATCTAAGGTGTTTTTATAAATGATTAAAGTGATTTTATGTTTTTTTCTTTTTCTTCTCTTAATGCGTATTGACAGTAAAAAAACGTAGATTGATCACTATCTGTTGTGTATATAAATAAGTGAAATAAAGCAAAACAAAAAAAATGAAGCATAAAAAAAGTTAGTATAGATAAAATGTCATCTTTTGTTACGGCAAAATTGAAAGATTTTGATGATTAATGATACAAACAAACAAACAAACAAACAAAAAACAAGTATGAATATTGAAATTTTTGGGATGCAAGAAATACATCATTGACGAATACCGAATAAAAGTAAAAAGTAGATGAATTACAGTTAATAACGAACGTATGATTATTAAACAAAGAAAAAAAAATTCTAAACTGCAAGGGAATCCGATAAATAAATAAAAAAAAAACAAAGAATATGTATCTGTTCATTCAATTATTTTCCGTGTCTTCTTGATTTAGTTTTAAATATAGTTTTTTTTCTATTTAAATTAAAAAAGAACACACAAGGAAAATCGTTGGAGTTTTTCTTGTACGTCTAACTTTCGTAAAATTAAATAAGTTGACAAAACTGAAAATAATGTGTATTGATTTTTGAATTTTTAAGATCTGAAGATTTGGAAGGATTTCTTATAAATGTTCGCTGATTGATGAAGTTATCTTTCTTGTTCGTGGTATCGACTCTAAGCTCATCCAATATGTTGCCTTCTATCGTCTTGGTTTAGTGACAGCGTCGCCCTTTCGTTTTCCCGGTTGCGGTACTCGCTCCTTGAACGTTGATGACAGTATTATTTGAAGTTCTTATGGAAGATTTCCTAAAACTGCTCACAGAGGAATAGGCAGCAAGGATGCCGGAAAAACCGATTCCAACATCATGAGATAGTCTTCATTTTTGAACTGGTGTAAAAAAAAGCTATTTTCATGATTGAGAAACTAGAAAATGAAAATTTCAATGAAGTAATCAATACTTTTGCTCCCTTTCTGGAGAGGGAGATTCATAAATTATATTTTACTTGGTCCTGTTAAAGCCTGCATGAATATATTAATTACTAGAATCCGATGAAGTTCGGTTTGGGGCATGTAGAAAAATTTCAGTTCACATTAAAATGCTAATCCCGATCTGTGTCCTTTTGGTTTTGAGATTTTTTTATTCCAGAAAATTTTGGGTAAATTCTTGAGCCCTCACTTTAAAAACGACGATATTTGGAAAGCTCATTACAGAGAAGAAGGATTTCCTGGCTTCGAAACGAAACTGGAGACGTGAACAGAAACGAAACGTTCATATGTAAAATATGTGTTAGCGAAATTGCTAACAAACAGAAAGCACAGATGGTGGACGAGTAGTCCGACTGCTGAGGAAGTTTAAAATAAATTGGTAATCATTTCAATAATTAACTCAAAGTTGGTGGCATTTCAAATGTAGTTATTGACTCAGCTTTATTTGGTGTAGTAACATCAAACTTTAGAAAGGACCTACGATGCACTGCCTACAATAAACATAGAAATCTTACTTGGAGACACAAAATATAATATGGAGGACATAATCTTCATACCCCTACTAACAACAATAATCAGCGCCAGAGTGAAATCTTGCGGAAATGTCTTTCGACAGCTGCCTCCGCCACGCCACGTCCACTTTGGTTTAAGAGGTGAAAGTCATGAAACATGAGTCCGAAGCGGCATTCAGATCACGCGACCCATTTTGGGATGCAGTTAGGGCAGTTCGGCAACATGCCTCTAGTCCTGAATTTATATTGATCCCAGCCAGAATACCGGCTGAAGGGCGAAAGTCTCAAGAGCCTGTATTAGGTGGTGGTCGTGGCGTTTTTGGATGGTGTAATTGAAATGGGTAAAGCGCTTACTGTTTCACCCGATGATCCGCCAGTAAGGCAGCAATTGGTGAAGCACAGCAAGCCTGCATCTGAAAGCGTAAAGAAATTGGTAGACATCATTCGCGCAAAAATGCTCCAGATTGAGCGCAATGCGAACAGATATTCGATACTTTGTCTATATGCATTCGCAAATTGGATAGCATTAAATTGGCAATCAATGCTCAAGGCTTGGTACCACAAATAGACAACAACTTGCAAGGTTTCACGGTGCAGACTGTTACGGCTAGATTTTTCACAACGTCCGTACTTCCACCGTAGCCGATCCTAGCCACGGTTCGGGCAATCCCACCCGGCTTCACCCGCGAAGAGGGGTGTGGGGATATGTATTTTAAAAAAGGGCGCCACCCGTTTCCGCGTCGGGACTGCCCGTCCGCGAATCCTGAAACGGGAATCGGATTCACGGTGACCCAAAACCACCGATCGAATAGGGGAGCACAAAGAACACAAAGCCAGGAACGCGATTTCCGCCTCGCCACTTCACAAAATCACCAATTTAAATCAAATTTAAGCACAATTTTATTTTCTTTCAAAGACCTGGCTAAATTTCCTACCTCTACTTATTGTCTACTCACAATTTTGTTCCTTCTTATCCTAATGCTGCGGCTCCGGTTTCACCTGCTACTTTCCGAACGTGCGCCGCTTGCTGACCGTCGTCTTCTCTCCTTCCACAACGCGTAAGATTTCCTCCCAGCTTCCGCGATTTTTCCCAGAGAAAAAAAGATCCAGCAACGCACCGTTCACCAGTTCGCACAACCCAGAAAAAAGATCCACGCAGCTTCCACCAGCGATCGACGTAAAAAATCCCCGTCAGCTGCTCCACCGGCCCTATATATGGGATTTCCCAGTACCGTTTTTACAGCGTCCGATGTTCATTGCCCTCTCAGCTGGGTAGCTGACCTCATCGCAGCTTTCAAAGCTTTGGGACTGGTTTGGTCAGCTTCAGACGTTGTGTCTCGATGCGAGGGGAAATGCTGTGATTGCCGCCTGTCCGGCGAAACACTCGCGGCAACCGCCAGCCACGGCGAATTGCGAGTGCCAATGGTTGTGGGTATCACTGGCGCATAGGGGACTCCCTTGGGGCGCATCGTAGACCGGGCGGGCCTGGGCTTGGATCTTTTGCGGCGATTGGGTGAGCGTTGGTGTTGTAGTGATTGTTGGCAACTTAGCTGCAGGGTCTGTGACGTTGTCCGGAACACTCTCCATAACAAACTTACTACCTACTTAGTTATCTAATCTAATATTCTTACATCCTACATCTCCTCTACATTTATATAATTCAAGCTCTAGCCTAAATTGACTTACTCCCTACAATATAATTAATTAATAAGCATTTAATTCATTTATAACAATTCAATACCTTCATTGGCTTGATTGTGCGAAGTGGCGATATGCGTATTCCATTTTCCGAAAAGACAGCGTTTACCCGCACGGTGGTTTGGGGTCTCAAGGACAGGGAAGTCCCATATTTCGCCCTTGAGGGTTTGGGATCGACTACGTTGCGTGGCGAACGTAACAAGACTTTGAATGTTGCCACTGAGCTGGGCGACAAACTCGAACTTATTCGCGGAACTGCCAGGCACAACGCCGAGCAGTTTGGTCACGCGGTTGGTGAAATTTCTTGCTATATAGTCCCCGTGACAAATGGAGTAATCGGAGCTTGTTCGCATATTATTCATTCGAATCAGCAGACGACCCTTGTTGATAAAGTTAAGTCCGTTGTTGAAAGTGCCGCTCATTTCGTCTATGCAGCAAAGGAGTCTGACGGAAATCCTCAAGCTGTCCATGCCCATATCAAATTGGACGAATCGATTGGAAATTTCTTAACCTAAATGGATCCATTTAATATTTAGATAATATCCTTAATCTAAATAAATCTAATATAATCAAAGGCAGGTGCCTAGTGACTTGTGCAAAGCGCGGTACACTTCTATCGCCATCGTTTTTAACAGCAGGAAAACCTTGAGTTTCGCCTTGAATAATCCTCGCCTCCAGGGTGGGTTGTTCAGGGAATTTCTCCTTTTATTTGGATCGGTAACGCTGTGTGACGAACGTAACATATTTATTAACGATTAGAGCCTTAAAACACAAAAAATTAAATATTTTAGATCATGAAATCAACACACTTTCAAACAAATCAAATAAATAAGAAATTCGATTCTATAAAAACATTTTTATTCATATTTTCATAATTGTTTTACAAATGAAAAAAACCTATACACTGATATTACATTGACAATTTGTTAAAAATACGTTTGCTTTACTTATAATTAACTATTATTGCAATATTCTTACACTTATCAAAAGAAACAAACCTTTCGTCTAGAATACATTATAAAAAAAAACAGGACATTATCGATTTATAAAATGATTGTTCTTAATGCATAATAAATAATAATCGTTTCGTTTTTTTTTAAAATGTTCAACACGCAAATAATGTATGGAGTATAAATCTATTTGTTATTACAAATCGAGGTAAATGTAGAGTAAAATGGTAATATATGTATGAAAAAAAATCCCTTTTCGCAAATGATCTGATCTAACTAACTTGACTTATAAGTAAACAATTCAATATATATGTATATATATATTTACTGAGCAGGTAGCATCAAAACAATCAATATACAACTTTTTTAAAAAAAAAAATGGTATGAGTTAATCTAGAATTCAATTAGAACTTTAATGGTATACCGAAATAATTATGATGATGATTTGTTTTTGATTTTTAATCATATGTATAATGGATTTGTATTTTTTTTAATTTTGTTTCTATAAAAATATGAGTATCTGTATTTTGAGCTATATATGCCTCATTTGAAAATGTTAAATTAAATTCATAGTCGTATTTTGTTTTTGTTGTTTATCTTCTTCTTTCAATACAAGGCCACTTTGGTTAGGAAATCATATTTCATATTTTAAAATCTTACAAATTCAACAATATGATTGAAATTCGGTGATTTTCTGTTGGTTTTTTTCCTTCATAAACCCTAAGTTAAGAATGATTCGATATAAAAAAAATGTATTGCACCAGTTCAATTGCTTAAAATAATATTTAAGTTTCACATTTTATTTAAATATAATTGTTTGAAGTACTTTAAGGATGGGTTTAGTTTGGTTAAGTTCGAGAACTAAAGCTCGGAATTTAAATGAATGGAAACATCGAGAGATTGAGTGCAGCTTTGAGCATTTAATATTGAAATATTCAGTAGTTATTAATTGCTTGGAAGATATGAAGGCATGAGGCTTTATCTGAACAGTCGTTTTGGAGATGGTTTGGTCGCTTTAAAAGTGGTGTTTTTGTGCTCGAAGACAGGGAACGGCCGGGTCAGCCCAAAAAGTTTGAAGACGAAGAATTGGAATCATTACTCCACGTAGACAAATGCCAAACGCTTCAGGAGTTGTCAGATTTATTGGGAGTGGATGAGTCAACAGTCAGCAAATGCCTAAAATCCATGGAATTGATTCAAAAGCAAGGAGACTGGATGCCATACGAGTTGAAGCCGCGCGACGTCTAAAGGCGATTTTCGTTTGTGAACTCCTCGAACGCCAAAAAAGAGCTTTTTGCATCGCATAGTGACTGGCGATGAAAAATGGATTCGTTATGACAACCCCAAGCGCAAAGTCATGGGTTCTGCCCGGTCAGCCATCAACATCCTTCGCAAAGCCCAATATTCATGGTATGAAGTTTATGCTCTGTATTTGGTGGGATCAGCGCGGCGTGATCTACTAAAAGCTGCTCAAGCTGAATGAAAGATCACGGGGGAACACTATCGGAATTAACTCATGCACACTGAAGCAAAAACGGCCGTAATTCGAAGAAAGGCACGACAAAGTGATTTTGCAGCATTACAACGCTCGGCCACATGTGGCGAAACCGGTCCGGAGACCTACTTACAAACACTTAAATGGGAAGTCCTACCCCACCCGCCGTATTCTCCAGACATCGTTCCTTCCGACTACTACATGTTCCGGTCGATGAAACATGGCCTGTCCCAGCAGAAGTTCACTTCATATGAACAATGCAAAAATGGGTCGATGATTGGATTACCTCCAAAGACAAGTCGTTCTTTCGAGCTGGTATCCAAAGATTGCCAGAAAGATGACCATAGTAGTGGCCAGCAATGGACAATACTTTCAATAATATATTTGAATCGGTTCAAAATGTGAGACTACCGCCATTTTAGACGCGCTGACCCACGTTTTGCTTTAAACAAATCGAAGCACAGTTGAAAATGCATAGAATGAGATCTGATGAATCGAAATTCAGCATAGTGCTCGCGTCAATGGATCCTTCCTCTGTTGGGAAATATGAAGAACTGAAGCGGCAGCTGATCTCGCAATTCAGTGAAATTAAAGAAACCAAATTATCGAAAGTGCTCACTGATCTAGAGCTTGGGGATAAAAAAAACCATCCCAACTTTACAGGGAAATGAAATCCCTGGCGGCCGACCAGCGTACTCCCGACGCCTTACGAACCTTATGGCTTAGTCGACTACCGGCACGTGCACGTGCCATTTTAACTGTCTCGGAGCACGTCGAAATGGCGGAGTTCAATGCGTGGCCTACAGTCGTAGAAATTAAGCCGAATGATGTTAGTCCTGGCACAAGGGTAGAGCACGTTAACTCCCTTAACGCACGACGAAGTCGACTGGAACAAGCTATTGAAAAGCTAACGATCTCTTCAAAGAATTCAAGGCCTCGGTCGCGAAGCAGATCTCAAGGACGCTCTTCAAGTGCAGAAAAAGGATTCACGTGCGTGTAGTCAGCTGTCAGGACAAACGTCATCTGGGCCTGTTGCATGTTTGTTAGGCATGTCTTGTTATATTTTTTGTATGTCGACATGCCCCACACGACTGAAGAAGAAGCGACACTCCGCGGAGGCGTTGGTCGCGGCAGTTTGGGTTAGTGCTTAAGAAAAAGGAAACATAGACAAGTTCATTTAAATATTGTTACATTTTACACGTTAGATAGGTTTATTTTGTAAAAGTGAGTGAGTGGTGGCGAGGGACGCGCAAATTCAAATCTTTTATTTTATTGTCAGTGCTATTTTTTTAAAAATATTTTTTGTTGTTGGCGAATATAATAAAAACCATGAGTCGAGTCAACGAGTAGTGTTTCGGTTTGGGAGAAATTTCAACGTAGTATCGGCGAGCCGGGTTCACGTCCGACGGCTCAAAGAGGGTGGACGAGTGGCGCCCGCGACCCGTCTTCGACAGGCTAACCGGCACCCGAAGGCCTCAGCCGGCCACAAAAGAAACGATTTAGGTCCTATCTCGGGAGGTACCGTGGACGGAGGATATAGAAATATCGCTGTGCAGCGAGGAACAAGAAGAACCCGAACCAACGCCGTGCAGCGAGCGACGCACCCGAGACAAGAAGACCCAAGAAACCGAATCAACGCATCTTCGTGGAGGCGGGCGCCCAAAACTGAGCAGATAAGTAACCATTCCTAGAATAAGTTTAGTGTGCAAGAGGGACCAATTGTGAATTAAATGTTCTATAAGAGTGAGTGATGGCAAAAAGCGCGGTAACGATTTGTAGCGAGAGTGAATTTTTGGCGTTTTGAATAAACCCGATGATGATTTGGTTTCATAGACGAAGCGGCCTCATGAAGACATTAACTTGTATAGGTGAGCCAGATTTTCGTCCGACGTTTCATAGAAGCCCATTGGGTGGACGAGTGCCGCCCACAAGCCGCATTCGACGTGCTAACCGTCATCCGAATATTTCAGGTCCTCTCCGCCCGATAACGATAACAAATTTTCTAAAATATTGTACTCTGCAGTTGGAGGAGAGTAATTGGATGAATGTAAAAACCAGTAGCTGAGACTGCAATTGCGATCAAAGCTGAACCAGACTGAAAAATAAATAGGAACTTTCAGGAAGTCTAAACGTTGTTAATTTTAAACATGGCAAAGTTATGGACACACCACCACAGAGTTCCGACTTAAAACCCGTTGAGAATTTGTGGGTCCATTTAAAGAAACAAGTCGCTAAACGGCAACCGAAAAACAAAACAGCACTTAAAATCGCTATACTAGAAGAGTGTGAGAGATACCGAGCAATTATGATTTGGAAAAGTTGGTCCGATCCATGAAAAATCGACTGTATTGTTACAGATGCAAAGGGCTGCCATACAAAATATTATATAAGTAACAAAATTAATAAATTTAACGTGAATACACTTCACCACAAAAGAGTTTCTTGGCATTGAAAGAGTAGAGTAAAGTTCGTTTCTGTTGTACTGCTCCTTCCTTATGTATTGAATTTGCACTTTTTTCTGCATAAAACCTTTCTAAGTATTATATATAACTAAAATTGATGCATGAGATTTATGTATAGAAATAGAAACGAGTTTTTGCTTGCTTAGTAAGTTGAAAAATTGAACTTATTCTTAGTGTCTAATCTCATTCTTGACATACTGTATATACAGGCAAAAAACAAAAACACCTTTACCAGCTAGCGAAGAAATCGTGTATAAGCTGATGGACTCATATACTTCAGATGGGTACACAGTGTTCCTAGACAACTGGCATTCATCTCCAGTTTTATTTCATAATTTGAAAAATAAGAAAGTAAATGCAGTAGGAACAGTTCCTTGCATGAGGTAAAATATGCCACCAACGTACAGAATAAATGCAAAAAAAAAGACAAAATAAATTCAAACGAGGTGATGCCCAAATTTTGTTCAGACATAGACATAGCTGCAATAGGAGGGATTGACAAAAAACCCATTCATATGCTGACAACCATGCATTCAAATATTTCTATGACGAATACGGGTAAAAATATCTACAAAGCTGGGAATCCTATTCTAAAACACAAGGTAGTCATCGATTATAACCGTGGGATGGGTGGAGTCGATAGAAATGACCAGTGCTTGGCTTCCTTTCCACTAATGTGGAGGTACTCCAAGGGATACAAAAAATATTTTTTTATTTGGCCAACATGGCCTTATATAATATCTATGCATTCCATAAACATATGTCTAATGTGCAAAGGTTGACATATAGCGACTAAAGGATAGGTAGATTATAGGATAGCATATTAGAGAATATTACGCTACCACCATACAAGCGGCGAGGAAGGGCATCTGGAGGAGGATGCCCTTTACGATTGCAGGCTGTACAATCGGTACATTTCCCTGGATAAATTCCTTCAAATCCTGTCAAACAAAACCCGTCCAGGAAAAAGAGGGACGCTAAACAAGAAATTCTTAACACTCGTCAACAGGACATCCAGACTGTCTGAAGTTCCTAAAGTATACATCATTTCTGACTTGGTCGTAAATAAGTCGCAAGAAAATTATACGAAAGAACAGTTAGATTTCCTAAACATGGGACTAGGAATAATTCCTTAAATGACGAAATTGTGATAAACATCGAAGCAGCGATTAGATTCTGCGAAAACACTGACAAGGAAGATATTTGGCGGCAGGTAGGAAAACTACTAAAGAATTAAAAAAGAAAAACGGTGAACTTCCAAGATAACAAACTAATCCAGGAACTTAGAAAGAAAGATGTTTACTACATGAAAGCAGACAAAGGAAGTAAAATTGTCATCATGAACAAAAAGAAATACGACGAGCTTGTTGGAGAAAAACTGAGAGGCGGTACAATTCTTCGCACTCAGAAGTGACCCACTACCAGACTCAATTTAAAGAGCAGAAAGAGTGTAAATCCCTGATTGAAAACCTTTCGTCCCCAAGAGTTCAGAATCCGAACCTCCAAAGAATCAGATGCCTTCCTAAATTACACAAAGAAGGTAATCAGCTACGAGAAATTATCACGGCAAACAGCTCGCCCACATACAAAATAGCCAGATGGCTCGTAGAAGAATTTCAAAAACTGAAAAACCAGCAAAGAACAGATCTGCAAAAAACTCGTTTGAGTTAACGAATCTACTACAACTAGAGACAATCGACGAAGACGAGATCATGACATCGTTCGACGTGAAAGCCTTGTTTCCCAGTGTACCGATCAGAAAATCACTACACCTCTTGGAGGTATGGTTACTGGATCAGAAGAAGTCTTCAGAATGGAAAAGCAAAGTGAGATGTTACATGAAAATGGCGGACCTTTGCATGAAGGCGAATTGTTTCACGTTTAGAGGGAAATACTTCAAGACGACCTCAGGTGTAGCAATGGCGAAACCATTTTCCCCTTTCATCAGCGAGCTCTTCATGGGCTCGATCGAAGAGAGGATTAAAGAAAAAGGATTGTTACCAAGAATCTGGATACGATATGTAGATGACGTGTTTGCGGTAGTCAAGCGAGATAAGCTGGAGGAGGTATTTGAAGGAATCAACAATATCCACAGAAACATAGTATTCACTATGGAAAAAGAACAACTACACGGGATCGCATATTTAGACATAAGAATCATCAGGACAGGCAACCAATTTGAGTTTAACATACACTGAGGTGCAAAAGTGTAACAATATATGTGCACTTTGAATTTTTTTTATTATAACTTAGCTTTCAGTTCTATTGTAGAGTAATAACTTATATTCCAATATGAACGTGAATGTGTATTAATGATGTGTAGAGTTATTGATTGCCATTACCGCTAGTTTTTAAAACAGAAATGATAAATTGTTCATCAGCTGATTGTGACAGTTTTGCACCCGTGTATCAGCTGATATGAATAATTGAAATTTTCTGTTTGTGAAAGTTGAAATGATGTTTTTCTAAGGCAATTTGTGTTCAATGTGAGACTATGAAGAAATTAAGTGTGGAAATTAAAAAAAGAACAATAGATTTACAGCAAGATGGTAAATCTAGTCGTGAAATCGCAAATATGTTAAATATCAGTCATATGTCAATAATAAGAGTCCAAAAGGCGTACAATGAGGATCATGAGTTAATTCCTGCAGTAAACAAAGGTGGTAGACCACAAAAAATAAATGACAGAGAAGCCAGAATTATTGGACGACAGTTGGTAAGTGGTAAACTTCTGACTCCCAAGGATGCAATTCCAATGCTAAATCAAAACACAAGTGTATGGACTGTAAGAAGGTCACTGATAAGAGTTGGAATGAAGGTCAAGGAAAAGAAAAAGAAGCCACTACTAACTACCAAAAACATCAAGGCCCGAAAGTCCTTTTTGGAAGAACATAAGTTCTGGACTTTGAATGATTGGAGGCAGGTAATGTTTGAATTAACCTTTTTTGAAAAACGATCTATCAAATAAGGTATACTATTTAGGTTATTTGGTCAGATGAATCGAAAATAAATAGATTTCAATCAGATGGACGTTCGTGGTACTGGACAAATAATGCTGCATACCTACAACCCTCGCAAGTAAAGCAAACTGTCAAGCATGGAGGTGGAAGTCTTATGGTTTGGGGGTGTCTTACGCCAAATGGTGTCGGTCCAATCATAAGAATTAATGATATTATGAAGAAGGAAAACTATTTAAACATTCTACAGCAAAATTTGCCAATTGCACTTGAAATGAAGGGAATTAATGAGAACCAGGTCATTTTCCAACAAGACAATGACCCAAAACATTCTTCTAAATTAGTAAAATCTTGGCTGCATTCTCAGAATTTTCAGACAATGAAGTGGCCTCCACAAAGTCCGGATTTGAACCCTATCGAAAATTTGTGGAGTCATTTGAAAAGGCAATTGGCAAAATATGAAACTGCACCAGCAGGCACAAATGAGCTTTGGGAGCGTGTTCAAGAAGAATGGAACTGTATTCCACCCGAAACTGTACTCAAACTTTATCAGA